>SJYV01005464.1:0-10754 GCA_006410875.1 Neotragus pygmaeus | reverse complement strand
GAGGATGAGATGGCTGGATGGCATCACTGACTCGATGGACATGAGTTTGAGTGAACTTTGGGAGTTGGTGATGGACAGGGAGGCCTGGCGTGCTGCAATTCATGGGGTCGCAAAGAGTTGAACACAACTGAACTGAATGGTGATAGGGACATTTTAGCTCCTATTTCTCCAGCATCCAGGTTTAAGGGACAATGTAGAAGGGGCGGGGAGAAGGGGTAAGGAATTGTTCATTACTGCTGGAAGATTCTCACACTTGGAGGCACTCAACTCCCGCTTTGTTCTCATTAACCCTTTGGACTCCTGTTTCCTTTTTTCCCATAAGACTTCGTCCTGTCACTATTTCATGATTTATCAGGTCAAGTACAGTGGTATTTTTTTAATAAGCTGGGAAGGAGCACCCACCACTGTGCATATATACAGGCACAAATGCACGTGTGCACAGATGTGTATTAGTCACATACTAATAAAACTTCACACAGATATGCACTCATCATACAAATGCATTTTTATGCCGCCACATTTACACACATACACTGACACTCAAGCATGTCTGCTACTGGCACTCATGTCTGCCCCTCAGGTGCTTCCCTCTTCTATCAGCTGCTCTCTCTTCCCAGGATGGTTCACTTAGAGGACAATTAAGAGAAGGTGCCATCACTAACCCCTCTGCTGCTGCTGAGTCGCTTCAGTCTTGTCTGACTCTGTGCGACCCCATAGACAGCAGCCCACCAGGCTCCCCCGTCCCTGGGATTCTCCAGGCAAGAACACTGGAGTGGGTTGCCATTTCCTTCTCCAATGCATGAAAGTGAAAAGTGAAAGTGAAGTCACTCAGTCGTGCCCGACTCTTCACGACCCCACGGACTGCAGAAAGAATGAAGGGATGGAGCCAAAGCAAAAACAAGACCCAGCTGTGGATGTGACTGGTGACAGAAGCAAGGTCCGATACTGACCTGGGGAGTTCCTCTTTCAGTATCCTATCATTTTGCCTTTTCATACTGTTCATGGGGTTCTCAAGGCAAGAATACTGAAGTGCTTTGCCGTTCCCTTCTCCGGTGGACCATATTCTGTCAGACCTCTCCACCAGGCTCCTCCATCCATGGGATTCTCCAGGCAAGAGTACTGGAATGGGCCGCCACTGCCTTCTTCAACTAACCCCTCTAGATAATATTAGTAAGTATATGAAACATGCCTTTAAAAGATGATACTGGCCAAAAAAAAAAAAAAAAGTAGGTGGGTTTACAAAAAAAATTTACGAAAGAGTCAGAAAAGGCAAGGAAACTGGGCTAGCTAAGCCACGAGGACATCAATGAGCTCTGCTCCAGAGAGGCAATGGAGCGAAGTTCTTATATATACAGCAACAATTCCTATAGCAAATGAAGACTATCAACAGCCCTATTCAATAGCTGGCCTGTATCTACCCCTCTTTCCTTGTAATTTTGTAATCTCCTCCCCCTTCAACCCTGGACCTGGTCACTCTGCCCTGCTTTTTGGCCAAAGAGATGTTAGCAGAAGCTTGACCAGCACCTGCACATCTCTGCCTGCTCTCTTGCCTGACTGGGTTTGTGCACTCTTGCCACAGCTATGAGAGCACAGCAGGCTAGCTAGAACACAGGATGAATAATACAAGTAATCAAGAGAACATATCAGAGACAAGTACACTTCAGCCTTAATGTGAATCGGCAGATTTGTGAGCTAATTAAATAGCTGTTTTAATCCACTGAATTTTGGGGTGACTTGTTATGCAGCGCTATTTGTGGCAACAGATAACTGACACAGAAACTGTAATTTAGAATTAGGGTGCTGTTATAACAAGAGTAAAAACTGAGACAGTGTCTTTGAGACCAAGGAATGGGCAGAAGCGGGAAAAGTAATAAGAAAACTTCTATAGGAGGATGGAAAAAATAGCAACATTGATTATGCAGTAGCCAAAAAAACTGGTAATACGGCCATTTGTTAATTCAGAAGACAAGAAATGTACCTACTGAACTTGGGGATTTGAGTAATATCATATCCAGGCAAAATCCTAAAAGTACCAGTGGCTCTTGCTACCCACGTATCAGTGAGGTTCCTATGAGAAATCAGAAGGGTTTGAGAAATAACTGAGGGACTTCCCTGGTGGTGCAGTGGTTAAGAATCCACCTGCCAATGCAGGGAACACAGGTCCAATCCCTGGTCCAAGAAGATCCCACATGCCGCAGAGCAACTAAGCCGAAGCCCATGCACGTGTGCCTAGGGCCTGTGCTTCACTGCAAGAGAAGCCACCTCAGTGAGAAGCCCGCCCACTGCAAAGACGCGCACCTCCCACTCACCACAACTAGAGAAAGCCCGTGCCCAGCAACAAAGACCCAGCAGGGCCAAACAAATAAAACAAGTTTAAAGGGGCTACAGAAGAAAGGTAACTTCTTGGTTGGAAAACAATCTCTTTCTCTTCAATCAGGAAAAGAGTCTCAAAGTAAAATAACGCCTGGGGCAAGGAGCCAAACAAACATTTAAGACCTTTTATTATGACCTCTGGAAGAAAACAGAACCTAGAAGAACCTCTAAGCTAGACGAAAGGACTGGTAGGAGTTTTAAAAGCATTGCCCCCACAGAAACCCCACTTGCCCAAACAGTAATTATGTCTAGACAGAGCTCTAGCTCTAAAAGAATTGTAGGCATTGCTTTCGGCTCATCAGACTTGTAAGAAACCCACAAAAACATTGAGGGCACTATATTGGCAAGAGTCCTACCAATTTATCCTAAAAAAAAACCAGACTGTTTAACAAAATCCCTAGGTTCCTCATTTTCACAAAGAAAAAGCAGGGTGAGAAAACTGTTCAAAGCACAAAGAGGTAACCAAGGAGAGGGGACCAGCACAGGCATCCCAGACAGTAGCGCAGAGAGCCACAGAAGACGGTGGGCTGCAGAGGCGCTCTCGGAGCAGCGCGGAGGCCCAGTCAAGGAATGTTCACCTCCCCTGGGACAGGCGCTCCTGGCAGCATTCACGGGACTAGATTTCAGAACCACTGTGCACTGCCGCCTCATGTAATTTCCATTCATCTCGTGAATGGGATTGTCTGCTATAACTGCCCTGTCCTTCCTTACCCTAGTGTATAAGATTTGGGATACAATAGCTTACCGTTTTCATTCATGGGCCCTTTTTGTCACAAAGAATTTACATCCAGGAGCCACATTTGAACATGTTATACATTTTGAGGCCCTGGAACTTGAGCCTGATGCTGTGGTTAAATGACATCATCAGGGCTCTTGGAAGGAAGGGATAAGTGTATTGTGCACATATGAATGAAATGAACAGTTGAGATCAGAGTGTAGACATTTCACTTCTGTACCAGTTTCCATTCCAGTTTCCATGTCAGTTTTCTCCTGTCACACATTAATGGTGATCACTGGTCTGCGGGTGTGTGATTTAAGTTGGGAATTTCTCCTGATCTTGACTGGGCTCACTGGCTTTTTTTCAGTTGGGGGTGTGGGCGGGAAGCTGTGCCACACACACACAGCTTGTGGGATCTTAGTTCCCCAGCCAGTGGTTGATTGATTCCCCAGGTTTCTAGTAGTGGAAGCATGGAGTCCTAACCACTGGACCACCATGGAATTCCCTGACTTGCATGTTTTTTTTAAGTCAACTAGCTAATGGCTGGGATCATGTGGTAATTGGCTTGAAGCAAGCATGTCTCACTGACCTCAGCTGTGACAAATCCACTCTCCATAAGTCTCATGCTTCCATCAGAGCAGCCCTAGCATACACTCAGGATGACGAAGAAGCAAGAGAAGAGTGTGACTGATGTCTTCATTATAAAGAGCAGCAAGACAGAAAGCCTTAATGCACAAGGACTTTCCAGGTCTCTTTCATCACACTTCAGGTCAGTGGCTCAGTCATGTCTGAATATTTGCAACCCCATGGACTGCACGTCAGGCTTCCCTGTCCATCACCAACTCCCAGATTTGCTCAAACTCATGTCCATCGAGTCTGTGATGCCATCCAACCATCTCATCCTCTGTTGTCCCCTTCTCTTCCTGCCTTCAATCTTTCCCAGCATCAGGGTCTTTTCCAGTGAGTCAGTTTTTCACATCAGGTGGCCAAAGTATTGGAGTTTCAGCTTCAGCATCAGTCCTTCCAATGAATATTCAGGACTGAGTTCCTTTGCTAAACACCAATTGGCCAAAATAAGTCACATGACTGAGCCCAGAAACCAAGGGTGGGGAATCAATGCAATCAACCTACCAAAATTTCCAAAACTATCTTCCGTAAAACTAGTGTTCCAGAAGATGTTATGAGATATTCCACTAAAAAGAAAGACTTCTACATTCGCAAATTTGTGAAATGCTATTTATTATATCCTTTTGGTGAGCCACTGTACTTATTAACCTTTAAAAGGCTCTGAGAATTCCTGTGTCTGTTTACCTTGGTTTAACTGGTGTCTCACAGATACATTTAGCCAGGAAACATATTAATTAGAGAAAATTTGCTGAAGATACCTTGCAGAACAAGTGTTTCTCGAATCACATTCTGAGAAGCACTGGTCTAAGTTATGAAAATCAGTAATGACGAACATCTGTAATGACTGCATTACAAGAAAGAGCTTTAGGAGACCTAGAAGCAGCTTTCATGGGACATACTAATAAACTGCTTGTGGTAATTATTTTCTTTAGTCCCATGCTAGAACTCAAGAGTTAGGAAGGCTAACCAAGCTTCACAGAATGGGAGCGTAAAGCTGGAACACATGTCCACATTGGCCTGACCAAACACCTACCATCTTTTCATCTCCTCACCTGTCAGTGGTAGAACATCAGGCATCACGACAGACGGCAGGTGAAACAGCACAGGATGATAGTCTTGTGGTTAAGGAACGGTTTTAGTCCTGGCTTTGCCACGGAGCTGTCTTAAAGAGGTCACACCCTCCTAAGCAGAGTAGATTGGAAACACTGTTCTTTCTGTTCCCTTGAAACTTGAAGACTCTAGAAACATACTTTGATGAATGCCTCTTTGGGACATAAGAATCCTCTGGTGTTTCCTATCTGCCACCATAAAAATGGCCTAAAACTAACTGCCCTGTTACTAATCTGGTCCTGAATATAACAAGTTCATTTTTTAATTTGCTTATTTCAATCACTTAAGATATTCAAACTATCCTTCCAGCCTGAAACTCTTCCCGTGTGCTTGCTAATTTCCCAGAGAAATCTCCATGATATACTCCAGGGAGGGCATATTAATATTCTAAGGAAATACACTACCTGTACTGCAGACTCTAATTTTAGAACATTCATCACTGAGGGTGGTTTTCTTCTTCCTGTCCTAATTTTTTTTTTTTTTCAGGTTGTCAGCCTGTTGGACTACATTAAGCTGAACAGTGACTTTCCTTTATTACACATTTCCTTCCTGAGGGCCTGCCCTGTGTGAGGAATGGGGAGAATCCATAGCCTTTGGCAACTCAGAGTTTGCCCTCTAACTAGGGAGATAAAGCCTGGAGCTGGAGGAGACCGCACAGGAAGTATCGAAATATATCGAATTCCTTTGTCAGGGAAGCTATTGTTCCATCATGAAATCCATTCTGGCTTTACCTCCCCCGTTGCATGAGGCAGTGAGGTGAACTGGTCTCAAATCACTTCCTCCAATATCTGGTTGTGCTGTGGTAGTGTCCGTAGCACAGATCTCCGCATTAAATGAACTCCTTTGTCTTGGAGGAAACATCCAAACTACTTATCAGCCTCCAGTTCTTCTGCAGGGCTTCCCTGGTGGCTCAGATGGTAAAGAATCTGCGTGCAACGCAGGAGGTCTGGGTTTGATCCCTGGCCCTGATGGGGACATGGCAACCCATTCCAGTGTTCCTTCCTGCAGAATCCCATGGACGGAGGAGCTGTGACTCTAGGCCCCTCTGGCCAGCAGTCCGACAGCACAGACCTGGGCGGCCTCCCCTTCCTGGAGGCCTCTAGACCAGGGCGTCTCCACCTCGGCGCTATTCATGGTTTGTGTCACATACTTTGTTCTGAGGCTGCCCTGTGCTCTCGGGGATGCTTGACACGCCTCTGCTCAGTCGCTCAGCCTTGTCCAACTCTGTGTGACTCCACGGACCCCTGCCAGGCTCCTCTATCCATGGGGGTTCTCCAGGCAAGAATGCTGGAGTGGGTTGCCACTTCCTCCTCCAGGAGATCCTCCTGACCCAGGAATCGAACCCACATCTGCACCTCCTGCACTGGCAGGTGCCTTCTTTACCACTGAGCCACCTGGGAAGCCCCAGATGTCCCTGGATGACAACAGCACCCCTCACCCCCTACTCCGGAAGTGACAGTCAGAACTGACTAGATATTGTCAAATGGCCCCTGAAGGGCAATATCTCTGTTGGCTAAGAACCACTGTTATATGGGATCTTAGTTCCCTGACCAGAGAGTGAACCTATGACCTCTGCAATGGAAGTCTGGAGTCCCAACCACTGGACCACCAGGGATTTCCCTGTTGTTGTTACTGAAATGGAGACCACCCCTACTATCACCAGGTAACGTCCCTGAGAGCCAAGCTTCCTTCCAAGCCCGCAGCCTTGTGTGTAGCTGAGACTTCTCACAGCTGTTCACATGAAACACCTTCATTTGGCAGCTGGTCTGTTCTCTTCCCCATTTATCCTCTACCACTAATAACTTCTGCTGCACCACTCACCAGGTTTTAAAGCTCTTTATCAGGCTTCCAATATGTCGACAACCATCATTCTTGAGCGAACTAGGACAAACTTAAGGGCTAAACTATCAAAGATTCCAGTAGCATGATAGGGTATCACGTTCAGAAAGCTTACTTCTCAACAGTGGTCAGCTTCGGTAATTCACCAAAGCATGCATCGTCTCACAGTGAATTCTCTGTGGACTCCTAAGTAAATCTCCCCAAGACCTCCACCCCATCAAGCTGAGATCCAATTAAGAGTCTTAAAAAGTCTAGGGTCCAGTCTCTTCAGCAAGTGATGCTGGAAAACTGGATGGTTATATGTAAATCGATGAAGTTAGAAACTCCCCTCACCATACACAAAAATAAACTCAAAATGGATAAAGACTTACACAAAAGACATGAAATCATAAAACTCCTAGAAGAGACCACAGGGAAAACATTCTCTGACATACATCGTGCCAATGTTTTCTTAGGTCAGTCTCCCGAGACAGTAGAACTAAAAACAAAAATAAACATGGGACCTAATCAAACTCACAAGCTATTGCACAAGAAAGGAAACCATTTTTAAAAGATGAAAAGACAACCTAAAATGGGAGAAAATATCTGCAAACAGTGCAACCAACAAGGGCTTGATTTTCAAAATATACAAACAGCTCATACAGCTCACCACTACCAATAAAATACAACCCAATTAAAAAATAGAAGCCCTAACTACATCGATCTCAGAAGAAAAAATACAGTGGCCAACAGGCATATGAAAACATGCTCAACATTGCTAATTATTAGAAAAATGCAAATGGAAACTACTATGAGATACCACCTCACATTGATCAGAATGGTCATCATTTAAAACTCCACAAATAACAAACGCTGGCAAGGATGTAAAGAAAAGAGAACCCTCCTATACTGTTGGTGGGAATGTAAGTTGTTACAGCCACTACGGAAAACAGTATGGAGGTTCCTCAGAAAACTAAAAATGTAGCTACCATATGATCCAGAAATCTCATTCCTGGGCATGTGCATGTGTGCTAAGTCCTTTCAGTCATCTCCAACTCTCTGTGACCCTGTGGATGGTATCCCATTAGGTCCTCTGTCCATGGGATTCTCCAGGCAAGAATACAGGAATGGGTTGCCACGCCCTCCTCCAGGGGATCCTTCTCGACCCAGGGATTGAACTTGAGTCTCTTGCATCTCCTGTGTTGACAGGCAGGTTCTTTACCAGTAGTGCCACCTGGGAAGCCCCATTTCCTGGGCATATATCCAGACAATACTCTAATCCAAAAGGATACATGCACACCAATGTTAACAGCAGCACTATTCACAACAGCCAGGACCTGCAAACCTCAATGCCCATCAATACACATGAATGGATAAAGAAGATGTGGTACATATACACAACAGAATATTAGCCATAAAAAGGAACACATTTGTGTCAATTCTAATGAGGTGGATGAACCTAGAGCCCATTATACAGAGTGAAGTAAGTCAGAAAGAGAAAGAGAAATGTCATACGATAAATATCATACCAATGCATATGTATGGAATCTAGAAAGAGAGTACCAATTTATTTGCAAGGCAACAATGGAGAAACATAGAGAACTTACTTATGGACATGGGGAGAGGGGAGAAAAGGGTGAGATGTGTGGAGAGATTAACATGGAAACTTATATCACCATATGTAAAATAGATAGCCAATGGGAATTTGCTGTATGGCTCAGGAAACTCAAACAGGGGCTCTGTATCAACCTAGATCGGTGGGATGGGGAGGGAGATGGGAGGGAGGTTCAAGAGGGAGGGGATATATGTACACCTATGGCTGATCTATGTTGATTTGACAGAAAACAACAGATTTCTGTAAAGCAATTATCCTTCAATTAAAAAAAAAAGATGTGGAGGGGTGGTCCTAAGATGGCAGAGGAATAGGATGGGGAGACCACTTTCTCCCCCACAAATTCATCAAAAGAACAGTTAAATGCTGAGTCAAGTCCACAAAACAACTTCTGAATGCCGGCAGAGGACATCAGGCACCCAGAAAAGCAGCCCATTATCTTCAAAAGGAGGTAGGAAAAAATACAAAAGACAAAAAAAGAGACAAAAGAGGTAGGGACGGAGCTCCGTCCCGGGAAGGGAGTCTTAAAAAGAGAGAAGTTTCCAAATACCAGGAAACACTCTCACTGCCGAGTCTGTGGCGAGCCTTGGAAGCACAGAGGGCAACATAACAGGGAGGGAAAATAAATAAATAATTAAAACCCACAGATTATGAGCCCAATGGTAACTCCCCCAGCAGAGAAGCAGCGCAAATGCCTGCACCCGCCACTAGCAAGCACAGGCTGGGCAGGGAGGCGCGGGCTGCATTGCTTAGAGTAAGGATCTGGCCTGGATGCCCCGACCGCAATCTGAGTGAACTAACTTGGGCTAGCAAACCAGACTGTGGGATAACTACCATGCAAAAAGCCAGCCCTAACCTAAGACACTGCCAGGCCCACGCACAGAACAAAGGACTGAACAGAGATAGCTGGATGCAGACCATCCCCCTCCGATGACAGGCAGCCAGAGCCGGAAGGGGTCNAACCAGACTGTGGGATAACTACCATGCAAAAAGCCAGCCCTAACCTAAGACACTGCCAGGCCCACGCACAGAACAAAGGACTGAACAGAGATAGCTGGATGCAGACCATCCCCCTCTGATGACAGGCAGCCAGAGCCGGAAGGGGTCAATTGCAGCCCCAGAGAGACATTATCTACAAAACTGTAAGCAGGCTTCTTTGCTAACTAAGACTTCTTGGGGTTCTGGATGGTCAACATCCACCTAAGAAGGTGCACCAGTTGTACACCCACAAAACAGCGGCAGGGATGGGGGAGGTGATAAGTCGCAGTGACCGCGCTCGCCAAACACCTCATCACCTGAGCTGCCCGGACCTGGGAAGGGCACAAAATGCAGGCCCAACCGAGTCTGCACCTCTGAGGACTACCGGAGTGCCTGAAACTGAGCGGCTTAGACCTGGGAGGTGCAGGCAGCCCAGGGCCGGCCTCGGACAGTTCCCGGTGGAGCAACCTAGAGCCTGCAGGTAGGGTACAGGCGCTGTAAGCGGGGGCAGGCCCAGTGTGGCTGAGACACTGAGCACACACCAGTGTTGTTTGCAACGTCCCTCCCTCCCCACAGCACGACTGAACAAGTGAGCCTAAAAAACAAGTGTCCACCACCGCCCCCTTTGTGTCAGGACAGAAATCAGACACTGAAGAGACCAGCAAACAGAAGAAGCTAAAATAGAGGGAACCGCCTTGGAAGTGACAGGTGCAGTAGAGTAAAACCCGGTCGTTAGTACCAACTACATAGGAAGGAGCCTATAGATCCTGAGAAATATAAGCCAGACCAAGGGACTATCCGAAAATGAACTGACTCCACAATATGCACACCACCACCAGAGAAACACTAGATATATTTTTACGATCATTCTTTTTTTTTTAATTTAAAAAAATTTTAAGTCCTCTATTACTCCTTTAATTTTCACTCTTATAACCTACTATTACTTTGAAAAAAAAGACCCTTTTTAAAAAGNAGTAGAGTAAAACCCGGTCGTTAGTACCAACTACATAGGAAGGAGCCTATAGATCCTGAGAAATATAAGCCGGACCAAAGGACTATCCAAAAATGAACTGACTCCACAATATGCACACCACCACCAGAGAAACACTAGATATATTTTTATGATCATTCTTTTTTTTTAATTTAAAAAAAATTTTAAGTCCTCTATTACTCCTTTAATTCTCACTCTTATAACCTACTATTACTTTGAAAAAAAAGACACTTTTTAAAAAGCAAACTTCATATATATCTTTTTATAATTTTTTTGACTTTTTTTCTCTTTTCTTTTCTTCAATATTGTATTTTTGAAATTCCAAACTCTACTCTAGATTTTTAATCTTTGCTTTTTGGTATTTGTTATGAATTTTGTACCTTAAATAAATTCAATCTTCAGTATCCATTTTCACTTGGGAGCGAGATTACTGGCTTGACTGCTCTCTCCATCTTTGGACTCTCCTTTTTCTCCACCAGGTCGCCTGTGTCTCCTCCCTACCCCCTCTCTTCTCTACCCAACTCTGT
>SJYV01005461.1:0-11871 GCA_006410875.1 Neotragus pygmaeus | reverse complement strand
AATGTGGCAGCCATTGAATACAAATTAAATAAGTTTAAAATTTCAGTTAAAAAATATCAAGTTCTCAATGGCCATAAGTGGTTGGTGACTACCACAGTAGGCAGTATAGATAAATAACATTTCTGTCTCTTATACACATCGTATATTGTGTGTGTTGTGTGTGTTGTGTATGTTTGTATTGTGTGTTATGTGTGTGTGGGTGTGTTGTGTGTATGGGAATGTCTGTGTGTATGTGCGTGTATGGGAGTAGTGTGTGTATGGGGGTGTGTGTGTATGGGGGTGTTGTGTATGGGGGTGTGTGTGTATGGGGGTGTGTGTTTGGATGCCTTGTGTGTATGGATGTATGTGTATGTGTATTGTGTGTGTATGCATATTGTGTATATTGTGTGTGTTGCGTATGTGCGTGTATGGGTGTAGTGTGTGTATGGGGATGTGTGTATATGGGCGTGTGTGTGTATGGGAATGTCTGTGTGTATGTGTGTGTATGGGTGCATGGTGTGTATGGGTGTGTGTGTCTGTGTGCACGTGTGGGTGTGTGCATGTGTTTGGATGTATTGTGAGTATNGTGTGTCTGTACTGTGTCTGTGTGCGTGTGTGTGTTGTGTATTGTGTGTGGGTATATGTGTGTACTGTATGAATAGGGGTGTGTGTGTGTATGTATGTATGTATGTGTATGGGTGTATGTGTGTGTGGGGTGTCTGTGTGTGTGTGTGTTGTGTGTATGGGTGTGTGTGTGCATTGTATGTGGGGATGTATGTATATATATGGGTGTGTGTGTGTGTGTCTATATGTGGGTGTGTGTATATGTTTGGCTGTATTGTGTGTATGGGGGTGTTGTGTAGGGGGGTGTGTGTATGTGTGGGTGTGTTTGGATGTCTTGTGTGTATGAATGTATGTGTGTGTGTATTGTGTGTGTATACATATTGTGTATATTGTGTGTGTTGTGTGTGTTGTGTATGTTTGTATTGTGTGTTATGTGTGTGTGGGTGTGTTGTGTGTATGGGAATGTCTGTGTGTATGTGCGTGTATGGGTGTAGTGTGTGTATGGGGGTGTGTGTGTATGGGTGTGTGTGTGTATGGGAATGTCTGTGTGTATGTGTGTGTATGGGTGTGTGTGTCTGTGTGCACGTGTGGGTGTGTGCATGTGTTTGGATGTATTGTGAGTATGGATGTATGTGTGTGTGATTGTGTGTATGCGTGTATATGAGTATGGGTGTGTGTCTATGTGTGTGTGTTTATATCTGTGGGCAGGGCTCAGTTTTGGGCCCTCGAAACTTACTAAGGCATTTAATCCTCACAAGCGTTGGTGAGGGGCCGTGTACCTAGCATCCTCCGTTTCAAAGACAGGAACGGGAGGCATAGAGGCTGAGTCTTGCCTCACGTCACACCGTCCGTCCTGGAGCCGCTGCCCTGCTGTGGTCCGGGGATCTGAGAAGGGGCAGGGGGCACGTCTGCCACAGGCCCCCCGGTGACTCTGCCCGCCTATTTGGATGTCTGAAGACATACCATCTGGGGCAGGGGTGCCCCTTGCTGATGACAGGGCCAGCTGGGATTCGTTAACAATCCAGATTTCTAGGCCCTGCCCCGGCAGGTGCTGACCTAGTGGGTCTGGTGTCAAGGGTCTGTAAACTCAAGGCCACCCGGTGCCTGGTTAGCAGCTCGCCTGGGACGTGTTCCCTCTGGACGCCTCGGGACCTGCTGCTGGCTTGGCCAGGCCCGGCACAGGGGGCCACTCGGTGGACCTTTGCTGAGCTCCTAGCTACAGAAACCCGGCCCCAGCAAGAGCTGTGAGCAGCCCAGCATCCAAAGGCCCAGCCTCCTGCCCCTCTGAGGCGCGGACACGCGAGAGGTGGTGCGTGTCAGCTGGCACCCCCACGTGCCCTGGCACCCAAGCCGGTCAGGAAGCCAGGCTCCCGCAGGTCACGCCTGCAGGCGGCTCCTCCCTGCCGGGCTGGGGAATGCTAACCCGGGAATTGCTGACTTCCACCACCACCGATAAGGAGGAGGAAGGTCATGCAGGAGACCCGGCCCCTTCCCGGCGGGGCGGGCCGGCTACGGGCGCAGCCAATGACCCAGGCTGACAGCCCTGGCCACCTGATGGGAGCCTGGAGGGCCAGCTTGCTGCAGATGTGCGCCTTCCTGCCGGGGCAGGCGTCACACGGCCGGGACCAGCGCGAGGGGCCAGGACAGGAGCAGAGGCAGGTGTGGGGCCCCAGGAGCCTCCCTCCTTCCCTTCCCCAGCGGGGTAAGTTCCTGACCACCTACAAAGCGGTCCCCAGCCCCGTGCGTGCGAGCGGAGGGTCACCTGTCAGGACAGGGGAAGCCAGGGGAGGGTGTGCGTGGGTGTGCGCCCGGAAACCGTCCTGGCTGGGGAGAGGCGGGGCAGTGCTCAAGCGGCCTGCGCCGGGGGAGGGGCCGTGAGCTGTGGAGCCGGACCTCGTCGAGGCGGCAGCAGTGAAGCGGGAGCTGCACGCCTCTCCCCGGTGGGGGTGGCGTGGGCCTCTTTATGGCCCCGGAGGCTGCAGCCCCAGAGATGCCCATCGTGGCTGAGCCCCTGGCCCGCGAGTAAGGGACCCGCCTCTGAGCCGCACTTTGCCGTCTGCGGCGTGGCAGCATGCATGCTGGGGCCAGCAGTGTCCCTAGGCGGCCCGTGGTCGAGTCCAGCACCAGCGGCCCTGGAGAGGAGCGGGAGCCCGGGCTGGAGGGCTGGGGTGGGTGGGGGCCAGCTCCCTCACCCCTAAGGCTGTCCGCCCTGCTTGGCGATCAGCCCTGGTGGGAGGGATCTCTGCTCCCTCTCCATCCCCCAGACCCCACCCCGGTCCCCCAGGGGCCAACGTCCCTGCAGCCCTGGGGACAGCCCCTCTGTCCAAGAGGGCCTTCTGGACAAGAAAGGGTCAGAGGGGGCGAGGGGGAGCAGCTCTGTCCCCGGGTCCTGGGGTGCACTGCCGACTTGGTACAGATGGACCGGTGGTGAGGGGCAGCTCTGTGGCCCAGCCGTGCACCTCCGACACTTACACCCTGTGACCTGGTGACCGTCCTCCTTCCCCCAGGGGGCTGAGCGTGCGGCCCTGGGCAGAGTCTCAGGTGATCCGTGGAGGGGCCTGGCCCAGCGCCGGGTTTCCAGGGTGGGGGGTGGGAGGTCGGGGGTAGAATAACTCACAGTGGCTGGAACTGGGGTCTCCTCCGAAGGCCTACCTTGGTCTTCCTGGTGCCCTGGGGATGGCAAGGAGAGCCAGGCTCGGCCCTCTCACCTTCCTTGTGCAGCTGGGGGAGGCACCGCACGGAGGCGCTCCAAGGCCGGCCCAGGGCCACACAGCAAGTTGGCCTGGGACCTGCCCTCCAGGATCTTTGGCCTTTAATTGTCCTCTCTGTACACTTCAGGTGCTTCCACCTTACTGGGCCTTAAAAAAAAAGATGATTTTTTAAAAGAACAGTTTTAGACTTCCAAGACAATTGCAAACAGAGCACACAGAGTCCTTGCAACCCCACGCAGTCTCTGGTGCATTTGTAATGGCTCATGAACCAGAGTTGGTTCATTATTGCTAAGGAAAGCCCATACTTCATTCAGCTTCCCTGCGTTTCTACCTAATGTCCCTTTCCTGTTCTAGGACCCCATCCAGGACACCATGTGACATTTAGTCATCACATCTCCCAGGGCTCCTGGGCTGGGGCGGTTGCCCAGCCTTTCCTTGTTTGTTTGTTGTTTAAATTTTATTTTATTGAAGTACAGTTTATGTACAGTGTTGTGTTAATTTCAGCTGTACAGCAAAACAATCAGTTTTAAGCATATATATATGTATACACACACACACACACACACACACACATTCTTTTTCATATTGCTTTCCATATGGTTTGTCTTAGAATGTTGAAGAGAGTTCCCTGTGCTAGGCAGTAGGACCTAGCTGTTCGTCCAGTCTGTATACAGTAGTTAGCGTCTGCCAGAACTCCCACTATACCCTTCCCCCATCCCTCTTTCCCCCTGGCAACCTCAAGATCACTGTCTGTGTCTATGAATCTTTTTCCATTTCACGGATAAGTTTCTGTCGATATTTGGATCTCCCATGTAAGTGTCTTTCTGACTTACTTCGCTTAGTGTGACACGCTCTCGGGTCATCCGCGTCGCTGCGAATGGTATCGCCTCATTCTCTTAATGGCTGAGTCACACCCCATTGTATATATGTGCCATATCTGTCTATAGGCATTTAGGCTGGTTCCACACCTTGGCTCTTGTGAACAGATGAAACTACTAGGAACATAGGATTGTATGTATCTTTTCTTAAAAATCTATTTTTGGCCGAGCTGGGTTTCGTTGCCACGTGGGCTTTCTCTAGTTGCCGTAAGTGGTGCATGAGCTCTCTAACTGTGGGGGCTGAGCTTCTCCCTGAGGTGGGCTCTCTTGTTGCGGAGCGGGGGGTCTCAGGGGTTCAGGCTCAGTAGTTGTGGCACACAGGCTTGATAGCTCTGCAACACGTGGAACCTTCCAGATCAGGGACTCAACCCACATCCCAAGCATTGGCAGGCATATTCTTAACCACTGGACTGACAAGGAGGTGCATATCTCTTTGAATTAGAATTTTTTCTGGATATATGCCCACGTGTGGGATTGCTGGGTCATTTGGTAGCTCTAGGGCTTCCCAGGTAGCGCTAGTGGTTGAAGAACCTGCCTGACGCAAGTTTGATCACTGGGTCAGGAACATCCCCTGGAGTAGGAAATGGCAACCCACTCTAGTATTCTTGCCTAGAGGATCCCAAGGACAGAGGGGCCTGGCGAGTGTGGGTCCGTTCGGCGGCAAAGACTTAGACACAGCTAAAGCGACTCAGCACAGCACAGGGCATGGGGGCTCTGGTTTTACTTTATAAAGAAAACTCCATACTGTTCTCCGTCATGGCTGCACCAAGATACATTCCCACCAACAGCTTGGGAGGGATCCCTTTTCTCCACGTCTGTTCTAGCAAATTTTTAGTAGACTTTTTTATGACGACCATTCTGACTCCCATACTTTGTCCACCTGATGCAAAGAACTGACTCACTGGAAAAGACCCTGATGCTGGGAAACACTGAAGGCAGGAGAAGGGGACGACAGAGGATGAGATGGCTGGATGGCATCACTGACTCAATGGACATCAGTTTGAGTGAACTCCAGGAGTTGGTGATGCACAGGGAGGCCTGGCGTGCTGCAGTCCGTGGGGTCGCAAAGAGTCAGACACGGCTGAGCAACTGAACCAAACTGATTCTGACTGGCGTGAAGTGATACCTCAATGCAGTTTTGATGTGCGTTTCTCTAATGGTTTATGATGCTGAGCATCTTTTCATGTGCCTGTTGGGCACCTCTATAGACTTTCTTTTTTTTTTTTTTTTCATTTTTAAAAATTAATTTAATTATTTTAGTTGGAGGCTAATTATTTTACAATATTGCAGTGGTTTTTGCCATATATCAACATGCATCACTCATGGGTGCAAAACTGTCCCCCATCCTGAACCCCCCTCTTACCTCCCTCCTCATACTATCCATCTGGGTTGTCCCAGAGCACCGGCTTTGAGTGCCCTGCTTCATGCATTGAACTTGCACCTGTCATCTAGTTTACATATGGTAATATACATGTTTCAATGGTATTCTCTCAAATTATCCCACCCTCACCTTATCCCATAGACTTTCTTTATTTTAATTTTTTTGAGGAGTTTTTGTTTGGTACTTTGTAAAATGCCCCTCAATTAAGATTTTTCTGATTCAGTTCAGTCACTCAGTCGTGTCCAGCTCTTTGCGACGCTATGGACTACTGTACGTTAGGCCTCCCTGTCCATCACCAACTCCCAGAGCTTGCTCAAATTCATGTCCATTGAGTTGGTAATGCCATCCAACCCTCTTATCCTCTGTCGTCCCCGTCACCTCCTGCCTGCAGTCTTTCCCAGCATCGGGGTCTTTTCCAATAAGTCAGTTCTTTACATCAGGTGACCAAAGTATTGGAGTTTCAGCTTCAACATCAGTCCTTCCAGTGAATATTCAGGATTGATTTCCTTTACGATGGACTGGTTGGATCTCCTCGCAGTCCAAGGGACTCTCAAGAGTCTTCTCCAACAACACAGTTCAAAAACATCAATTCTTTGGCACTCAGCTTTCTTTATAGTCCAACTCTCACATCCATACATGACTACTGGAAAAACCCTAGCTTTGACTAGATGGACCTTTGTAGGCAAAGTAATATCTCTGCTTTTTAATATGCTGTCTAGGTTGGTCATAGCTTTTCTTCCAAGGAGCAAGTGTCTTTTAATTTCATGGTGCTTTGTAAAATGCCCCTACTTAAGATTTCTCTGATTAGACAGAAATTATGGCTTGCATAACTCGATGAGGCTATGAGCCACACTGTGTAGGGCCTCCCAAGACAGATGACCATGGTGGAGAGTTCTGACAAAACGTTGTCAGGTGGAGAGGGAACAGCCACCCACTCCAGTATTCTTGCCACAAGACCCTCGTGAACAGTATGAAAAAGCAAAAGGATATGACAGTGGAAGGTCAGCCCCCTAGGTCAGAAGGTGTTCAATATGCTACTGGAAGAACAGAGGGCAATTACTAATAGCTCCAGAAAGAATGAAGCAGCTGGGCCAAAGCAGGAACAACACTCAGTTACGATGGGTCTGGTGGCGAAAGTAAAATCCGATGCTGTAAGAACAGTATTGCACAGAAACCCAGAATGAATTAGGTCCATGAGTCGAAGGTAAATTGGACATGGTCAAGCAGGAAATGGCAAGAGTGAATATCAACATTTCAGGAATCAGTGAACTAAAATGGACTGGAAAGGGCAAATTTAACTCAGGTGACCACTACATCTACTACAGCGGGCAAGAATCCCATAGAAGAAAGGGAGTAGCCATCACGGTCAACAAAACAGTCCGAAATGCAGTACCTGGGTGCAACCTCAAAAACGACAGAGTGATCTCTGTTCACTTCCAAGGCAAACCATTCAGTATCAGGTCTATGCTCCAACCACTGATGCCTAAGAAGCTGAAGTTGACTAGTTCTATGAAGACCTACAAGACGTTCTAGAATGAACACCAAAAAACAATGTCCTTTTCATTATAGAGGATTGGAATGCAAAAGTAGAAAGTCAAGAGATACCTGGAATGACAGGCAAGTTTGGCCTTGGAGTACAAAACGAAGCAGGGCAAAGGCTAATGAAGTCTTGTCAAGAGAATACACTGGTCATAGCACACACTCTTTTCCAACAACAGAGACGACTCTGCACATGGACATCACCAGATGGCCAAATCAGATTGACTATATTCTTTGCAGCCGACCATGGAGAAGCTTTATAAGACCAGGAGCGGCCTGGGCTGGCCCAGGTCATCAGCTCCTTATTGCAGAACTCAGGCTTAAATTAAAGAAAGTAGGGAAACCTCTAGGCCATGCAGATATGACCGAAATCAAATCTCTTATGATTTACAGTGGAGGCGATGAACAGATTCAGGGGGTTAGGTCTGGTAGACAGAATGTCTGAAGAACTGTGGACAGAGGCTCATAACATTGTGTAGGAGGCAGTAACCAAGACCATCCCAAAGAAAAAGCAATGCAAGAAAGCAAAGCGGTTGTCTGAAGAGGCTTTACAAACAGCTGAGGAAAGAAGGGAAGCAAAAAGCAAGGGAGAAAGGGAAAGATACACCCAACCTCACGCAGAGTTCCAGAGAAGAGCAAGGAGAGATAAGAAGGCCTTCTTAAGCGAACAATGCAAAAAAATAGAAGATAGCAACAGAATGAAAAAGACTAGAGATCTCTTCAAGAAAACCGGGGACATCAAGGGAACATTTCATGCAAAGATGGGCATGATAAAGGACAGAAACAGTAAGGACTTAACAGAAGCAGAAGATTAAGAAGAGATGGAAAGATTATACGGAAGAACTATACGAGAAAGGCCTTAATGACCTTAATCACAGTGGTGTGATCACTCACCTAGAGCCAGACATCCTGGAGTCTGAAGTCAAGTGGACCTTAGGAAGCATCACTATGAACAAAACTAGTGGAGGTGATAGAATTTCAGCTGAGCTATTTCAAATCGTAAAAGATGATGCTGTTAAAGTGCTGCACTCAATATGCCAGCAAATTTGGAAAACCCAGCAGTGGTCATAGGACTGGGAAAGGTCAGTTTTCATTCCAATCCCAAAGAAGGGCAATGCCAAAGAATGTTCAAACTACCAGACAGTTGTGCCCATTTCAAATGCTAGTAAGGTTATGCTCAAAATCCTTCAAGCTAGGCTTCAGCAGTACATGAACCAAGAAATTCCAGATGTTCAAGCTGGATTTAGAAAAGGCAGAGGAACCAGAGATCAAATTGCCAGCATTTGTTGGCTCATAGAGGAAGCAAGGGAATTAAAAAAAAAACAAAAACCCATCTACCTATGCTTCATTGACTATACAAAAGCCTTTGTGTGGATCACAATAAACTGGAAAATTCTTCAACAGATGGGAATACCAGACCACCTTACATATCTCCTGAGAAACCTCTTTGTGGAGAAGAAGCAACAGTTAGAACCTTACATGGAACAACCCACCGGTTCAAAATCAAGAAAGGAGTATGACAAGACTGTATACTGTTACCCTGTTTATTTAACTTATATGCAGAGTATATCATGGGAAATGCTGGGCTGAATGAATATCAAGCTGAAATCAAGATTGCTGGGAGAAACATCGATAACCTCAGATATGTTTCTGTCACAACGAGCCAGGCTTATCATGTGTCTGTCCTGACCCAGTCCTAGAATCAGCCATTTCTCCAGAGATTCTGTTTACTGGAGCGTGGCTTTAGGAGCCAAGGTGTTTTATCTTCTCTCTGTGTGTGCTTGCTGCTACTTGTGTCTTTTAGATCCTCTCAACCGCTATATATGTGTATATAAACCCATGGAGAGATACACGAGTATGCGTACACATATCCATGTAAACACACATCTCTAAGTTAGCCTGTACAAGTTGCTGTTCGGTCACTCAGTCATGTCCGACTCTTTGCGATCCCGTGAACTTGTCCTTGTCCTTCAGCATCTCACAGAGTTTGCTCTGTTTCATGCCCATTGAATCGATGACGCCATCCAACCATCTCGTCCTCTGTCGTCCCCTTCTCCTCCCGCCTTCAGCCTTTCCCAGCATTAGGGTCTTTCCCAGTGAGTCAGCTCTTCACATCAAGTGACCAAAGTATTGGAGTTTCAGCTTCAGCATCAGGCCTTCCAAAGAATATCCAGGACTGGTTTCCTCTAGGATGGACTGGTTTGATCCCCTTGCTGTCCAAGGGATTCTTAAGAGTCTTCTCCAACACCACAGTTCAAAAGCATCAATTCTTCGGGACTCAGCTTCTTTATGGTCCAACTCTCATCCGTACATGAACTGGAAAAACAGTAGCTTTGACTAAACGGACCTTGTCAGCAAACTGATGTCTCCGCTTTTTAATATGCTGTCTAGGTTTGTTATAGCTTTTCTTCCAAGGAGCAAGCATGTTTTAATATCATGGCTACAGTCACCATCTGCAGTGATGTTGAAGCCCAGGAAAATAAAGTCTGTAACTGTTTCCACTTTTTCTGCATCTATTTGCCATGAAGTGATGGGACCAGATACCATGATCTTAGTTTCTTGAAAGTTGAGCTGTAAGCCAACTTTTTCACTCTCCTCTTTCACTTTCATCAAGAGGTTCTTTAGTTCCTCTTTACTTTCTGCCATTAGAGTGGTATCACCTGCATATCATGCTGAGGTTATTGACATTTCTACCAACAATCTTGATTCCAGCCTGTGATTGATCCAGCCGCTATAAGTTGGTGTGTATGTGTGTATGCTAACCTGTCTACATACATATATCTGTAAGTTTGCCTATATATACGTATATTTCAACCTGTTTATACACACACATCTAATAGGTATTTCTACGTGTAACACATATCTCTGTTCAGTGAAATTCAATTCGCACTGGTGTCTCCATCTCTAAGCTAGCACCCCATGGATCATTCCGGCTTCCTTTCCTGGGTTTTCTGTAACTCCTGCTCCAAAAGTGAGAAACCTGTCTGTCACCGCCGACCACCATTTACTTAACTGCTGACATTCAGACTGCTGGACACACGTACAGAAGCATTAAGATTTTGAAACCCAGGCCCCGTACAAAACCTGGTGACCAGCTGGAGCCCAGGACACAGAGGTGGGGCCTTTACTTTCAGTCTTCAGCCTCCACTGATCGCCGGGCTGGGGGGCAGACACCTCTCCCCTCCGGTCATTGAGGCACTTCTTTCATTCATAGTACAGTTCACAGCTTTGTTGGACTCGGCCTCCTTCCTGGGATTCCCAAGTCGTCCTGAATCTGTTTTATTTTCATTCATTAAGGTTCACTTTGTCGGAAAGATCCCCTGGAGAAGGAAATGGTAACCCACTCCAGTATTCTTGCCTGGAGAATCCCATGGACGTAGAAGCCTGGTAGGCTACGTCCACGGGGTCGCAAAGAGTTGGACACGACTGAGCGACTTCACTTTCACTTTCACTTGTGCTATAAAGTTTAAAGACTTTGGAAAAACGCACGGCATCAGGTAGCAACCATCACAGGGCCACCCTGAAAGGTCCCCGGGGCATCCCTGCTCAGCCCTCCACGCCGCTGATATGTTGATCATTCTAGTTTATTCTCACAAAGGCAGGGAATATGAAAATATTCTCACCGCTCTTCAGAACACAGAAGGCGGCGCCCAGAGCACTCTGCTGCTTGCATCCTCACTTACTGTGGCTCAGAAGCCTTCCCTTGCGGACGCCCTGGCACCGGCTTCACGCTGCTCGGGCCAGTCTGGAGCGTGAATTTTGTGGCACCTGAGTCATTTCCAAGGTGTCACTGTTACAGAGCCCCCACTCCCTTGGAGCCCTGCCCTTTCAGAAGCAGACAGTCGTCTGCAGAGTGTTCCCACAGGTGGGGCTTCTGGGCAAAGGGCACTGTGATTTTATAGGAGCTGGCTGGGTGACTGGTGACCTGCCCTCAGCGTGGCAAGGCCCCGCCCTCCCCGCGGCCCACCGAGGGTGTGCCAGCAGACTTCAGGGAGGAGCTGGGAGGTGACAGAGCGTGTCTTGGGACCCCTTTGCCTTTCTGGTTGGGGTACTGAGCCTCGTTTCGTATATTTTAAGGACACAGACAAGTAGGAACTGTCTGCGTCCAGTCTGCCCCGTTTTCTGTAGAGTCATTGGTCTCTTCCTCCAGCATGGCAGGTGAGAAAGAAAGAAAGGAAAGTGCAGTCGCTCAGTCGCGTCCGGCTCTTTGCAACCCCATGGACTGTAGCCCGTCAGGCTCCTCCATCCATGGAATTTTCCAGGCAAGAGTACTGGAGTGGGTTGCCATTTCCTTCTCCAGGGGATCTTCCCAACCCAGGGATCGAACCTGGGTCTCCCACACTGAAGGCAGATGCTTACCATCTGAGCCATGGGGTGTCAGGTGAGGTTCAGTTAAAAATACCTGCTGGGAGAGGGCAGGGTCCAGCCTGCTGCTGCTGCTGCTGCTGAGTCGCTTCAGTCGTGTCCGACTCTGTGCAACCCCATAGACGGCAGCCCACCAGGGCCCGTCCTTGGGATTCTCCAGGCAAGAACACTGGAGTGGTTTGCCATTTCCTTCTCCAACGCATGAAAGTGAAAAGTCAAAGTGAAGTTGCTCAAGTCGTGTCTGACTCAGAACCAAATCCCACAGCAGATTTTGTTTGTTGAAAATTAAGAGTAAAGGGACTGGGATAAACAGCAGACACACCCCAGCAGAAGTCCCTGGCCCGTCCTCAGAACTATCAAAGTCATGAAAAACACGGAAAATTTGACAGCTAGTCCCAGCCCAGAGGAGCCTAATGAGACAAAATGCTTAAGCGTGCAGTCGTGTCCCTGGTGT
>SJYV01005457.1:0-14136 GCA_006410875.1 Neotragus pygmaeus | reverse complement strand
AAAAAAAAAAAGTTTTATATTTTATCACTAGTTTTGCAAGCAAGGTAATTGTATACCTACAATATGTATTTGTGACTTGAAAAAAAATTGAAATATAATTGTTTCATCAGGGTGTATTGGTTAGTTACCTCCAGTTATTTCTAGAGCAAGCAGAATACATTGTATTAAAGCAGATATAAAATTAATTTTTTCCATGTCCTGGCTATTATATACAGTGCTGCAATGAACACTATCATGTAAGAAACGAGGCGCCGGTCTATGTTCGATGCAGGATGCAGGATGCTTGGGGCTGGTGCACAGGGATGATCCAGAGAGACGTTGTGGGTGGGGGGTGGGAGGGGGATTCGGGATTGGGAGCTCGTGTACACATGTGGTGGATTCATGTCGATGTATGGCAAAGCCAATAGAGTATTGTAAAGTAAAATAAAGTAAAATAATAGTAATAATAATAAATTTTAATACCCTAAGTAAATGCAAGAGCTTTTAAGAAGATAAATTAGATGTTTTAGAGACTATTCTAAAAAATACTTTGAACTAACAAAAAATTGTACAAGTTGATTATTATATTCAGTTTTACTAGAAAACTTTTGGGCTTTTTTCTTCTTGAATATACAGCTCCTGTTCCTATTGCTCTTATACTTATCAGACACAATTAAGTAAGTTTTTGGCTCATTATTATCCTGAGGGGAAGGTAGAGAAATAATGAGAAGGTTGGAAAGGATGACAAAATGAGTACCTAAGGTAAATTTATTCAACTGTCAGCAAGGAATAAAATCATGCTGGAGACAATGTTTCCTAGGGAAATTTGTAAAGGGAGAATAGGAGTAAAGAATGTTCAGTTGTCGTCCATCTTTGCTCCTGGGTATCATTTATTAGAATGCTTTGCTGCTGTTCAAAACAACTTGTGAGGTTGGATTGGCAGGATAGTGTTGAATTTGTTAGAGAGAAAGGAAAGCAATTTTTTATACATAGTTAGATATTGCTGGAGAAGGCAATGACAACCCACTCCAGTACCATTGCTTGAAAAATCCCATGGACGGAGGAGCCTGGTGTGCTGCAGTCCATGAGGTTGCTAAGAGTCAGACACGACTGAGAAACTTCACTTTCACTTTTCACTTTCATGCCCTGGAGAAGGAAATGTCAACCCACTCCAGTGTTTTTGCCTGGAGAATCCCAGGGATGGGGGAGCCTATTGGGCTATGGGGTAACACAGAGTCAGACACAATTGAAGTGACTTAGCAGCAGCAGCAGCAGCAGCAGCAGCAGCAGATATTGTCAGATAGGTGTTCCAACTTCAAGTATCGTGAACTCAAAGCACAATGAAAACTTTGCAGCTTGTTGTGGAATTTTTGTTCATTCCTGTTCTTGTTTTGCTTTATTTTTATAATGTTGATCTTGAATGTCAATAGGTCATCGTCTTAAATTTGAATGAAACTTTGCCCAACATACATATACCTCTCCAATTCCTCCTGAGGAAACTTGCCACTGTGAAACCATTGTTTCCAGCGAGCACAGTAACCCTAATGTCTCAGTGAATATTCTACTCTGATCATCCTTGATGTTTTACGGGGGGAATAAAACCAATATCTGAATTTTCTACTTTATGCTTGCATGATTTCTTCACAAATCCATTATGTGTAGTCAGATCTTCACTGCCTCGCTCTATGAAATGCTTTCGCCTTTGTTTTAGCATCATTTTCCAGAAGCACTGAGAGCTCTCCCTTAAAATGGGAAGGGTGTCCACTCCACATTATTAAAGAAATTCTTATATTGATCCAAACCATTGCTATCTCTTCACTGAGAGAATAGCCTGCTAATAACCTCTGGGCTCATTTGTGTCAATTGCCCACACTGCCTTGTGAAGCCTTTTTGAACCATCAAGTCATATCATTGTGCTGTGCTTAGCCACTCAGTCATGTCTGACCCTTTGCAACCCCTTGGATTGTAGTCTGCCAGGATCTTCTGTCCATGGGAATTCTCCAGGCAAGAATACTGGAGTGGGTTGCATTTTTCTTCTCCAGGGGATCTTCTCAATCCAGGGATCGAATCCAGGTATCTTGCATTGCAGGCAAATTCTTTACCATCTGAGCCATGAGGGAAGCCCAAATCATATCATTCTCCTGTTCAAAGTCAGCCCCAGGGTCTTGGCAAGATATACCACCAGAAAGGAGAGGATAAACTGTTCTCATAATTTGATGCTTAACATTCCTCAGAATTCATCTCATAATCCCCAATGCCATATTCACTACAATGCTCACATGGGCCTTCTCTTTTTTTTTTAATTAATTAATTTATTTTTTAAACTTTTACTTTATTCTTATCACACGGCAAAGATTGTTTCCACCTTAGTGCCTTTGCTCTAGATGCCACCTCTGCAAATTTAAGCCTACTTTGTAGGATTCTGCATCAGTGCTTCTAATGAATATTCAAGGTTGATTTTCTTTCCAATTGACTGGTTTGATCTCCTTGCAGTCCAAATGGCTCTCCAGAGTCTTCTCCAACACTCCATTTCAAAAGCATCAACTCTTTGGCACACAGTCCTCTTTGTGATCTAACTATCGCATCCACACATGACTACTGGATAAGCCATAGCTTTGACTATATGGACATTTGTCAGCAAAGTAATTTCTCTGCTTTTTAATATGCTGTCCAGGTTGGTCACAGCTTTTCTCCCAAGGAGCAAGCATCTTTGAATTTCACGGCTGCAGTCACCATCTGTAGTGATTTTGGAGCCAATAAAAAATAAAATAAAGTCTGTTACCATTTCCATTGTCTCCCAATCTATTTGCCATGAAAAAATGAGACCAGATGCCATGATCATCATTTTTTGAATGTTGAGTTTTAAGCCAGCTTTTTCACTCTCTTCTTTCACTTTCATCAAGAAGCTCTTTATTTCCTCTTCACTTTCTGTCATAAGGGTGTTATTATCTGCATGTCTGAGTTACTGGTATTTTTCCGGCAATATTGATTCAAGCTTGTATTTCACCCATTCTGGCATTTCACATGATGTACTCTACATTGGGCTTCTTTTGTGGCTCAGATGGTAAAGAATCCACCTGCAATGTGGGAGACCTAGATTCAATCCCTGGGTTGGGAAGATCCCCTCGAGGAGGACATGGCAACCAACTCCACTATTCTTGCCTGGAGAATGCCATGGGCAAAGGAATCTGGTGGGGTATGATCCATGGGGTCATGAAAATTTGAACATGACTAATGGACAAGGCAAGCATATACATACTGTACATAGAAATTAAATACACAGGGTAATAAAGTAAAGCCTTGAATGCTCCTTTCCTAATTTTGAACCAGTCCACTGTTCCAGTCTGGTTCTAACTGTTGCTTCTTTAACTGCATACAAGTTTCTTAGGAGGCAGAAGTAAGGTGATCTATTATTTCCATCTCTTTAAGAATTTTCCACAGTTTATTGTGAGCCACACCATCAAAGGATTTACTGTGGTCAGTGAGGCAGAAGTAGACATTTTTCTGAAATTCTCTCTGTTTTTTATGATCCAACAGATGTTGGATATTTGATCTCTTGTTCCTCTGCCTTTTCTAAACCCAGTTTGTATATCTGGAAGTTCTCAGTTCGTTTACTGTTGAAGTCTAGCTTGGAAGATTTTGAGCAATACATTGCGAGCATTTGAAGTGATTTCAATTGTGAGATGGTTTGGAGAAGGCAATGGCAACCCACTCCAATAGTCTTGCCTGGAAAATTCCGTGGACAGAGAAGTCTGGTAGACTTCAGTCCATGTGAATTGGACACGATCGAGTGACTTCACTTTTCATTTTCATGCATTGGAGAAGGAAATGGCAACTCACTCCAGTGTTCTTGCCTGGAGAATCCCAGTTTCGGGGTAGCCTGGTGGGCTGCCATCTATGGGGTATGCAGAGTCAGACACGACTGAATCTACTTAGCAGCAGCAGCATCTGTGAGGTAGTTTGAACATTCATTGGCATTGCCTTTCTTTGGGATTGGAATGGAAACTGAATTTTTCCACTCCTGTGGCCACTACTGAGTTTTCAAAATTTGCTGGCATAATGAGTGCAGCACTTTAACAACATCATATTTTAGGATTTGAATTAGCTCAGCTGGAATTCCATCACTTCCACTAGCTTTGTTCGTAATGATGCTTCCTGTGGCCCATTTGACTTTGCACATCAAGATGTCTGGCTCTAGGTGAGTGATCATACCATAGTGGTTATCTGGTTCATTAATATTATTTTTGGATATTTCTGTGTATTCTTGATGCTTCTTCTTAATTTCTTCTGCTTCTGTTAGTCCATATCCTTTCTGTCCTTTGTTATGCCCATCTTTGCATGAAATGTTCCCTTGTTATCTCTAATTTTCTTGAAGAGATCTCCAGTCTTTCCCATTCTATTGTTTTCCTCTATTTCTTTGCATTGTCAGCTTAAGAGGGTTTCCTTATATCTTCAGGCTATTCATTGAAACTACATTGGTATATTGGTATATCTCTCCTTGACTCCTTTGCCTTCCTCTTCTCTTTTCTCAGCTCTTTGTAAGTCCTACTCAGACAATCATTTTGCCTTTTTGCATTTCTTTTCTTGGGGATAGTTTTGATCATTCATCCTGTACAGTGTTGGAACCTCCATCCATCATTCTTCAAGCACTCTGTCTATTGGATATAATCACTTGAACCTATTTGTCATTTCACTGTATAATCATAACGGTTTTGATTTAGGTCATACCTGTATGGCCTACTGGTTTCCCTTACGTTATTCAATTTAAGTCTGAATTTTGCAATAAGGAGTTCAGGATATGAACCACAGTTAGCTCCTGGTGTTGTTTTTGCTGATTATATGGAGCTTCTTCATCTTCGGCTGCAAAGATTGTAATCAATCTGTTCTTGGTACTGACCTTCTGGTGATGTTCATGTATAGAATCATCCCTTGCATTGCTGGAAGAGGCTGTTTGCTATGACTTGTGCATTCTCTTTGGAGAAGGTAATGGCACCACACTCCAGTACTCTTGCCTGGAAAATCCCACGGACAGAGGAGCCTGATAGGCTGCAGTCAATGGGGTCGCCAAGAGTCGGACACGACTGAACGACTTCACTTTCAATTTTCAGTTTCATACATTGGAGAAGGAAATGGCAACCCACTCCG
Source organism: Neotragus pygmaeus (assembly GCA_006410875.1). Classification (NCBI taxonomy): domain Eukaryota; kingdom Metazoa; phylum Chordata; class Mammalia; order Artiodactyla; family Bovidae; genus Neotragus; species Neotragus pygmaeus. The sequence goes on along the minus strand of SJYV01005457.1, from coordinate 9,012 downwards.
GTGTTCTTGCTTGGAGAATCCTAGGGACGGGGGAGCCTGCTGGGCTGCCATCTATGGGGTCGCACAGAGTCAGACACGACTGAAGTGACTTAGCAGTAGCAGTAGCAGTTCTCTTGGCAACCCAGTGCATTCTCTTGGCAAAACTCTGTTAGCCTTTGCCCCTGCTTTATTTTGTACTCCAAGGCCAAACTTGCCTGTTATTCCAAGTACCTCTTAACTTCCCACTTTTGCATTCCAGTCCCCTATGATGAAAAAGTTATCTTTTTTTGGAGCTAGTTCTAGAAGTTCTTTTAGGTCTTCATGGAACTGTTTGACTTCAGTTTCTTATGCATTAGTGTTTGGGGCATAGACTTGGTTGGAGCAAAAATAGTTTAAATCTTTCTATTAGTTTTCAATTCTTAGAAGCAACATATAAACAAAGTTGAATAATTAAAATTATAGAACAGAGAATCAGTATATTAACATACATACTTAAAAATAATGATAATCAAATTTTTGAAAATAAAGAAAGGAAATAAAATAATGGTCTGGCTGATACAGTTAAATAGGAATACTTTTAAGGGAAAAAGTATGAAAGTCACTGCAAAGATGATAACTTCCTCATCATACATAATACATGAGTTTTGTTTTTTGTTTTCTTTGGTAGGCTATATAAAAAGATAAAATTCTTAAATATTATTATAGCTAAAATCAGCAAAGTATAAATATCTAATTCTATAGGCTTACATTTAATATTAGTCATAATGTAATTATATAAAAGAAAACAGTATCATTCCCACTCTTCTCAGTCAATAAAATGTTAATTTATGGTAGTTACCACTAGATGATGGAATTACAGACACATTTTGTAATGCATTTTAAATTTTTAAAATTAGATTTTTCAATTAAACTACATTTTTTTGAAATCAGAATAGCTTAGTAAGATTGTTTTTTTTTTAATTGTACTGTTCATTACAGTTTCTTTTATTTTTGTTTCATGTCAGACCTCCAAAGAAAAGTAATTTGAAAATTGAACAGAATAACTAAGCCCAAGATAGCAATTTCCTTTCCTGTTTTGTAGCAGCTTTCTGTAGTAGAAAATATTATAACTGGATAACTGAAAATTCATTCCATTTCTATACATACATGCTACCACTTACATCACAAGGTGAAGACTAGAGCTAGACTTGTGATCAATAAAATAAAATTCAAGTGATACTCTGAGCTTCTACCCCTTCCTCTGGATTCTAGACATCATGCTGTGAAGATGCTCATGCCAAGGCTGAGCTGTTAGAGGTCGCATGATGGAGGTGGACATTTTACCCTCAGATGCAAACCAAAGGATTCAACCCCATGAGTAATCTCACTTCTTAAGATGTGGAGTAAGATATGAGACAAGCTGAGCACATAAATCCTGTACAGACAGGAAAATGATTCAATAAGTGATTTAAGTCACTGAATTTGGGTATGATTTATTATGCAATCATAGATAACAAATACACTCAGTCACGTATGTGATGTGTTCAAAATTAACCTCTTTTCTCACTTACAGTAAAACCTGAAAGTTAGTCAAGCAGGATAGATTTTGTTCTGCTTGGAGGGGAAAGGTTACCCACTCCAATATTCTGGCATAGAGAATTCCATAAACTGTATAGTTCATGGGGTCACAAAGAGTCAGACACGACTGAACAGTTTTCACTGGAATACTCTGTGCTTAGTTTCTGAGTGGTGTTCAACTCTTCGAAAACCTGTGGACTGTAGCCCACCAGGGTCCTCTGCCCATGGGGATTCTCCAGACAAGAATAATGGAGTGGGTTGCCATGACCTCCTCCAGGGGAATCTTCCCAATCTAGGAATTGAACCCAGGATTCCCATATTGCCAGCAGATTATTTACCATCTGAGCCACTAGGGAAGCCCTGGAATACTTTAGGATTATGTTTATTTTAAATTAGGGAATATGTTTCCTGACTTTCTGTAAAACATTGGCTTAATAGACTTACAATGTATTAACAAACACACCAGAGCAAGTAGTGGTGCTCAAATAGTAACTAAAATGGGAGGAATCTGAAATTTTCTAGCTGTCTCAGGCAAGTCATATACAGTTCAACAGCATCTATGAACACTGATAGATTTTAATTCCATCTTGGCCTATTAATATCTCATTTAGAACTCTTATAGATAAAAATCATTCTGAGAATTGTGCTCAGTTTTCCAAGATGCTAGCTTAAGCAATGCCTTTGCAGTGTATCTCTGGGGTATGCACTAAAAGGAGCAGGTGGGGGACTGTTTTGATCTTTAATGAAAGTCATTTGAAGATATTGCATAATTTTTTCATTCAAATTTATACATAAAAAATTAGGTTGATCTAAGTTTAGCTCTTTGGAGAATTGGCTTTTCAAATATAACCTTGACCAGCTATAAATTCAAGTGATTTTATCATTTTAACTACATGCAAAATGTTTTGTCCCTTGGTTCTGGAGGAAAATTTCAACTTTTCTTCCTGAAAATGATAGATATCATTCAAGGAAAGTCATCTTCAGCATCTGTTCTTTCTAAAGCTGTTTCTGTATCATAGCAAATTGTCATCATATTTCAATAAGTATTGAACTCCTTAATAATTAATTGCTGTTAAAGTTGAAATTATGTACATATTTATATATATGACCCTCTGATTGCTTTTGTTTATCAATTAAACCATTGGAAGGGCTGATGCTGAAGCTGAAACTTCAATACTTTAACCATCTGATGTAAAGAGCTGACTCACTGGAAAAGACTCTTATGCTGAGAGTGATTGAAGGCAAAAGGAGAAGAGGGCATCACAGGATGAGATGGTTGGATGGCATCACTGACTCAATGAACATCATTTTGAGCAAATTCCAGGAGATAGTGAGGGGCAGGGAAACCTCGCATGCTGCAGTCCATGGGTCACAGAGTCAGACATGACTTAGTTACTGAAAAACAAATGTTTTTGACATTATTTTCATTATGTTAAGAAAAGTATTTTAACGCATAATATTTTAAAGGTATAACGTGGTCCTTTTAAGATTACTTTCAAGGACAAATAAGAAAAGTTTAATTTCTAAAATTGTTTTTTTTCATTATGTGACACCTTAGTCTTATTGACACTTTGGCATATTATGTTTTATCCTACATTAAACATTAAATACTTTCATCATGCTACTGACTAATAAATTACTTAAATAAATTTTAGGCACTTATTTAGTGGTCTTACTGAAATTCATAATATTATATATTTGTCAAGTACCAATTTAATTCACACAATATATTATGAATTAGGGACTGCAATTTCAGAGATGAAATATAAAACCCAGAGAAAATACATATTAAAGTATCTAAAAGCCATTAATTTTCTATTTCGACATTTTGAAGGCATTTTGATTTACTAAAATAGTTAACTTATACTTAAGGACTCATTTTAAAGCATTCTTAAATAAATAGAAGCAGTTTTTTTTATTTATATTTTTATTAAAAGATAATTGCTTTACAGAATTTTGCTGTTTTCTGTCAAACCTCAACATGAATCAGCCATAGGTATACATATATTCTCTCCCTTCTGCACCTCCCTCTCATCACCCTCCCCATCCACCCCTCTAGGTTGGTACAGAGCCCCTGTTTGAGTTTCCTGAACCATACAGCAAATTCCTGTTGGCTATCTATTTTACATATGCTAATGTAAGTTTCCATGTTATTCTTTCCACACATCTCACCCTCTCCTTCCCTCTTCCCACATCCATAAGTCTATTCTCTATGTCTGTTTCTCCATTGTTTCCCTGTAAATTCTTCAGTACCATTTTTTTAGATTCCATATATATGTGTTAGAATACTATATTTATCTTTCTGACTTACTTCACTCTGTACAATAAGTTCTAGGTTCATCCACCTCATCAAAACTGACTCAAATGTGTTCTTTTTTATGTCTAAGTAATATTCTATTGAGTATATGTACAATAAATTCTTTATCCATTCATCTGTCGATGGAGATCTAGGTTGCTTCCATGTTCTAGCTATTGTAAATAGTGCTGCAATGAACAATGGGACATAGGTGTATCTTTCAATTGTGGTTTACTCAGAGTATATGCCAGAAGATTACTAGTTCATATATTGGTTTTATTCTTAGCTTTTTAAGGAATCTCCATACCATCTTCCGTAGTGGCTATATCAGTTTACATTTCCACCAACAATGCAAGAGTGTTCCCTTTTCTCCACAACCTCTTCAGCATTCATTGTTTGTAGACTTTTTGATCATGGCCATTCTGATAGGTGTGAGGTGATACCTCATTGTAGTTTTGATTTGCATTTCTCTGACAATGAACGATGTTCAGCATCTTTTCATGTGTTTGTTAGCCATCTGTATGTCCTTGGAGACATATCTGTTTAGGTCTTTTTCCCACTTTTTGATTGGGTTTTTTGTTTTTCTGGCATTGAGTTGTATGAGTTGCTTGTATATTTTGGAAGTTAATCCTTTGTCAGTTGTTTCAGTTGCTTTTATTTTCTCCCATTCTGAGGGTTTCCTTTTCACCTTGCTTATAGTTTCCTTCGCTGTGCAAAAGCTTTTAACTTTAATCAAGTTCCACTTGTTTATTTTTACTTTTATTTCTCTTACTCTAGAAGGCGGATCATAGAGGATCCTGCTTTGATTTATGTCATCAAGGGTTCTGCTTATGTTTTTCTCTAAGAGTTTTATAGTTTTTGGTCTTAAATTTAGGTCTTTAATCTATTTTCGGTTTATTTTTGTGTATGATGTTAGAAAGTGTTCTAATTTCATTATTATACATGTAGCTGTCCAGTTTTCCCAACACCTTTTATTGAAGAGGCTTTCTTTGCCACATGGTATAGACTTGCCTCCTTTGTCAAAAATAAGTTTCCCATAGGTGCATGGGTTTATTTCTGGACTTTCCATCTGTTCCATTGGTCTATATTTCTGTTTCTGTGCCATTATCATACTAACTTGATGACTGTAGCTTTGTAGTATAATCTGAAGTCAGGAAGGCTGATTACTCATGCTCCATTCTTCTCTCTTAAGAGTGCTGTGGCTATTCGGGGTATTTTATGTTTCCATATGAACTGTGAAATTGTTTGTTCTAGTTCTCTGAAAATATCATTCATAATTTGATAAGGATCACATTGAGTCTGTAGATTGCATTTGGCAGTATAGTCATTTTCACGATAATGATTTTTCCTACCAAGTAACATGGAATATCTCTCCATCTGTTTATCTTGTCTCTGAGTTCTTTCATCAGTGTCTTATAATTCCCTGTGTACAGTTCTTTTGTCTCTTTAGGTAAATGCATTCCTAGATTTTTAATTCTTTTTGCCAAGACGAAAGGGGTTGCAATGCTGAATGGGGTTAATTCCTTAAATATTCTTTCTGATTTTCATTGATAGTATATAGAAATCCAAGTGATTTCTGTGTATTGATTTTGTATCCTGTAACTTTGCTAAATTCACTGATTAGCTCTAGTACTTTTCTGATGCTATTTTTAGGGTTTTCTATGTGCAGTATCATGTAAATTGTAAACAGCAAGAGCCTTACTTTTTCTTTTTCAATATGGATTCCTTTTATATCTTTTTCTTCTCTGATTGCTGTAGCTAAGACATACAGAGATATGTTGAATAGTACTGGTAAATGTGGATACCTTTGTCTTGTTCCTGATCTTAGGGGGAATGCTTTCAGTTTTTCATCATTGAGAAAAATGTTTGCTGTAGGCTTATCATATATGGCTTTTGCTATGTTGAGGTCAGTTCAGTTCAGTCAGCCAGTCCTGTCCAACTCTTTGTGACCCTATGAGTTGCAGCACACCAGGCTTCACTGTCCATCACCAACTCCTGGAGTTCATTCAAACTTATGTCCATCGAGTAGGTGATGACATACAGCCATGTCATCCTCTGTTGTTCCCTTCTCCTCCTGCCCCCAATCCTTCACAGAATCAGGTCCTTTTCCAATGAGTCAACTCTTCACATGAGGTTGCCAAAGTATTGAAGTTTCAGCTTTAGCATCAGTCCTTCCAAAGAACACCCAGGGCTGATGATGCTTAGAATGGACTGGTTAGATCTCCTTGCAGTCCAAGGGACTCTCAAGAGTCTTCTCCAACAAAACAGTCCAAAAGCATAAATTCTTCTGCGCTCAGCTTTCTTCACAGTCCAACTCTCACATCCACACATGACCACTGGAAAAACCATAGCCTTGACTAGACAGACCTTTACGTTCTTCTATTCCCCTCATTTGAAGTGTATTATGGTGAAGAGATACTTTTCGTCCAAGGTAAGGGGCAGCAGCTGTGCTTTGCTGGACAAGCCATGAAGAGATATCACACGTTCAAGGTAAAAAAAAAAACCCAAGTAAGACAGTAGGTGTTGCAAGAGGGCATCAGAGAGCAGACACACTGAAACCATAATCACAGAAAACTAGCCAATCTAATCACCATGGGACCACAGCCTTGCCTAACTCAATGATAATAAGCCATGCCCGTGGGGCCACCCAAGATGGGCAGGTCATGGTGGAGAGGTCTAACAGAAAGTGGTCCACCGGAGAAGGGATGGCAAATCACTTCAGTATTCTTGCCTTGAGAACCCCATGAACAGCATGAAAAGGCAAAATGATAGGATACTGAAAGAGGAACTCCCCAGGTCAGTAGGTGCCCAATATGCTACTGGAGATCAGTGGAGAAATAATTCCAGAAAGAATGAAGGGATGGAGCCAAAGTTAAAATAACACCCAGTTGTGGATGTGACTGGTGATAGAAACAAGGTCTGATGCTGTAAAAAGCAATATTTCATAAGTACCTGGAATGTAAGGTCCATAAATCAAGGCAAATTGGAAGTAATCAAACAGGAGATCGCAAGAGTGAACATCAACAGTCTAGGAATCAGCTAACTAAAATGGACTGGAATGGGTGAACTTACTTCAAATGGCCATTATATCTACAACTGCAGGCAGGAATCCCTTGTAAGAAATGGAGTAGCCATCATGGTCAACAAAAGAGTCCAAAATGCAGTATTGGATGCAATCTCAAAAATGATGGAATGATCTCTATTCCTTTCCAAGGTAAACCATTCAATATCACAGTAAACCAAGTCTATGTCCCAACCAGTAATGCAGAAGAATCTAATGTTGAACGGTTCTGTGAAGACCTTTTAGAACTAACAACCCAAAAAGATGTCCTTTTCATTACAGGGGACTGGAATGCAAAAGTAGGAAGTCAGGAAGCACCGGGAATAACAGGAAAATTGTTCTTGGAATATGGAATGAAGCAGGGCAAACACTAAGAGTTTCACTAAGAAAATACACTGGTCATAACAAACACCCTCTTCCAACAACACAAGAGAAGACTCTACACATGGACATCACCAGATGGTCAACACCGAAATCAGATTGATTCTTTGTAGCCAAAGATGGAGGAGCTCTATAGAGTCAGCAAAAACAAGACCAGGAGCTGACTGTGGCTCAGCTCATGAACCCCTTATTGCCAAATTCAGACTTAAATGGAAGAAAGTAGTAAAAACCACTAGACCATTTAGGTATGACCTAAATCAAATCCCTTATGACTATACAGAGGAACTGAGAAATAGATTTAAAGAACTAGATCTAATAGATAGAGTGCCTGATGAACTATGGACTGAGGTTCGTGACATCATACAAGACAAGGATCAAGACTATCCCCATGTAAAATAAATGCAAAAAAGCAAAATGGCTGTCTGAAGAGGCCTTAAAAATAGCTGTGAACAGAAGAGAAGATAAAAGCAAAGGAGAAAAGGAAAGATACAAGCATTTGAATGCAGAGTTCCAAAGAAGAGCAAGAAGAGATAAGAAAGCCTTCCTCAGTGATCAATGCAAAGAAAGAGAGGAAAAGAACAGAATGGGAAAGATTAGAGATCTCTTCAAGAAAATTAGAGATGCCAAGGGAACATTTCATGCAAAGATGGGCTCGATAAAGGACAGAAATGGTATGGACCTAACAGAAGCAGAAGATATTAAGAAAAGGTCACAGGAATACACAGAAAAACTGTACANTAGAGATCTCTTCAAGAAAATTAGAGATGCCAAGGGAACATTTCATGCAAAGATGGGCTCGATAAAGGACAGAAATGGTATGGACCTAACAGAAGCAGAAGATATTAAGAAAAGGTCACAGGAATACACAGAAAAACTGTACAAAAAAGATTTTCATGACCAAGATAATCATGATGGTGTGATCACTCAACTAGAGCCAGACATCTTGGAATGTGAAGTCAAGTGGGCCTTAGAAAGCATCACTACAAACAAAGCTAGTGGAGGTGATGAAATTCCAGTTGAGCAATTTCAAATCCTGACAGATGATGCTGTGAAACTGCTGTACTCAATATGCCGGCAAATTTGGAAAGCTCAGCAGTGGCCACAGGACTAGAGAAGGTCAGTTTTCATTCCAATACCAAAGAAAGGCAATACCAAAGAATGCTCAAACTACCACACAATTGCACTCATCTCACATGCTAGTAAAATAATGCTCAAAATTATCCAAGCCAGGCTTCAACAATACGTGAACCATGAACTTCCAGATGTTCAAGCTGGTTTTAGAAAAGGCAGAAGAACCAGACATTAAATTGCCAACATCCACTGGATCATGGAAAAAGCAAAACAGTTCCAGAAAAACTTCTATTTCTGCTTTATTGAGTATGCCAAAACCTTTGACTGTGTGGATCACAATAAACTGGGGAAAATTCTGAAAGAGGTAGGAATACCAGACCACCTGACCTGCCTCTTGAGAAATCAGTATGCAGTTCAGAAAGCAACGGTTAGAACTGGACATGGAATAACAGACTGCTTTCAAGTAGGAAAAGGAGTACGTCAAGGCTGTATATTGTTACCCTCCTTATTTAACTTCTATACAGAGTACATCATGAGAAATGCTGGGCTGGAAGAAGCAGAAGCTGTAATCAAGATTGCCGTGAGAAATATCAATAAGCTCAGATATGCAGATGACACCACCTTTATGGCAGAAAGTGAAGAGGAACTAAAGAGCATCTTGATGAAA
>SJYV01005455.1:48022-73167 GCA_006410875.1 Neotragus pygmaeus | reverse complement strand
CTAGGGTCTTCCTGGTGGTCCAGTGGTTAAGGTTCCACCCTTCTACTGCAAGGGATACAGTTTGATCCCTGGTCAGGGAACTAAGATCCCTCATGTCATTTGGCAAAAAAAATAAAAATAAAAAAATTTCTTAGATGATAAAAATTTTGGCTAGAAGACTCATGAAAAAATTATGACAACTGTAAATCAAATCACCACTGAGATTCAATGGGGTACTCATGACACAACAGAATATGTGCAAAGAAAATCTAATCAGGGTAACTGAAGAGTCATTCATTTCTGGGAGAGAAAACCTAACTGCACCATAGCAAACCACATCACAGAAGGAAAACTGTGCTTTCACCTATTTTGATAGCATCACCTCCAGGGTTTCTCAACTCCTTGAGAAACAAGGGTTGAAAATCATAAACATTAGAGATTTAAGATAACTCATATATCATTTAGTTAAACCCCCTCACTTTATAGCTGAGGAAACAGGCCCAGAGTGGTGATGCAATTTGCTTAAGGAGCTATAGCCAACTAATAGCATAGCCAGCTCTGAACCCAGGCTTCTCTTCCAGGTTTAGTACTCTTTCTACTACTTTTCAGATCTTCCTGTATCTTTATTCTGATGACATATTAGGGACTATTTTAAGTCTTATGAATATTAATTTCTAATATTCTAATGTTCATATTCTAATTGAGTATTAGACATCTCTGTATTTAAATTTTTGGACAAAAATGCATAACAAAATATTTAATAATATCCCTCCACTAGCATAGATTATCAAAGTTGATTGTATTTGGACAAAGGAAGTTATTGGATAATAAATAACATTAAAAAAACAACATTTTCTTGAAAAGTAATGCATAAATTTCTGTGAATCTAAATTTTACTATTCACTTAAGAACTATCCAATTTGATTGTTCTTCTATTGGCAGTACCTCTTAATCCTTTACCTTCAGTTTATCTATATTAAGTAGTTGTTGATCTATATACAAACACTTAAAACCACCACAGAAGTACATATTTAAAAGAAGCCTGCTGCGATTTTAAAACTCTTTTATTCTGTTTACTGTTAATAATTACCTGTTTGTCTCTTTTGTATGGAATGACTTTTCTGTTCTCAGAAGGATAGATAGATAGACAGACAGGAGGGAGAAAGAAAATAAAAGTAAAACAGGGAACAATTCTTTTGTATAACGTAAAAAAGATAAGAAGAATGAGGGGTGGTGGGTGGTTGGGAAGGCAGAGAACCACAAGCTAAATTAGTCACAAAGTGTTTGTATTTTTAAAGTAAACTTGAATACTGCGATATATAGATGGACTAACAACCACCTAAACTTCAGGCTATAATTAAAGTGGTATCCAGTTTTAGACTCTATGACTTGGGGACATATGAGGACCTTGGAGAGACTTCAGAATAATAAAGATAAAAGGGTTAAAAATGAGTAAAGTGAGGAAAACTTAAAACTGTTATTTTGTCTGAGAAGACCACAGATGACTCAACAATCCTCAAAGATAGGAAGAAATATCTATTTCAGTCAGCAGTTAGTCTGCATTTCCAAAGCAAAAGAGTAATTTTACTTAAATTATTACAGCATATATTTGAAGATGGAAATGCCTTACCTAGGACACCTCATCAAATAAAAACTCCAAAGAAGCCTGAATGCTGTTCATCTCTCCCACCTTATACTAGCTCAACTCATCTCAAAGAAAGGTTCAAAGGGTAGCTAAGCCATCTTTGGAATGTGAAGATTTAGACTTCCCTTGGGTATAGCTACTATATTCAAAAATTTTTGTTAGCCTCTGTCGCCCAGCTTCCAGTGAAAAGTTGAGTTGCTTCTGTGCTATGGAAAAAGAGGATTAATTAGTAGTAAATACCTAGATGCATGCATAAACCTGAATCTCTTATAAAAACTATGCTTCTCCTTCTCATTGTTCATGGGCTTGGATTTGGGGTTCTTTCAGAACCCGGTTACATTTGAATCCAAAGAAATAACTTACCTGACTGACATTAAAAAGAAAAAAAGTTAAGACAACTAACTAGATATATCTGGACCTCTTAATTTGTCTCTGGCATTTTTTATCTTACTGAGATATCTCTTGAACTAAAGTATAAAAAGTATAAAGTCTATGAAGAAAGAGAATGTAATCATTTTATTTGTACCTTGAACACCCACCCCATCACAGCCCAACTTAGCATAAGGCTGGGCGCACAGGCAGCTATTGATTAGTACTTGTAACATATGTTATCTGTCGAAATTTTGTTAACATTTTTATAGCTGCTTTTTCTGGTTATTCTATATTCATTCTCCAACACTGCTGCCTATGAAGGCTTCATTTCTCTTATTATTCTTCCTTTTTCTCATCTCATAGAAACAGCTATTCTTCCCTATTCCCTCAGATATCTTTAGGTATCTGATTCCCAAATCTCTTTAACTTCTTCAATTCAGTCTCCACTTTTCTACCTTAACTAAATTATCACTGTTAAGTCATCTTAATTCATCATGTTTTAACGATATCACTTTCTATACCTTCTTTTCATGCTCAACTACGTGATTAAAAGTAGCTTTGATTTCCCAAATGCTAAGATTCCTAGCTAACCTCTCATTCCAAACCTTTCCCAAAATCCACTTTATACATGAAGCCATTTGAAAACCCAATGGTCAAGTGAAACTATCTATCCATGAAAAATTCTCAGAGTTCACTCACCTTTCTGCCTACATCAAATTTATTTGAAAGGAAAACATCTCAATTGAGGTTAAAAAGCCTATGAAAAAAAGTGTTTGTAGGGCATGTGTGGGTGTGTTGGAGGGTGAGCATAAGCACACGTTTATGTACACATATAGCATTTGCATATACACACACACACATACTATAAATATGTTTTGCCCAAATTAGCACAAACCTACAAGCTTAAAAACCAAATTTGCTAAATCTGACCCAAACCACAGTTACTGAGCCTTATGGCTACTTCCTCCAAGCAGATGCATTACCTCTGTGACAAAGTCAATTGGAAGTTGCAAAAAGGACAGGTAAATACTGCTACAGGTAGCTTGGATTCTGCTTTTTAAAAATTTAAATGTAAAAATTACTTATCACTTTAAGACATTGACTGTGTTAATATAATTCTGCACAATACCCAGAATATTCTCGAAACTAAAAAGTACTAAATTTACAACTTAAACAGGAAAACAGAGGCTTGCTTCACAGTGGTTTAATATGAACAGAGTTGAATATGACATTGTCTGACAGAAGAATGAACATTTTGCTGAATGAAAGCCCCGAGTCAGGATATATACATAGCATAAATGGGACCTCAGGCTCTCAGCACTTGTGCACAATGAAAGAAGGAATCTTTAAAAACAAATAGTAACAGAGGATACAGATGAAAAAGGCAGCAACAACACCAACACTGGAAAGGTGGGAAAGGGAGCAGAGCGTCTCTCTAGGGGCTGCTCAGGCCTGGTAGCCGGAGAGCTGGTCTGTCTCAGGGAACTTCAACATATAGATGGACTTAAACCCCATGTTAAAATCCAGTCCTTAACCTCTCTGTTCAGGGTCTTGTCAAAATCAGTAATCCTTTTCCCCAAGACCCTATATAAAGAACTCCAACCCTTCCATGACAGAAAGTCTAAGCAAAGGGCCCCCACTTTTGACCTGACACCAGAGTTAACCTGCTCCCATCCCACCACTTGGGATAGACACTGGGCTCCAGCAAATAAACCACCACCTCCCAGACAGAAGCCCAGGAAAGCTGCCAGCCTCAAGAAGCTGCTTCAGACTCTAAGATTTAGGAAATCTATACCCAGCTGCTAACCCTAGCTCAGCTTCTGGGGAGAATGCTGGGGTTCCATGGGAAACAAGTGCAGGCAATTCAATAACCCTGTGACCAAGCTGGGGAGGGCAGTGACAACTCTTGCCCCTAAAGCCCCATTCAACAGCTCAAAGTGCTTAGGAGAAGTCAGACTGTGTGGTTTGTTCATGTGTTTCTACCTTGCGGCAGCACTAAATAGGATCGGGGTGGGGGTGGGGGGGAAGGAGAATGGAAGGAAGAAAGTGGTGATGTGCTTCCCTACCACTGGGAGGTACCTAGAAAATGATCTACTCCCACCCTTCAGGGAGTTACGTGGCAGTGGTGAGTTCCCCCAAGCCCTCAAGCCACCAAACCTGCAAAGCCAACCCATAAAAGTAGCAAGGACTTGGGGAGAGAGAACTGCTGGCCCAGCCCATACTGACTCACCTGCTGGTGAGCAAGAAACAGGTAGCCAGAGTGGGGAGCCACAAAGGAGGGGCTAGGCAACAGGATCTCCCTGACTGTCCTATGGCTTTCTTCTGACTCTGAAGCAGCCATGATGATGGGCCCAAAAAACCCACACACCTTGCTCCATAAACAGACTGCTTAGACCCTAGAATTACTGCCATGAAAAGCAACAAGGGAGAGAGAAAGTATAACAAAAGAAACTCTTGAGAAAACTGGGAAAAGGCCTAGAGAAAATGAGAGCTTCAGGGTCTCTCCCAAAGAAAAAAGTTCATGCAGGTAGGAAAGGCAGGGTCTTTCCCTGCTCAGCGTTCCTGGTTAAACCTAAGAGTAAGAAAAATCCCCTGGACTTGCAGCATCAGTATGTATCCAAGTGCCCCACTGACACAAGACCCATGCCCCCAAGGTTGACCTTCTGGTATGGGTGAATGCCCAAGAAATTGCCTTCCAGTCCAGTACCCCCACCCACCCCCCCAATCCCAAGCAAAGGGCATCTGCCTGTGGTTTCCCACCTCTCCTCAGAGAAGAGGATCCTAGTAGAGTGCCCATGGTATAGTCAGGTACCAAGGAACACAATGCCGGACAGTCTATCAGGCCAGGGGATGGACAGACAACTTCAGATCAGAGAGAGAGAGAGGCTTAGTGTAAAAACCAATGTCATTTCAGCAGGAAAGTAGAGGGCAAGTGGTGAGAGGGGCTCCTACTGGCGCACCTTCCCAGGGACGTAGTTCCTGTCAATTGACTCCTCCTGCAGGAACATGTGTAGGCAGCGTTCGTTCTGAGCCAGTGGGTGCCCAGCAATTCTATAAAGAGACCAAGATGGTTATCAGTAGTTTTTGGGACTAGAGAGAACTTACAGAGAGGCAGGGCTGTGGATGTGGACAGGGGAAGAAGGGCAAAGTCAGCCCTGAGGTTCAAGCAAGTAAAGGACAGCAGCAGGGCACCATTTCAACCATAATATTGAAGAGAGGAAGGGGACAGAGAGGTAAGGTAGGGGCAAATTCCTAGACACATCCAACATGCAATGCTTCCTCAGGCCCTGGGGTACAGGATCAGAATTCTGCTCAAAGGAATGGAGTTTTATTGTCCAGTGACCCCAGCACACAATCAGCACCACCTCATATTACCCATTACAAAAGAGCAGAGAGATGAAACATACAGAAAGACTAAGATGGCAAAAGTAGCAAAAGGAATCCCCAGGAACTTGGCTTACTTGTTAATAAACTGTTCCAGGCCCTGCCTCCTTTCTTCAATAAAGGACTCCTCAAAGATCCCTTCGTCTCCTCGGAAAGGGAGCTGCCGCTTCAAGGCTTTCCCAGGGAGTGGTGGTACTACAATCTGTAGGCAGATGCAAAATATCCATGGTAATGCATTATACATTTAATTTCCTATTAGGAATAGGGTCCATCCTATGCCACAGTTCAGCAACTTGCAAGAACTGAGATCATAAGAACAGTCAGGGGTGTGGAGAAAAGGGAACCCTCTTACACTGTTGGTGGGAATGCAAACTAGTACAGCCACTATGGAGAACAGTATGGAGATTCCTTAAAAAACTGGAAATAGAACTGCCATATGACCCAGCAATCCCACTGCTGGGCATACACACCGAGGAAACCACAATTGAAAGAGACACGTGTATCCCAATGTTCATTGCAGTGCTGTTTACAACAGCTAGGACATGGAAACAGCCAAGACGTCCATAGGCAGACAAATGGATAAGAAAGTTGTGGTACATATACACAATGCAATATTACTCAGCTATTAAAAAGAACACATTTGAATCAGCTCTAATGAGGTGAATGAAACTGGAGCCTATTTTCCAGAGTGAAATAAGTCACAAAGAAAAACACCAATACAGTATATTAATGCATATATATGGAATTTAGAAAGATGGTAACAAAGACCCTATATGCGAGACAACAAAAGAGACACAGATATAAAGAACAGACTTTTGAACTCTGTGGGACTCTGATTTGAGAGAATAGCATTGAAACATGTATACTACCATATGTGAAATAGGTGGCCAGTCCAAGTTCGATGCATGAAATAGGGCACTCAAAGCCTGTGCACTGGGACAACCCAGAGGGATGGGATGGGGAGGGAGGTGAGGTGGGAGTGGGTGATAGAGGGGACACATGTACACCCATGACTAATTCATGTCAATGTATGGCAAAAACCACCACAATATTGTAAAGTAATTAGCCTCCAATTAAAATAATTAATAAAAATAAAATAAAATGCATTGACTAGTCCTGGCTAAAGTAGATGAGGAAGTTAGAGGCCACCATTTCTGATCCAAGAGGAATTTGGTCAGGGAGCTAATTAATCAAGGTTCCTANAATAGCATTGAAACATGTATACTACCATATGTGAAATAGGTGGCCAGTCCAAGTTCGATGCATGAAATAGGGCACTCAAAGCTGGTGCACTGGGACAACCCAAAGGGATGGGATGGGGAGGGAGGTGGGAGGGGGTTTGGGATGGGAGACACATATACACCTGCAGCTGATTCATGTCAATGTATGGCAAAAACCACCACAATATTGCAGAGTAATTAGCCTCCAATTAAAATAAATTAATTAATTTTAAAAAAAAGAACAGTCAGGATGGCTCAGGTCAAAAATTAATCCAACTCTGTTTCTGTAGGAGGACAGGTTTACCATCTCAAAAGAAAGGAAATAAACTTCAAATATTCTTCACTTTATTTAACAGTCCACTACCATCCAAGAATTTAGCTCAACTTTCCATTTTTAGCACCTATAGGAATTAAGTTGTATGATTTTTCTATCCGCTGAGTCAAGTAATAATTTTTCTTTACAATTTCTCCTGAACTTCCCACTTTCAGGTCTCAAAGGGTATCACTCAGATCTAATGTATTGGGATTTGGTAGATAAGAGTATGTTCACCCTCCCTATTGCCTTCAAGATTTTATAAACCTATGGAGATTTCCTCTCCCAAGGGTCAAACAGGGAACAGGGCCATACCTTACTATCTCGCTCCAGCTCATTTTTTAGCCATTCAAAGTCACTGTAGCGCCGTCGTACACAGGACTCCTTTAGTTTGAAGATAGGTAGGTTTGTCTACAAGGAAAAAGAATGAGAGAAGAAAGATGGTAAGTAACACTCAGCCTGTGACGGCCACCTGTCACAACCACTTGAACACATCTTAAGAAAAGAAACAGCTCCTAAGGACCATGCTCCTATAACCCTTTTGAAACACCACTGGGTGAATACCAATTCTCACCACATACAGCCTTATCAGAGGTGGTGATCAGAAGTCTCATGCTGCTTAGAATTTATCCCACAAATAGACTTGAAGTTATACATAAATATGTGTATACAAGGGTTTTCACTGAATTTTCTCATTTTTAATAATAATAAATGTCCATCGATAGATAATTGGTTAAATAAATTATGGTACACTTGCAGCGTAGAATACAACTATGAAAAGAATGAGAAAGATATATATGTCCCAATACGGAAAGATATTAAGCATTAAAATCAAGACACAGAACAGTATATAGTCTGTGTTTTTAAAAGGGATATGTATACATGTATATATTTATATTTATGAATTAAAACATTTATGAAAAGACACTGATAATAGTGACTGACTTTGGAGAATAAAACTAGACAACTGAAATGGGTAGGTCACATTTTTCACTGTGTAACTTGAGTTTATCATGTGCATGTATTACATTTTCAATTGAAAAGTGAATTTATGGTCCCTGTAAAAAGACAAGAGATAAATACCTCCAAAGTATGCTTTCCTTTGCTTTTCCTGTCC
Source organism: Neotragus pygmaeus (assembly GCA_006410875.1). Classification (NCBI taxonomy): domain Eukaryota; kingdom Metazoa; phylum Chordata; class Mammalia; order Artiodactyla; family Bovidae; genus Neotragus; species Neotragus pygmaeus. The sequence continues at coordinate 65,137 of SJYV01005455.1, read as the reverse complement.
AAATCCTTTCCATTCTAAAAGTCTCAGTTCAAGTCCCACTTCATCCAGGAAATTTGTCCTAACAACACTGGCTTAATTTATTGGTCTCCTCCTCTGAACTCTTAGGACACATAAGACTTTGGTATTGCCTGACACACTACTGTTTTATGCATTATGTTAGTCTTGCTACCAAAGTAAATTATAATTTAATTGAAATCAGGAGCCATGACTACTGCTGCATCTCCCTAAATGCAGATTATGCAAGTTACTCAATAAACACTCAATTGATTAACAGTGAACTATGTATCTGTTTCAAGTGAAGTGAAGTGAAGTTGCTCAGTCGTATCCGACTCTTTGCGACTCCACGGACTGTAGCCTACCGGGCTCCTCTGTCCGTGGGATTTTCCAGGCAATACTGGAGTGGATTGCCATTTCCTTCTCCAGGGGATTTTCCCAACCCAGGGATCGAACCCAGGTCTCCCGCACTGTAGACAGACGCTTTACCGTCTGAGCCACCAGGGAAGTCCATGTATCTGTTTACCCTCCCCTTATCCAGAAAGTACAGCAGAAATAGCCATTACATTAAGTTGGTTTTCCATAGTTTGCTCCCTGATATACATCAGCTGATTCCCACATTTTAATTACTGAGATTTTCCCAAGGCTCTATTAGCAACATGAACCTCCAATAAACAAAAAGCCCTGATCCTCACTCCTATCTATAGGTTCTAAACAGAAATAGCCAAACAAATGTATTAATACTGACTATACTTCCTACCAGTCAATTCAGATCAGTAGATGGAAATAAAAGGAGCTAGTTTTTCTACTTTCTCCACAACTAACTCAGAGCAGGAAAAGGGCATTGGCACTATGCTGGAGCTTCACACATTCCTTGCTATGTTACGTTCTGTAGTCCTCATCTGGATACTGACTTTTCAGGATCTAGGTATACAGCATCAAACAATAAAGCCAAATAACTGGCCAACTTACGTTAGTTACAACTCTACTCAGGATCATGATCCCAGGAATGGCAGTGGATTGAAGTGGAATGAGAAATATGTAAAGCAGTATCTTATTAATGGAAGCAGTAGTTTCTTCAGAAAGAGGAACCTCCAGAATGCAGGAGAGGGAGACCTCATTGTTACAGTACAGCTGACCCTTGAACAACATAGTTTTAAATCACATGGGTACACAGATTTTTTTCAGTATATATAGTATATCATTTTTGTACCTTTTGATTTTGTACCATGTGCATGTATTAACTATTCAAAACAAGCCATTATAGAGAACATTCTCAGAATCCTGCACACAAATATGTATATGCATCAAATCATCACATTCTATACTTTAAACCTACACAATGTCATCACTGACTCAATGGACAAAATTTGAGCAAGCTCCGGGAGATGGTGAAGGACAGGAAAGCCTGGCATGCTGTAGTCCATGGGGTCGCAGAGAGTCAGACATGACTGAGCAACTAAACAACAACAACACACAACGCTATCTGTCAATTATATCTCAATAAAGATGGGAGTAAAAATAATCATTCAAGAAAAAAAGCCTCAGTATCTTGAGATTCTAGGTTTTCACCAGAGTTCATTACAAATACTGTGATCCCAAACATAGAACCTTAACTAGTAGGCCAACAGAAAAATGTAAGGGAAAAAAGTGCTGAGTAGATTCTTCCAAGACACAGTAAATCCACCCACTGTCATTTTGTGGACTTCCTCCTTTGACTTACAAAAATGCTATTCTTCCCTACCCCCACAGGATGGTGACAATAATGACCTTTCATCTCAGCACCTAGCCAACTAAGGAAGGGGCTACTATGTACTAGGATATTCTCTCAGCTCCAACCTACAAACTGTATGAGAGAGACAGGATTGTGTAGTACAGGATACACAGTCCTTTGGCTCTGATCAAAACAAAATCAAGGGAAAGGAAAGAAAGAAGCAAAGTTCAAGTCCAAAGGATAACTGACATTTGAAAAGTCCCATACATATCATGTGAAGTCATCAGAACAACTCTCCAGATTCATTTCTTGTGGGGTTGAGGGGGATAGATAGTCCTTCCCTGAGCTATTATTATACAAATGAAAAAAGTCAGTGCCATCTGCTTCTACCATACACAATGCCCAACTCCCAAAGCCCATTCTCTGAGCCTCATACTCCCTATAATACCTACCATGATCAGTCACTTAAATCAGCTATTTAAAACCAAATGATTTCATCAATTTCCCCTCAGAGCTCAACAAAATATTAAAAGTCTATATAGCCATACAAATTAACAAAAATACAAATTAACTGAAACCCACAGAATTAGGAACTGCCATCAATCCTATCATTACCATACAATTAGTAATTGTGGAAAGGCCTGATGAAAAGCTTAGTGGGTAAAAAAATCCTTGCACACTAAAGTTTTGCAACTAAGCACTGCCAAAGACACTACAATGTAGTGGAAAGAGTATGATGGGCTTCGGAGTCAGACAGATCCGGGTTCAAATCCCAACACTGCCACTTATTAGCTATGTGTACTTGGGCAAATTACTTATATTGCATTCCTCCTTAGTTTCCTACCTGTAAAATGGTGTGTTTTTGTAAGGATTTAGAAATTAAATCCTAGTTCAGTGCCTGACACACGACAGGCACTAGATGAACAGTTCTTGTTATTAGAAGTAGAGTAGTGAACAATTCCATTCATAATCCCTACAGCTCTTGGGTAATACATCAAGACAACAAAACCCCACAGCAGAGAGTTCTTACATGAACAAGTTATGCCCAGGCCTCTTTAAGGTAATTAAGTTCTCTACCATTAACAGTTCCCAGCTTTTATCATATTTTGAGGGATCTAACATTCATTCTTCCCCAAAGAGATGACTTCATAGAATTCTTATATAGATGAGTTTTTCTCATTTTCTGCTATTCGTGTTTCTTTCTTCAGTTTGGACTTGGCCAAACTTGGAATTTGGAGATCACTTCTCAGTTAGATTTCAAAGTTCAGTTGGGACAGCATACTCTCTCATTCAATTCATTCATTCAAAAATAAAAGCACATACACTCTTTTAGATCTTCAAATGCTGTTTGAGCAGCATGCTGTCCATAGAGAATATTCTGGCCCTCTAGTCTGAGAAAAAAACATAAGGAAAATTAGGGAATGGCTCTCAACCTTTTTGCCTGTAACCACTTCAGTGGGGGCAAAGAACCTGCAAACCATGTACTCTGCACATTCCATCCTTGCATGGTGGACTAAGAACTAGAGAATAAAGTCCTCTGTAGTGCACACTGGAAGAAGCCACTTCTAGAGCAGCACTTAAATGTCATATATTAAAGTTAACCACAGACCAAGGACTAATATAATGAATCCAAAAGGTTAATCTAGGGCAGAAAGAGTAAATGGCCATTCATATACAGAAAACCCAAATGAGAGCCAGTAAACACTGAAATAAACATTCTGGATACTTCAAATCTAAAGGGCCAGCACAAGATGAGGGCAGCGACTAACAATCCACCAATCCGAGTTGCAAGGTCAGGTTTTCCAGTGAGCATGTAGTACCTGAGAAAACAAGCACTGAACACTTCTCTCTTTCAGATGTTAATTCTACACAAGTCTGGGAAGAACTCAAGGAGCCTCCTGTTCTTATATCTGCTCCACCAAGTCCACTGTCTCCCTTTCCTGTAGTCTCTCTTCCCTTTAACCCAGGCTTTGCTCAACCCCATCATCCACGACAGAGAATGAGATTGTTGGATGGCATCACGGACTGGACCTGAGTTTGAGCAAGCTCCGGGAGTTGGTGATGGACAGGGAAGCCTGATGAGCTGCAGTCATGGGGTTGCAAAGAGTCGGACACGACTGAGCAGAACTCATCATCCACGGAGACCTCATTAGGAAGAAGTTGGGCCTTACTGATCCCCTTCCTCAGACTGACTTCCCACAACCTCGTTTTGGGACCCTGCAGCATATCGCTTTGGCTTTCCATCCCCCAGCCCTCTTCCACTCTTCCTTCCCTCCTTCTATAGCTACAGCTCTGATTCCTACTTCCTGGAATTCCTCACTCTAATCCTCTCCACCCCCACCGTCTCCAGCCATGCTTCCTTCTTGCTCCTGGGTACCTGTTTTCCCTCAGGCTGGACATCAGGCCAGGAGTCCCCCCTCAGGAGTTTTCTGCATCCTCAGGCCACAACCTTGTGTGCAGACCTNAACATATTATTTAAAAAAAAAAAAAAAAAAAAAAAAAAAAAAAAAAAAAAAAAACAAAGAGCCAGAATACTGATAGATGAAGCTTTGTGGACCTTATTCCTGCAGGAAGCCAGGACAGAATTTGTATGGGTGTGAAGTGTAAGCTCAGGGCAGTCTAAAGCCAAAAGTTCAATCTAGAGTCTTGTACCCATCTTAAGCACCACAGAAAATAGGATTTTAGACCTAGGAGAGATTTTAGAGATCACCTAATACAAAATTCCCATTTTGCAAAAGAAAAAAACAAAGCCAAAGAGGTGAATTGATTTGTGCAGACTCTGGAGTCAGATGGCCCGGATTTGTATCTCTGCTCTCTCACTTAGTAACTCTGGATCTTAAGTAGGTCCCTTTACCCTCTCTAAGTCTCATTTTCCTCTGTGAAATTAAGATAGTAATGGTATTTAATTTACATGCTTATTCTGTGGATTAAACCAGATAATCCTTGTAAAGCATTTAGTACTGTGCCTAATACATAATAAAAACTCAATAGAGACTTCCCTGGTGGTCCAGTAATTAAGAATTTGCCTTTCAGTGCAGGGGGAGAAGGTTCGATCCCTGGTCAGGGAACTAAGATTTCACATGCCTCAGGGCAACTAAGCCCTCTTACCACAACTAAGAACCAATGCAGCCAAATAAATAAATGAAAAAAAAAACTCAGTAAATGTTATTTATTAATAGTAGTGCAATTATTATCATTATTCAACTAGTTTGTGACAGAACTATAATGAGGACTCAATCTCCCAACTCAATCTAGAGCTCTCCTCACTACATCAGACTGACTTCTAGGGTTTGGAAAGGACTGAAAGCTGCCTCAATCTTAGTAGTAGTGCCAACTCAAATCTACTTGGGGCTAAATCTTAGGATTTTAGTCTGGGGTGTACTTTATGCAAAAGCACGTAGCCCAGTGTCTGGAAATGTAGGCTCTTACGAAACGTTTATTAACTAAAAAGATTTTTAAAAACAACGACAGGATTGGGAGAGTGTTGCTGGCTTCTAAGAGAAGAACATGAAATCTTTCACAGAAACACATAAAGAAGGACTTAGGGAAGAGGGTTACAAAAACATGTATGTTCCATACTTGTCCGTGAAGACCAGGGACAAGCTGAGATTCTTTGAGCTTTCTCGTTGTTATTTTTGTTAACCCCTGCATCTTTCTCTATAGTTAATGGCAAAAGTCCTGTGCAAACCTTAGACAGGAGGGGTTTTTTCCAAAGCTGGGTATGGTAAGAAGAAGTGAGGAAATGTTTATCTCGATTCAGATTAATAAAGCTGGTTTGGCAGCAGGCTTAGGGGGTGGCATCCAGGTAGAAGAGTTGGTGGTAGCGGTGAAAGAGACAAGAAAGCCAAACCCTTTGACAGACAAGAGGGAAAAAACAAGTGGGTAAAGGGGGGCCAGTTGAGATCATCAACTTTGGGCTTGCAACTGGGGAAAAGGCCTTCCCCACCCATATCCTGCCATATTTCTGTTCATAATTTATGACTACGCCAGTTTTCTGGGGACCTGCTGTTGGTCCTCTTTGTTTTATTGAAGTATAGTTGACTTACAATGTTGTGTTTAATTTCTGCAGTACAGCAAACTGACTCAGTTATACATGTATCTATTTTTTTCATATTCTTTTCCATTATGGTTTATCACCGGATATTAAATATGGTTCCCTGTGCTATGCAGTAGGTCCTTGTTGTTTATCTATCCTGTATATAGAAGCTTGCATCTGTGTTGGTCTTCTATCCTGAAGGATGTCTCTTCTATTTTCCAAGGTTACCTTGTTAACTTTCTTTCTTGACTACTGTGTATTCCAACACAGCAACAGTAATAAAGTGCATAACTGACTTCTCTAGATGCATGCTTTAAAGTCTCAGTGCTCTTACCATTCCATCAATCCTTCAGCTCACCCTCCTAAAGCATCTGGTCCAATGGTTTATGGTCCTTTTTATCTGTCCAGAGTCCCAAAGTATATCCTCATCTTAACAGTCAATAAACATTTGTGGATTGATTGCAGAATTTGTACTCTAGTTGGGGAGAGAATATGCTCTCATGAAATGAAGAGTCATAAAACCACTAGCACAAAATGAAAGAATACAAATAGAGTTCATAGAGGCTTGGGAGGTGTAGAGTTGTTAAGTGATCTGTCAGGTTGGGTTAGTTGGGGAAAGTTTCCAAGGCATGTAAGTTTTGAGATTTGAATTTGAAATTTAAGGTGATGGACATGAGTTGGTGGAAAGATGGACATTTTCAAACAAATGCACAAAGGGAGATAATGCAAGATGTAACTCAAGCCAGGACAAGTGCCTGCCCCACCTTGCCATTTCCCTGTCTCAGCAGCTCTGTATGGTCTGCCAACACACCTGTTTCAGGTAGAAGACAGCTCCTTGTGACCTAGTGCCCAAAAGGCTCCCCCCTCTACCAAATGCACTGTTTGTGTAGCCCTTACCAAATACCCCAGGCGTATACAGGAAATGTCTGCAGTCATTGTGAGCAATTGTCTCCTATCTCTCTAATCTGGACCTCAGGTGTGAATACACTGTCTTCTGTTTACCCTTTACATGACAAATGCATGTTGGAGTTGGAAAGAAGGTGGAAATATGTAGAATCAAACGGTTATGTTATCATGAGCAGACTAATATCACTTTGAAGGTCCAATGTGCTGTGGCCTCTGAAAAATTCTGGGTTGTATGGCTCTACAACCTTGATGGGAGGTAGTACTAGTCATCACAGTGCATGTATCAAGCCACACTGCCGATGGTGTAATGCTAGGCACTATACAGATAAGTTACATGTCCCTATCGCTAGGAACTTTCTGCCTAAGGAAAAATGGGACATGGCCAGGTGGTAAATAAATATGGTACATTTATTAAAATGTTCTCAAATGTATGGGTGCAATGTGATTTGATTCCTTATCTCATTCATTCGACCAACATTTATTGAATGTCTACTACGTGGGGTCACAGAGATACATAAAACTTGTCTCTGCCTTCAAGGAGTTCACAGTTTAGTGGAAGAGATACCTAAAAGCAAGGAATTACAGTATGATATGGTTTATGCTGTATAACATAAGCCTGCACAAAATGCTTGGGAATGCTTCCAGAAAAGGGAGAACTAATTGTACCTGAGGGAGACTAGGAAGGCTGAATAGGAGTTTTCCAGAATAAGAGACTTGGGGAAGGGCTAATGAGAAGGAAAACATCCCAGGATGAGGAGGGAAAGGTATAAAAGGGTATGTATATTTCCAGGAAACAGTGCAAAACTCGGACTGATTGGAACTTAATGTGCCCAGTGAAACAGAAAGCAGGAAAGGTAGCCTGAATCTGAAGAGCCCTGTATGCCTTGCTAAGGAGTTTGAACTTTATCACATAGGGAATAGGGAAAATCAAAGGAAGTTTTAAACAGGGAAACGCTAAGATCACATATAAGTGATACCTCAGTTCTCCTGCCTGCTAACTGTGTGACTTTGGGCAAGTCACTAAATCTCTGAGCATTAGTGTCCTTGTCTGTAAAATGGGTATAACAGGGATATCTACCTCAGGGATGATTTGAGGAGTAAAGGAGCTAATGTACATAAAGCAATCAGCACAGCGCCTGGCACATAATAAGTGCTCCATAAATTTTAGTTGTTATTACCAGGAGTGTTTCTTAGAAAAGTTATTTTGTTGACAGCAAAGAACATAAACAGCAGTTGGGAAAAACTTCATGGTAGGAGGTCGGCTTAAGGCGATACTGCAATTTAATCCACTGATAAATAAGATCTTGAACTGGGATTTGGATGTGGGAGGTTAGGGAGATGAAAAGACGAAGGGTAAGTCTAGCTTAGGAGACCGGGTACATTAGGACAACCATTAACCAAATTCAGAGATAAGAGTATCCAGAGGATAGGGATGTGGGCGCAGGAACAGATAATGAGTTCTGTTTGGAACCTGTTGAATGAGAAGTGAAGCCGCCGAGGATGGGAACCTGGAGAATATCAATATTTAAGGAGAGGCCAGAAGAGTCAGTGGAGAAAACTGATTGGTCAGCAAACGCACTAACGGTGGGAACTGCGTATGCCGAGTGGAGGGCGGTGGGGGAGACACTACGATCAGCTAACCACTCGTTTAGGTTCCCCAAGCCCTCTGACCAACTTCTCAACACTAAAACAACTCTATTTCCTCGTTAGTTCTTTGCTTCTTGCTTTTCGGTTTTCTGCTTCTTGCAGAGACCTCAAAAAAATTTTTTTTTCCTTTTGCCCTCTTCTGACGGAAGAGGGAACGGTCTAGCATCTCTCCACACGCTCATCTGGCGATCCTGAATCACTAGGGAGGAGGGAAGAAGTGGGCGGGGAGGAGGAAAATGATTTTTAACGAAAAGAAAAAGTCCGAGACCACCTCTAATAATAATAATTAATGTTCCCCCTCTCTATATCCTGCCACGCCGCTCTCCTGCCACCCTGATCGGGCTGACCGCGAAGTAGNTCTTTACTTTCTGCCATAAGGGTGGTGTCATCTGCATATCTGAGATTATTGGTATTTCTCCCGGCAATCTTGACTCCAGCTTGTGCTTCTTCCAGCCCAGCGTTTCTCATGATGTACTCAGCATAGAAGTTAAATAAGCAGGGTGACAATATACAGCCTTGACATACTCTTTTTCTTAGAAAGTATCTATTTTGTATATCTCTATGCGCATTTTTTTTTTCTGGGAAGAAGGGCCTTAGCTTCCATCAGCATTTTAAAGGGATTGTGAAACACAAGCGGTTAAGAACCTCAGTGATGTACCATAAAGACCTTGAGGGATTAGAGCCGACCTTTCAGGATTTAACACGTGCTTTCTCATGCATATATAGTTTCTAATCTTCCAACAGTCCCTTAAAGGAGGTGTTCGTAGTATACCTATTTTTCAGATGCAAAAACGAAGAAGCGGTTGAAAAAGGCAAGAGTTCCTACAGACGATCTAGCCCTTATTCGAGGCCGAGAACTGAGAGGCTCAGAGAACCCAGGACCAGTAGGAGCTCATCGCCTCGGCCGCCTGCCATCTCGCAGGTTCGTATCCCCAGCGCAGCACACGACTGGCGGTCGCTGCAGGAATCTTGACTGGGTGAAATCCACCTCCCGGGGCGGGCGCCGAAAAGCTCCGGGGGCGCGGAGCTCCGCCCCTCGCCGGGCTGGGCCCGCCCCTGCTGCGGTCGGTATTGTCAGACGGTTCCCGGCGTCCCTCGGTTTCCCTCGGTAGTTTCCGGCAAAGATCGGGAGTTTCTAACGTGCCCCTTGTAGTCTCTNGGGCTGCCTGGCTCATTAAGATGACCTGTGCCTACTATGCAGCAATCTCAGAGACCAAGGTTAAGAAGAGACATATTGACCCCTTCACAGGTGAGTAACTCTTAATACCAGAGGACCCACTACTGATCACTTCAAAGAGTGGTGGAGAAACCTTGAAATTACTCTCCCTCATCTATATTCCTTGCTTCTGCTTGTATCTTGCATTCACTCAGTTAGTAAACATCAAGTGTCTTGAGTATCTACTGTATGTATGCTGCTGGTGCTGCTAAGCTGCTTCAGTTGCGTCCAACTCTGTGCGACCCCATAGACGGTAGCCCACCAGGCTCTGCCATCCCTGGGGTTCTCCAGGCAAGAACACTGGAGTGGGTACTGGGCTATAAAGATAATCACTACCTAATCCCTACTCTTAGGATGCTTATAGTCTAGTAGGGATGCTAAGGCCACTGTACAAATCCCATAATTAAATATAGAAACATAGTGTCAAAAGTAGAGGCAGGGGCTTCCTTGGTGGCTCAGTGGTAAAGAATCCACCTGCCAGTGCAGGAGACATGGGTTCGATCCCTGATCTGGAAGGAAGATGTGTATAAGAGACAGGGGCCTCCTGATGTGTACCCTCAAGATCCCAAACAGAAAGAGGTGAGTTCAGAAATTCGGGCTCCCAGGGGGCCAGGGGCCAGCGTTCAGCAGAGGAGGAATCACTGATGGCTGGGGGAAGCGGGGGCGGGGCGGCTCTGTGGGAGCGCAAGTCCCCAAAGGGGGAAGAGTAAAGTGGACTGGTGTCGGAGAGTAAGACCCGGGGGAGGTGGGGGCTGGTTTCTGGGCTAGAACCGGGAGTGATGTTGGGGCCACGCTGGAGGCGCCCCTTCTACACACATACACCTCAGAAAGTTGTCTGAGGCGGCTGGGTGAACTAAGGCTGCTTGTAAACTCGCAGGGGAAGAGTGCTGTTGAGGGAGCTCTGGGGATTGGGAATCTTAGTACTGTGGGGGTGAGGGTGGGGTCCAAATTAATATGATATTATTTTAAAATAATAATGTGTTATCTACTCCCCAATCATTTTCCTATTTTTTTCCACCCTTGTTCCCTTCTCTTCTGCCCTCTTCCACCACCACCACCATCTCCCCCAAGGAAGAAAAAAGCTAAAATGTTGTTTTCCTGCCTCAGGATGAATTAACGGCCTTGAATGTAAAACAAGGGTTCAATAACCAGCCCGCTGTCTCTGGGGATGAACATGGCACTGCCAAGAATGTCAACTTTAACCCTGCCAAGGTGAGACAACCCCATCAGGCTGAAGGAAAAGGCTGGAAGAATCTGAGAGGGAGCAAAGACCCTGGGCTGGGAAGACATAAAGGGATGACCTAACTGATGGTGTTTTCCTTTGTAACCTAATGCTACCACACTGGCATTTGCCCATCAAAGGCACAGCCACCTTTCTGTCCCTTCTTGCCACCCTGAGGTGTAGTTTTCTTCCCTCAGATCAGTTCCAACTTCAGCAGCATCATTGCAGAGAAGTTACGTTGTAACACCCTCCCTGACATTGGTCGAAGGAAGCCCCAAGTGAACCAGAAAGACAACTTCTGGCTGGTGACTGCACGATCCCAGAGTGCCATTAACACTTGGTTTACTGATCTGGCTGGCACCAAGCCACTCACACAACTAGCCAAAAAGGTGAGGTACTATTTCCTGTTCTTTAGGCCAAAGAGGGGAATGTGAGTACCAAGTACCCTCTGATTCTCAGATTGAAGTACACGGGTGTCAGCTCACTGGGGTGAGAGAGGTCTCACTGTTTGCAATGTCCATTCAGGTCCCCATTTTCAGTAAGAAGGAAGAAGTGTTTGGGTATTTAGCCAAATACACAGTGCCTGTGATGCGGGCTGCCTGGCTCATTAAGATGACCTGTGCCTACTATGCAGCAATCTCAGAGACCAAGGTTAAGAAGAGACATATTGACCCCTTCACAGGTGAGTAACTCTTAATACCAGAGGACCCACTACTGATCACTTCAAAGAGTGGTGGAGAAACCTTGAAATTACTCTCCCTCATCTATATTCCTTGCTTCTGCTTGTATCTTGCATTCACTCAGTTAGTAAACATCAAGTGTCTTGAGTATCTACTGTATGTATGCTGCTGGTGCTGCTAAGCTGCTTCAGTTGCGTCCAACTCTGTGCGACCCCATAGACGGTAGCCCACCAGGCTCTGCCATCCCTGGGGTTCTCCAGGCAAGAACACTGGAGTGGGTACTGGGCTATAAAGATAATCACTACCTAATCCCTACTCTTAGGATGCTTATAGTCTAGTAGGGATGCTAAGGCCACTGTACAAATCCCATAATTAAATATAGAAACATAGTGTCAAAAGTAGAGGCAGGGGCTTCCTTGGTGGCTCAGTGGTAAAGAATCCACCTGCCAGTGCAGGAGACATGGGTTCGATCCCTGATCTGGAAGGATCCCACATGCCTCAGAGCAGCTCAGTCTGTGAGCCACAACTATTGAGCTTGTGCTCTGGAGCCCATGTGCCCCAACTACTGAAGCCTGCACACCCTAGAGCCCATGCTCTACAAGAGAAGCCACTGCAATGAGAAGCCTATACTCCACAACCAGAGACTAGCCCCACTTACCACAACTAGAGAGCTTGCGTGCAGCAATGAAGACCCAGGGCAGCCAAAAATAAATAAATAATATTATGTAATATAAAAAAGTGGAGGCAGAAGTTTCTTTGAGAATTCAGTGAACAGAAAGGTTATTTTCTTTTGGGGATACCTGGAAAGGCTTTAGGAAGGTGACATTTGTTTTTGCTTTGTTTTGTTGAAGTATAGTTGATTTATACTGTTGTGTTAGTTTCTCGTGTACACCAAAGTGATTCAGTTTTACATATGTGTGTGTGTTTATCTATATTCTTTTTTGCATTCTTTTCCATTATAGCTTATTATAGAATATCGAATGTAGTTCCCTGTGCTATACAGTAGGACCTTGTTGTTGAAGGTGGCATTTGACTAGAGCCTATACGGGGATGAATAGGATTTAGAAACATGGTGACTGGGAGTGGGGGTGGGGGACAGAAGGTGTTCTAAGCAGAGGGGCACTGTAAAATAGCCATCTTCCCATCTTTTTTCTAGAATGGACTCAGATCATCACCAAGTGCTTATGGGAGCAGCTTCAAAAGATGGCTGAATACTACCGACCAGGGCCCGCTGGAAGTGGGGGCTGTGGCTCCACTATAGGGCCCTTACCCCATGATGTTGAGATGGCAATCCGGCAGTGGGACTACAACGAGAAGCTGGCCATGTTCATGTTTCAGGTAGGAAAGAGAGTGTGTCGTGTTGCATGGAAATGAGCCTGACCTCATACTCTGCCAACATGGAGCAGAGTCCACCTGCCACCTTGCCCCACTGGTGGTTTTCCTCATCCTTTCATTTACTTTCTCTGCCTCATCTCTAATAATCCCTGTTTGAAACTCATCCCCTTCCCACCCCTGGTGTCCATAGGACGGAATGCTGGACAGACATGAGTTCCTGACCTGGGTACTTGAGTGTTTTGAGAAAATCCGCCCTGGAGAGGATGAATTGCTTAAACTGCTGCTGCCCCTGCTGCTTCGAGTAAGGCCTAGGATTTTGGAAGAGGGGGGGTCTCAGGAGGATTTGAGGAGATATAAGTCATAAGAGCTGTGTCCCTTGGAGAGAACTGGGGGTTTGATCATCATGTCTCCACAGTACTCTGGAGAGTTTGTTCAGTCTGCGTACCTCTCCCGCCGTCTTGCCTACTTCTGTACACGGAGACTGGCCCTGCAGCTGGATGGTGTGAGCAGTCACTCATCTCATGTGATGTCTGCTCAGTCGACAAGCACACTGCCCACCACCCCTGCTCCTCAGCCCCCAACTAGCAGCACACCCTCTACACCCTTTAGTGACCTGCTTATGTGCCCTCAGCACCGGCCCCTAGTTTTTGGCCTCAGCTGTATCCTTCAAGTAAGTACTGGGTGGTCCCATGAAAGTATTAATATATTAAGAGGCATCTTGAGAAGAGTCAGGTGCTTGTCCTGGAAAATGGGAGTGATTCTAACTTGGGGGCAAAAGTAGGCACTGAGAATTTGCTTGGAAATTGTTGGCTTCTGATTCATGGGGTGTTAGTTCCTTTTCAGTTAATACCCATCCAGGCCTAAATAGCAGACCCGAAACCTTTAGGAGGGTAGATGAGGAGAGGGGCTCAGAGATGGAGTGGTGCCACCCCAGGAACTCAGAATGACTTTGGATCAGAAGCCAAAGGGTGGGGTCTTATAGTGGGCTTCTAGACAGGTAGCCATGGAAACCGAGTTGGACTTAGCTGTTTCTGTCTGGCAGACCATCCTACTGTGTTGTCCCAGTGCCCTAGTTTGGCACTATTCACTGACTGATAGTCGAATCAAGACTGGCTCACCACTTGACCACCTGCCTATTGCCCCCTCCAACCTGCCCATGCCAGAGGGCAACAGTGCCTTCACTCAGCAGGTAAGTCTGACCAATAGCCTTGTACCCCCAGGGGACTGGGATGTGAGAAGTTACCCGTTCAGAAATAGTGACCTAGCACCTGCTACTGTTCTTTTAGCCTGGAGCCCTGGCCTTTTTCTTTATGCTTTACTACATCCTTAAAGCCCTCCATTTTGCAGGTCCGTGCAAAGTTGCGGGAGATCGAGCAACAGATCAAGGAGCGAGGACAGGCCGTTGAGGTTCGCTGGTCTTTTGATAAGTGCCAGGAAGCTACTGCAGGTGGGTGCCAGAAGACAGACAGTAAAAAGAATGTTTGAGGAAAGGATCAGGATGGTAAGGACATACAGATCTGAGAGTTGGCATAGACCAGGCCTCAAGTTAAGTCCCCTTTACCACTTTGCCTCCTTAGGCTTCACCATTGGACGAGTACTCCATACTTTGGAAGTGTTGGACAGCCATAGTTTTGAACGCTCTGACTTCAGCAACTCTCTCGATTCCCTCTGTAATCGAATCTTTGGATTGGGGCCTAGCAAGGATGGGCACGAGGTAATAAGCAACAAGAGGAAGAGAGGTGAAAAACAGAGCAAAAGCAACAGTATATATGAGGGGAAAGTGTGGTGAGGTATTGAAGCCAGAGGATGTCTGAAGAGACAACCCATCTTGCTGAGCCTAGGATATTTTAAGATGGAGTCTGCTGCAGCTGCTAAGTGGCTTCAGTCGTGTCCGACTCTGTGTGACCTCATGGACTGCAGCCTACCAGGCTCCTCCGTCCATGGGATTTTCCAGGCAAGAGTACTGGAGTGGGGTGCCATTGCCTTCTCCAAAAATGGAGTATAGTTGCTGGGAAATTGGAACTTGGTTCTTTGTCCTCAACTCTACCTACTTACCCTATCTTCCTTTGGTCTCCAGATCTCCTCAGATGATGATGCAGTGGTATCATTACTGTGTGAATGGGCTGTCAGCTGCAAGCGTTCTGGTCGGCATCGTGCAATGGTGGTAGCCAAGCTTCTGGAGAAGAGACAGGCAGAGATTGAGGCTGAGGTTAGGGACAGCCCATGGGGCAGTGGCAGTTGGGATTGGAACCAGATTGAGCTGGTAGTGGGACAAAAGTTGAAACTGTGAGAGTGAAGAAGTGGTAGAAAATGTACAGGGAAAGTTGAGGACATAAGGCAAAAGTAGAAAGGAGCGGAACCATGTCAGAGTTAAGAGAAGCGACCAAGGTGCAGTTGGGAGATGGTAAAGAAAATGGGAGTCAGGGGAGGGGAGTGGAAGTAAAAACCTTGGGGATGGAGGCAGAAAAGTCAGTAGTTCAAGGATTGCACATGGGCGAGTGAAGAAATAGTTGAAACCCAATCTTACAGTCTGTTCTTTCATCTTACAGCGTTGTGGAGAATCGGAAGCTGCAGATGAGAAGGGTTCCATTGCCTCTGGCTCCCTTTCCGCTCCCAGTGCTCCCATTTTCCAAGATGTCCTCTTACAGTTTCTGGATACACAGGCTCCCATGCTGAGTATGGACCTGCCACTCTCTGGTTCCCTCTGCCTAGACTCAGCCATCCTGTCATCAGAAAGCATAGTGAAGGGCCTTCTGGGATATATTTCAGTCTTGAGCTCTAAGCATTATGACCTTTGGACATAATTCTAGTCTTTGATCATCTTACAGTTCAACAGGATCGAAAAATAAAGACAAGAATAAGAATGAGAGCATGCAGTTGATGCATTTTCACATATAAATAGCAGAGATGCTGTATTCCTTTAGGAGATGGTGTGTGGGGCAGAAGGTGGGGTAGGATAACCAACCACAATTCGTCCCTCAATAGCTTTGGTTTTGTTGGGTTTGTTTGTTTCTGTTTTTGTTTTTTTGTCATTCCTATTCTTGTCTACTTCAGGTACCTAGGAGCACCATGCCTTTGGTGTATTTCCTTCTTTCTGCCTGCCTCTCTTGTGCTCCTCTAACTCATCTTTTCTCCTTCCCTCTCTCCAGCGGACCCCCGAAGTGAGAGTGAGCGAGTGGAATTCTTTAACTTGGTACTGCTGTTCTGTGAACTGATTCGACATGATGTTTTCTCCCACAACATGTACACTTGCACCCTCATCTCCCGAGGGGACCTTGCCTTCGGAGCCCCTGGTCCCCGGCCTCCCTCTCCCTTTGATGACCCGGCTGATGACCCAGAGCGCAAGGAGGCTGAGGGCAGCAGCAGCAGCAAGCTGGAGGTGAGCGAGCTTTTCCTTTCCTAGATTGTTTCTTCTTGACAGCCGCATCTTCCTGGCTCCAGGAGTCCTCTGAGAATCCTTTACAAAGTAAGGGGGGTAGGATTTGCTTAGTGCTTTGCAGTTTAGCAAGCACTCTCAAGTTATTATTTTTTTTTTCATTTGATTTTCACANTCAGGGCTAAAGCAGCTTCGCTTCTGTTCTCTGCACTCAGGATCCAGGGCTCTCAGAGTCTATGGACATTGACCCTAGCTCCAGTGTGCTCTTTGAGGACATGGAGAAGCCTGATTTCTCAGTAAGTTACATACTGGTGTGGAAGCATCCAGCTCCTGAGGTCCTTCCGTTATGCCACTTTGGGGAGTTTCTTTATGCACCCCCCTCAATCCCTTTGTCTTCCTCTAAACATTCTGCCCTTTCGCCTTTCTCTTAGTTGTTCTCCCCCACTATGCCCTGTGAGGGGAAGGGCAGTCCATCCCCTGAGAAACCAGATGTTGAGAAGGAGGTGAAGCCCCCACCCAAGGAGAAGCTAGAAGGAACCCTTGGGGTTCTTTATGACCAGCCGCGGCATGTGCAGTATGCCACACACTTTCCCATCCCCCAGGTACCGTTCACCAACACCTTCCGACCCTCTGTTCTGAGCCCAGGTTTCTGTCCAAGGACTTTGCCAAGGGGTTGGAGCTGTTCTTGAGGGTGTGGTATGCTGGGAAGGGTTGGAGTGCTGGGGTGCTGAGGGGCATGGAGCATGCTTTTGAGAAGAGGGAGAGTGATCCCTGCTGGAGTCTGATGGTGCCGCTGGGATGCAGGAGGAGTCATGCAGCCATGAGTGCAATCAGCGGTTGGTCGTACTGTTTGGGGTGGGAAAGCAGCGAGATGATGCCCGCCATGCCATCAAGAAAATTACCAAGGATATCCTGAAGGTTCTGAACCGCAAGGGGACAGCAGAAACTGGTGGGTTTGAGGCACCTGAAATGGATTTCCCCCAAAGAGC
>SJYV01005455.1:0-43656 GCA_006410875.1 Neotragus pygmaeus | reverse complement strand
CTGAAGCTTTTCCCACTGCCGAGGATATCTTTGCTAAGTTCCAGCACCTTTCGCATTATGACCAACACCAGGTCACGGCTCAGGTGTGGGCCTAAGTTCAGCCCCCTTCCCACAGTCTGGCCTCCTTGTCCTGTTTTCCTTCTCTCCTTATCTTTTTTTCTCCCCCAGGCAGGCTAAGCCTCCTGTTCTCACCCCTTTTCCCCATCATCCTTTCCTGCTACCCTGGTTCTTCTCACCTCTCTCCACTCCCATCTCTTACTCCCACTGCCCTTATCAGGTCTCCCGGAATGTTCTGGAGCAGATCACGAGCTTTGCCCTTGGCATGTCGTACCACTTGCCTCTGGTGCAGCATGTGCAGTTTATCTTCGACCTCATGGAATATTCACTCAGCATCAGTGGCCTCATCGACTTTGCCATTCAGGTGGGGGAGTTGGGGAGATGAGGGAGAGGGCGTTTGTGCAGTACAGGGTCACAAGGACAAGAGCAGAGGCTCAAGCCAGTGTCCCATGTTATTTGGAGGGACCAAAAGGCTAGTGTCGGGAGAGTGGCCTGTGAGCTAAGCCAGCAGGAATAGAGACTCAAGTGCTCCCTGGGGAGGCTTGAGAGATGGATTAGAGCACTGGGCACAGACTGTCCTTCCACTGTGGACTTCATAGGATTGTATCCTGGACACTGGGTAGATCATTGATGTGGCTTGTTGTTAATAGAATAAAGGGCAGTGGCATATGCCACTGGAGCCCTTCTAGGCTGAGGCATCTCTAGCAGGAAAGGGCTCCAGTTTTCTCACAGGAAGGGAAATGATGTATAACATTCGAGGCCTCTTCTTGTTTCTCAACCCCCACTCACTCTGCTAGCTGCTGAATGAACTGAGTGTAGTCGAGGCCGAACTGCTTCTCAAATCCTCAGATCTGGTGGGCAGCTACACCACCAGCCTGTGCCTGTGCATCGTGGCTGTCCTGCGCCACTATCATGCCTGCCTCATCCTCAACCAGGACCAGATGGCACAGGTCTTTGAGGGGTAAGTGGAGCTTCAGAATAACTAAAACCCATGGGGCCCTGGTGAAGGCCATTGGAAATGACCTGCAGAGAACACATAGGGCTCTTGCAATGCAGAATTGCATGCCTTCCTGGTAGGGAGGGGAGAGAACATTGCGGAGGGACTGGAAACTTGGCGCCCAGACCTGCCATTGCTCCAGGCGCGACCTTGTCCCTTCTCAACAGGCTGTGTGGCGTAGTTAAGCATGGGATGAACCGGTCCGATGGTTCCTCTGCAGAACGCTGTATCCTTGCATATCTCTATGATCTGTACACCTCCTGTAGCCATTTAAAGAGCAAATTTGGGGAACTCTTCAGGTAAGAGAGGTGGAAGGTAAGGGGTAGAGTGGGACCTCATCCCATCTCCTCGCTACCACCCAACTCAGGAGCAGAGCACAGCCTACCACCCTGCTGTGTGGTCATTTGGGGACAGGGTCTGCAGGGTCATTTGGGGACAGTGTCCTCTAAGTGTTCTTGGTCCCCAGAGTGGGCCTCCTTCCTCATCAGCCTCGCTTCCAGCCCACGCCTGCAGGGCCCACACTCCTCCTCCCCGCCTCCTGGGGCCCCTGTGCCTTACCCTCACTGGGTTTCTTTCCCGCCCAGTTGGTCAGCTTTGTCCCATTTCCCCTCTTCTTGCCTTAAGGCCCTTTGTCCCACGTTTTCTCCTTTTTGTCCTTTTCTCCTCTTTCCTGACCATCCCTCTGGCTCACTAGCACTTCCTCAATACTGCTCTCTCCTCTCCCCTACCCCTGCAGTGACTTCTGCTCCAAGGTGAAGAACACCATCTACTGCAACGTGGAGCCGTCAGAGTCCAACATGCGCTGGGCACCCGAGTTCATGATCGACACTTTAGAGAACCCCGCTGCTCACACCTTCACCTACNTCTCCTCTCCCCTACCCCTGCAGTGACTTCTGCTCCAAGGTGAAGAACACCATCTACTGCAACGTGGAGCCGTCAGAGTCCAACATGCGCTGGGCACCCGAGTTCATGATCGACACTTTAGAGAACCCCGCTGCTCACACCTTCACCTACACGGGGCTAGGCAAGAGTCTTAGTGAGAACCCTGCTAACCGCTACAGCTTTGTCTGCAATGCCCTTATGCACGTCTGTGTGGGGCACCATGATTCGGATAGGTATGGGGCGTACTGGGTGAGGCATGGGCACCATGCTCCCGCCTGATGTTGGGAGGGATGACTTGCCCGGGAGGTACCACAACCTTGGTTATAGCCAGGGTGGAGATAAAAAGTTAATGAGTCTGAGGTTTTGCCGGAACAAGGTTTTTGCTGAGGGCACTTGTACTTTTCCCCAGGGTGAATGACATCGCCATCCTGTGTGCAGAACTGACCGGCTATTGCAAGTCACTGAGTGCAGAGTGGCTGGGAGTGCTTAAGGCCTTGTGCTGCTCCTCTAACAATGGCACTTGTGGTTTCAACGACCTCCTCTGCAATGTAGATGTGAGACTGGGGGTGGGGGCACACCGGTCAGTCCCTAGGGCAGGAGTCTGCTCCCAGTGACTGTGAGAGCGGAGGGACAGCTTTATGCAGAATGGAGGCCCAGCACTCAGAGTAGGAGAACTCTTTCCACACTGAGTCCTGGTGTGTGTCTGCTTTTTTCCTCCAGGTCAGTGACCTGTCTTTTCACGACTCCCTGGCCACTTTTGTTGCCATCCTCATCGCTCGGCAGTGTTTGCTCCTGGAGGATCTGATTCGCTGTGCGGCCATCCCTTCACTCCTTAATGCTGGTAAACTACCAATTTGTGACCCCTAGAAAGTCTAGACCCCCAATGTCAATACACTCAATGGCATACTCTTCTTATTCACTGTGGGGCTCCTGGTGGCACCAGAAGCCAGTTCTGTTGTGTGCCTCAGGCTGGAAGGGGCCTCTTTCTGACCCTGCACCTGTATCCCCAGTCTTTCCTGTTCCTGACCCTTCCAGGTTCTCCCCTCTACACTGTAGAACAGTTGGCTCCCTCACCTCTCTTCCAATGTGTTATCTCCTTTTGCCTGACCTCAACCACCTTTTTAGTGCCTCAGCACCCACAAACCCACATATAGCCCACCTTCATCCTTTCCCTGCCTCTCTGTCTTCTCTGTAGCTTGCAGTGAACAGGACTCTGAGCCAGGGGCCCGGCTTACCTGCCGCATCCTCCTCCACCTTTTCAAGACACCTCAACTCAATCCTTGCCAATCGGATGGAAGTAAGTGACTCCATCCAAGCCAGCCTGCCAAGGATAGTGTGGCTACCCTACCCCCACCGTTTCTACTTTGGCTTCCCCTGACTTCAGCTCTCTCCACCAGACAAGCCTACTGTAGGAATCCGCTCCTCCTGTGACCGCCACCTGCTGGCTGCCTCCCAGAACCGCATCGTGGATGGAGCTGTGTTTGCTGTTCTCAAGGCTGTGTTTGTACTTGGTATGGGGGTAGGAAGAGTGGTGCCAAAAGTGTGTATAGGGTGGAGTGCCAGCTAAACTACAAAGAACAGTCTTTCTCTCTCCTAAAGGTGGTCTCTCTAACCTTTCTGGAGGATAGGAAGGAGGGAAGTATGTTTCTATCCCATAGGGCAGGATTTGGGGAGTGCTGCTTCTGTGGCTCTGGGGCAGGTCTCCACACAGCATCGGGATCTCACTTTGGACTCCCTATCTCCCGCCCGTGAACCGCAGGGGATGCGGAACTGAAGGGTTCGGGCTTCACTGTGACAGGAGGAACAGAAGAACTTCCAGAGGAGGAGGGAGGAGGTGGCAGTGGCAGTCGGAGGCAGGGTGGCCGCAACATCTCTGTGGAGACAGCCAGTCTGGATGTCTATGCCAAGTACGTGCTACGCAGCATCTGCCAGCAGGTCAGTCTCACCTTCTCTCGCAGACCTCTTAAATGCTGCTATATAATATAGCCTTGTTTCCTGTCATTGATCACACCACGTCCCCACCATACATTTTGTCTCTCACCAACCGCTGGTCCATCCCCCTTATTCCTAACCCCCTCGCTGGTTGGTCCAGTCCCCTGATTCTTGGCTTCCTCAGGAATGGGTAGGAGAACGTTGCCTTAAATCGCTGTGTGAGGACAGCAATGACCTGCAAGACCCAGTGTTGAGCAGTGCCCAGGCCCAGCGCCTCATGCAGCTTATCTGCTACCCACATCGGCTGCTGGACAACGAGGATGGGGAAAACCCGCAGCGGCAACGCATTAAGCGTATTCTCCAGGTAGACCAAGGTGACGGGGGTCTTGGAGAAAGCGGTGGGGCCTGAACCTGGGGTGAAATGATGGGAACCTTGAGAGACAAAGAGAGGGAGAATTAAGTAGGAAGATGAATGAGGATATGGACAAAAGGTGGTGAGAGAAACAGCTCCAGCATGGGTTTCGAAGTCAATCCAATATTAGACTCAAGAGTGAACCATTGGGTGAGGGCACACAGCTGGCTGGAGTAGGGCTTTGGCTTATCAGTGGGAGACAGAGCATCTGGGAGGTCTAGGTTTTGGTCTTATGTGTCTGGCATGTCGGTCGTAGCTCAGTGATGAGTAGTAATGCTGTTGGAAAGCTACTGCTTATTGAGTGGCTGCTTCATGCTGGGTACCGTGCTCAGTATTCTATGTAGATTTCCTCAGTTAGTCTTTACAACCCTGTGAAGTAGGTATGACTATCCCTGTTTTAGTATCAATGAAACTGAGGCTTGAAGAGGTTAAGTAACTTGCCCGAGGTTCAGTAACTCACGCAGCTTGTAAGTTTAGAGTCAGTATAGGAGCCCAGGTCTGCCTGCACCCTTCCTGCCTCACCACACTGCTGCAGACATTCATGTGACTGGGGGTGGAAAAATAAAGCTGTTGAGGAAAACCTAAAGGAATGAGGCCTCTTCAGCTGAGAGAAGATAATGCCTCAGAGAGATTAACTAAGACTAGCCCTCGGGTCTGTAAAGGACTTTGAAAACAGGAGTGGCGAGCTTCAACTTCAACATCAAAGATTTAAGTTAAGCATTAAGCAGAACTTCCTGATGCTGAGGAATGTGAGGCTCTGGAGCAGGAAACTGGGGAAGATGTGAAATTTTTTCCAAAACCACTTTTGAAATAAGATATAGATTTTTTTTCAATCATTTTGGATTATTTAAGTGTGATTTTTCCTAAAGAGGGAAAGTTGAGGGCCCTTTCAGACCTGCAGGCATATGTGATCCAAGGTTGTGAGAGATCAGGGGCTGGCATCAGGGTACTAAGTGGCTGGGATGACACAGTGATGACTAGATTGCTGATGGGGTCTCTGTCACAGAACTTGGACCAGTGGACCATGCGCCAGTCTTCGTTGGAACTGCAGCTCATGATCAAGCAGACCCCTAACAACGTGAGTGGTTCCCAGACCCTCTTTCTTGCTCACTTCCAACAATATGTGTCAGGGAAGGGGGCTGCCATAGAAGAGCCTGGGTTCTATCTTTGGGTTCTGGAGATAAGAGAGGATGGGAAGATGGCAGATGTGTGGAGCTGATGATAAGGGACATGGGTTGAGAGTGTTGGGGCTCTGAGCTGTGGGGAAGGTTGGCAGCTGTGGTAGTAGAGGCTGTTTCTGTGGCCACAGCTGTAAGGGGGTATGTAAAGGAGAAGACAGTGGGGCACTGGAGAAGTACTGCAAGGTGGTGGAGGGCATGATGCCCGGCAGAGTTGTGTCCCTACCTTCCCATCAGCCTCCACAGGTGCCTTCCTCTGTCTTCATCTCCTATCTCTCCTACTGTCTCTTTGCCTTTGCTACAAGCTAACCTATTTACCTCCCCTGTGCCTTTCATCCTCCTTAGGAGATGAACTCCCTCTTAGAGAACATCGCCAAGGCCACAATCGAGGTTTTCCAACAGTCTGCAGAGACAGGGTCATCTTCTGGAAATGCTGCAAGCAACATGCCCAGCAGCAGCAAGACCAAGCCTGTGCTCAGGTTGAGTAGAAATGTGTTAGGACCCATCCCCTGAGTTTTCTGAGTTTTCTCTTCCAGTAGTGTAAATGATTTCAGCTGCCCAGAGATATCAGGCATGTCCATCTAGAAAAGAGAGGAGGGATTGTTCCAGCCTTGCCTGGCTCCTCTGTAACCCTGCGTGTGCCATCTCTCCAGCTCCCTAGAACGCTCGGGTGTATGGCTGGTGGCTCCTCTCATTGCCAAACTGCCCACCTCAGTCCAGGGGCATGTGTTAAAGGCTGCTGGGGAAGAATTGGAGAACGGCCAGCACCTGGACACCTCTTCCCGCAAAGAACGTGATCGACAAAAGCAAAAGAGGTAAAGCGGCTGTTGTGGGGCTGGGATTGTGGAGTGGAATGGAGAGGAGGCCTGGGGAGGAAGAGAAGTTGGGGCAAAGAGGTGAGGATCAAAATCAGAAAAAAGGTGCAATTGGAGGAGAAGAGAGATGGTCAAACAAGAGGCTAGATCTTACAAGAGTAGAGTCAGGGGCTTGGAGGAATGAGGTTGGAAGTCGCCTGACCTGGTCTTGTTCTTTTTCTTCTCCTCTTGTCTCTAGCATGTCCCTGTTGAGCCAGCAGCCCTTCTTATCCCTGGTACTGACATGTCTGAAGGGGCAGGATGAGCAGCGTGAGGGACTCCTTACCTCCCTCTACAGCCAGGTCCACCAGGTATGGGTCTTTGGGCCTGGAGCTAGGCAGGAGGGCAGAGGAGGATGCAGCCAAGAGGCCACTTATGTACTCTTAATCTTCAGTATTTTCTGACAAGAACATCCTGGGTGCTTTGGCATGGACATGATGAAATCCCTGAGCTGTGTGTTGTACTTGTTTCTGTCTTAGATTGTTACTAACTGGAAAGATGACCATTATTTAGACGATTGCAAACCAAAGCAGCTAATGCATGAGGCACTCAAACTGCGGCTCAACCTGGTGAGAGAGGGAGCTGGGAAGAAGGAGGAAAGGGGTGGAGCTGGGACCACAGACAAAGAAGCCCAAGCCTAGGGAGGCGAGGATGCAGATGAGGGCCCAGGCTCGCCTGGATCTTCTCGTATTAACCCATCTCTCCTAAAGGACATGGGACCTGGAAGTGGTTAAGGAGACTGTATCCTTGCAGGGACCCTGCCTCAGTATTGTAGGTTTTGGCTAGGCCTGAGAAGCCCTAGACACCTATTGTGGAGTGTTCAATGAGATCCTGGATGTCCTTTGGTCCAACTCCATCATTATATAAGTAAGGAAACCAAGGCCCAGAGAGGTTGAGAATTAAAGTCATTGGCCTGAGATCGTGTAGCCCAGGTTCTAATCTGAGCTTCCTTAAAGGCTGGCCTCCGCCCCTGAGCCATCTGACTGACTTGATGTGGCCCTGGCAGGTGGGGGGCATGTTTGACACAGTGCAGCGCAGCACCCAGCAGACCACGGAGTGGGCTGTGCTCCTCCTGGAGATCATCATCAGCGGCACTGTCGACATGCAGTCCAACAAGTAAAGCATCCCCCTCCCCTCCCTCCACTTTTGCCCCCAAGAGGAGCCCCTCCCCCAAACCAGGTGCATGACCCTGGCAGTAGATGTGGCTGACACTCTGGGCTCTGAGGTCCAGGGTCTGGGGTTTCTCACACGGTTTGGGTGCCTCCTCCCTGCTCATGTCCAAGCCGGCCATCTCTGTCTGAAACTCTTTCTCCTCTGGTTTTCTCCCTGGCTTCCTGCTATAGCGAGCTCTTCACCACTGTCCTGGACATGCTAAGCGTGCTCATCAATGGGACCTTAGCTGCAGACATGTCCAGCATCTCCCAGGGCAGCATGGAGGAAAACAAACGTGCCTACATGAACCTGGTGAAGAAGCTGCGGGTGAGCGGAGGGAGCGAGGCCTAGAGGCCTCCTCCGTCTTCCTTGAGGGAGTCCAGCCTCAGTGACATCATCCTGCCCCCCTACCCTTCCCTCACACATCTGTGTCTTCTTTGTTACTTGTTTAGTGAGGATTTACTGAGGGTTTTCTTCGGGCCAGCTTCTGTGCTGGCTCCTGAGAGGTCCCATTCCTTGTTTCCTGTGTCCTGAAACTCTTGTCCTGTCTTCTTGCGCCTGCAGAAAGAGTTGGCGGAACGCCAGTCGGATAGTCTGGAAAAAGTTTACCAGCTGCTGCCACTGCCCAAGCCGACTCGGGATGTGATCACGTGTGAGCCACAGGGCTCCCTTATTGACACCAAGGGCAACAAGATTGCTGGCTTCGACTCCATCTTCAAGAAGGAGGCATGTTCCATTATCTTCCCACCCCTTGCTTCCTGTCTCCCACCTTTGTTCCCCTTTGGGCCAGAGACCCCCTGCTTTAACCTTGTAGCTGCTACAAGTTCATTGGGCTCCATGAGGAAGCAAGAACTGTCCCTGGGGTGTTGAGATAATCACTTAATTTCCTCAAGTATCTTCTCCCTGTCTTGGGAGTCTCATTCTCTTTCCTTGGTCTCTCCTTTCACCCCTCCCCACTACCCATCATCCCCACCACCTTTGTACCTGCCACCCATTTCTCATCACCCCAGCCTCTTTCCTCTGCCCCACCCACAGCCCATCCTGCTCCACCCCAGCCTGCACCCCACCTATCTGCCTGGGCGATGGCCCACATCTCTTTAATCCCTGCATCTCTTTCCTCCCATCCACCTATCTCAACAGTTTTCTCTGTTCCCTCTTTCTGTGAGTTGCAGTATTTATTGAGTAATCATAATCATTGTGTGTAGTAGAGGGAGAGGAGAATAAGGATGTGGGGTTCCAAATCTGAAGCCCAACCCGTTCCTATAGATGTTCTCTTCATTGTTTTCCTGCTTATTTGTCTCTGTCTATCTTTCTGTGTATCTCTCTCTCTCCCTCTTGGCCTATCTCTCTCTTCCTGTTTTTCTCTCTCTCCCTGTCTCTGTCTGTCTCTCTGGCTGCCTTCAGTTTCTCACTGCCTTTTCTTTCTCTGCCTTCCTGTTTCTATATCTGTCTTCCTCTGACTGTCAGTGTCTGTCTCTGTCTCCCTCTGCTCCCTACCGTCCCCTCTTCATTCTCCCTCCCCTGTGTGTATATCTGTGTCTGTCTGTCTTCCTCTCGCCATCTTCCCTGAATCTACCCGTGAACTTTTTTTTTCTTTTGTTGCCAATAGATACTTTTCCCTCTCCTGTAAGCCTTCAAGGTCTGTGTTGTATTTTCCAAGTTTCAGCAGCTCACTATTTCTCATTTTCTGGAGCNTAGGCCCACTTGACTTCACATTCCAAGATGTCTGGCTCTAGATTAGTGATCACATCATCATGATTATCTTTTTTGTACAGTTCTTTTGTGTATTCTTGCCACCTCTTCTCAATATCTTCTGCTTCTATTGGCCTATAATTTTGTGTTTTTGTGATATCTTTGTCTGATTTTGTATCAGGATGATGGTGGCCCTATAGACGAGCTTGGGAGTGTTCCTGCCTCTGCCACTTTTTGGAAGAGCTTGAGAAGGATAGTTGTTAGCTCTTGTCTAAATATTTGATAGAACTTTCCTGTGAAGCCATCTGGTCCTAGAATTTTGTTTGTTGAAAGATTTTTAATGATAATTTTCTTTACTTGCGATTGATCTGTTCATAGTTTCTTCCTGCTTCAGTCTTAGAAGATTTTACTTTTTTAAGAATTTGGCCATTTCTTCCAGATGGTCCATTTTATTGGCATATAGTTGCTTGTAGTGGTCTCTAATGATCCTTCGTATTTCTGCAATGTCAGGTATAACTTCTCCTTTTTCAGTTGTAATTTTGTTGATTTGAGTCCTATCCCTTTTGTCTTGATTATGGCTATATCTCAATTTTGTTTATCTTACCAAATAAGTAGATTTTAATTTTACCGATTTTTTTTNGTAAGTCAGAAAGAGAAAAACAAATGTCATATTAATGTGTATATGTGGAATCTAGAAAGATGATACTGATGAAACTTTTTTCAGGGCAGCAGTAGAAATGCAGACATGGAGAACAAGCTTGTGGACACAAGCAGAGGGATTGAGAGGGTGGGATGAATTGAGAGAGTAGCACTGAAAAACACATTACCACATGTAAAATTCTGTCTCTTATACACATCTGTCCGGGTGGATCGGCGCGTGGCCCGTGGAGAGGAGCAGCAGCGACTGCTGCTGTACCACACACACCTGAGGCCCCGGCCCCGCGCCTACTTCCTGGAGCCACTGCCACTGCCTCCAGAAGATGAGGAAGCCCCTGCCCCCACCCTGCTAGAGCCTGAAAAAAAGGCTCCAGAGCCCCCCAAAACCGACAAACCTGGAGCTGCTCCACCCAGCACCGAGGAACGCAAGAAGAAGTCCACCAAGGGCAAGAAGCGCAGCCAGCCTGCCGTCAAGACAGAAGTGAGCACCACTGCTGCCGTCCCCATGCATGCCGTCCCTATGCACGTCTTTCCCAGCCCCACTCTCCTCCTGATCCTGGTTGTGGGAGTGCTAGGGGCATTTGAGGAAGGGGTACTTTTAGAATTAAAACAATGAACCACATAGCTCCACCTCCTGTTCTGTCTTCCTTTCCCACTTGACCCCAGCCCTCTCACCTTCCTCCCCTGCCATTCACACAGGACTATGGAATGGGCCCAGGCCGAAGTGGCCCCTATGGAGTGACAGTGCCTCCAGACCTCCTGCACCATGCCAACCCTGGCTCCATCTCCCACCTTAGCTACAGGCAGAGCTCCATAGGCCTCTACACCCAGAACCAGCCACTGCCAGCAGGTGAATACCAGCCACTGGGTGTGAGGGACTGACCCGAATATTCCTCCCATCTGAAGGGCGATGCCACTTCTCCCAGGAGCTATGGATGTGCAGGGTGCTGAGCAGGGGACAGAGGGACAAAGAGCCTAAAGAGGTCAGCTGGCTCCCCTTTCCAGGTGGCCCCCGCGTGGATCCATACCGCCCCGTGCGGTTACCAATGCAGAAGCTGCCTACCCGCCCACCTTACCCTGGAGTGTTGCCCACGACCATGACTGGTGTCATGGGACTGGAACCTGCCTCCTACAAGACGTCCGTGTACCGACAGCAGCAGCCTGCAGTGCCCCAAGGACAGCGCCTTCGCCAACAGCTCCAGGCAAAGATAGTGAGAGGGGCCGTAGGGAGGGCCGTCAGGGAGAGGGGCTTTTAAAGGTCACAGGAATTTGGGGTCTTCACAAGGACATGCAGAGTGGGAGAAGCAAGAAACGAGGTGACAGAAAGCATTTTCAGAGTTTGAGTTTCTTTCCTTTTTCCCTTTAACAGAGTCAAGGGATGTTGGGACAGTCATCTGTCCATCAGATGACTCCCAGTTCTTCGTATGGTTTGCAGACCTCCCAGGTAAGGGCGCAAGATGGGGAGACTTGGGGAGCTCCAGGCAAACTGGTCTGCACACCCCTGGCTCTGACATCCTCTCTCCTCCTCCCCTCCAGGGCTATACTCCTTATGTTTCTCATGTGGGATTGCAGCAACACACAGGCCCTGCAGGTACCATGGTGCCCCCCAGCTACTCCAGCCAGCCTTACCAGAGCACCCACCCTTCTACCAATCCTACTCTTGTAGATCCTACTCGCCACCTGCAGCAGCGGCCCAGTGGCTATGTGCACCAGCAGGCCCCAACCTACGGACATGGGCTGACCTCCACTCAAAGGTACCCAAGTGAGCCAAGGATGGTGGAGACACTGAGGCTTTTGATTTGGGAAAACCTGGGCCTGGATGTGGTGAGACTAGTCAGAACCTTTGGAGGCATCAAGAGCACATATCTGGCCTGTCAACACAAAATGCCAGAGCTGGAAGGGGTACTGGTGGCCAGTACTCTCATGCCTGCTTTCCAACATTTCTTTGAGAACCAAAGAGGATAAATCACTTATATGCTTATGAGAAGGAAAGACCTGGAGTTCATAGATGCAGTGTCTGGGAAGGAGTCATCTAGCTACCATTAGGGCAGTTTAGTACTGGAATGGACCAGCGAACACATCCTCCCACCTTACTGAATGTCAGTTAGGCCTTACTTAAGACATTGTAATCATGTCTTGAGGTTCTGCAGCTTAGGGTTGAGAACACTACAGGGTGGACCAGAAGAAAAGTCCCTAACTTAGAGGTACTGATTAAGTGCCCACTGTGTGGCCAGCACTATGCTAGGATCAGGTGGGATGAGGAAAGCTATTTGAAAAAAAAATCCAAAGTCCTTCACCACACAGAACTTTTACTCTAGCTGGGAAGAAGAGACTTATTCAGAAGAGTACTTAGAGAACGTGGTAATGAAAGATACAAGCAGCTGTGCAGTTGGGTGCTGTGAAATAAAATGGGAATTCAGGAAAAGTGGGGGATGATATCATTGTGGGCCTGAGTCATCAGAGAAAGTTTCACGAAGGAGGTCAGACTTGAGTTAGCCTTTGAAGGATAGCTGTGATTGGGATTTGTGGGGAGGAGGAAAAGGAGGGGGATCCCAGGTAGAGGACGTAGCATTAACAAAGACGTGTAGGGTGGCTGGGAGGACAGGCAGGAGAAGAGCTTGGCTGGAGTTTAAGATTCATGACAGGGAAGGAGTAGGGATAGGCTGGGAGTGGATAGGTTGAGAGAGAGCTTGGAATGCTTGGCACAGGGTTAAGACACAATCCCAGAAAGCACTCTTGATCAGGAAAACGATGTGATGATTTGGACATGTTGAGATTAACATGGGTCTCGTGGAGAAGATGGGCTTCCCTTATAGCTCAGTTGGTAAAGAATCTGCCTGCCAATGCAGGAGAGCTGGGTTCGATTCCTGGGTTGGGAAGATCCCCTGGAGAAGGAAGTGGCAATCCACTCTAGTATTCCTGCCTAGATAATCCCATGGACAGAAGAGCCTGGCAGGCTACTGTCCATGGGGTCACAAGAGCCAGACGTGACTTAGCGACTAAACCACCACCACGTGGAGAGGATGCAAAGGGAAGGTGACAGAAGACTTGAGATAGGGACCCAGCCAGTAGCCTGTTGAGGTGAAGTACAGATTGGGGTCAGGAGAGTGTAAGGAGCAATAGAACTCAGCATTCTTCAAGGCCCTGACAATAGTAATAAGCTGAACAACCTCAGTGAGTGTTTATAGAATAGCTAGCCTATGCTCAGGCTGTGTTTCATTTTCATAAGAGAAAAACAGTTACAACAGAATTGAAAAATCCCTAACCATGAAGGTTAGGAGACACTAAAGTAGGGGGTTGTCTTTGCTTCTCATTCCCCAATTTAGTAATCTGTCACAAGCCAAAAAGGCTCTTATGGTTGGTGACAGAAGTGAATGAAATGGCCTGTTGGTATTTCTTTGGGGTCAGAGACCTGGGGCTCATCTGCCCCTCTCCCCCCACAGCCCAGGCCTTGATCTCTGCCTCTCCTTGTCTTTGTAGGTTTTCCCACCAGACACTGCAGCAAACACCCATGATAGGCACCATGACCCCACTGGGCCCCCAGGGTGTCCAGGCCGGCATCCGGTCGACTTCCATCCTGCCTGAGCAGCAGCAGCAGCAGCAGCAACAGCAGCAACAGCAGCAGCAGCAGCAGCAGCAGCAGCAACAGTACCATATCCGGCAGCAGCAGCAGCAGCAGCAGCAGCAGCAACAGATCCTGCGGGTAAGGCCCTGGGATTTCATCTGGGACCTGGGAGACCTAGGAGGAGGAAGAGGGGAAGAGGGCAAAGAGAGGCACGGGCTCTTCTGGGTGGTTCTCCTATTATATAGAGTGAAGTAAGTCAGAAAGAGAAAAACAAATGTCATATTAATGTGTATATGTGGAATCTAGAAAGATGATACTGATGAAACTTTTTTCAGGGCAGCAGTAGAAATGCAGACATGGAGAACAAGCTTGTGGACACAAGCAGAGGGATTGAGAGGGTGGGATGAATTGAGAGAGTAGCACTGAAAAACACATTACCACATGTAAAATTAGAGCCAGTGGAAATTTGCTGTATGACTCAGGGAGCTCAAACCTGGTGCTCTGACAACCTAAAGGGGTGGGAAGAGGGTGGAAGGGAAGTTCAAGAGGGAGGGGACATATGTACACCTGTGGCTAATTCGTGTTGATGTATGGAAGAAATCAAACAAATATTATAAAGCAATTATCCTTCAATTAAATAGAGTTTTAAAAAAAGACGAAAAGATAGAATGAGGCAGTGCAAGTACCTTAAGTACCCTCAGGGGAGCTGGCGTGTAGTGGGGCCTTGAGAAGCTAGTTCCTTCCCTCCCCTACTTTTCCATGGGTCCCGGTTGGAGAGAGTTGGGAGTCATCTGCTGGGCCCTCCAGATTAGATTTTCTCTGCAGCCCCCTGGGCAGGGAAGGCAGCAGACCCAGAGTTCCCTGTGCTTCCTCTGCTCTCCCTGTCCCTCCACCACTGAGGTTCAGCCCCTTGCCCTCCTTACATGGATCTCTTCTGTCTTCACGGCAGCAGCAGCAGCAGCAGCAGCAGCAGCAACAGCAGCAGCAGCAGCAACAGCAGCAACAGCAGCAGCAACAAGCACACCAGCAGCAGCAGCAGCAGGCGGCTCCTCCTCAGCCCCAGCCCCAGTCCCAGCCCCAGGTAGCTGCTGGACTCAAGCCCCCACCCCCTGCCCCCACTGGGGCAGCAGCATGTGCAGCTAGNTTTTTGCTGATTGTATAGAGTTTCTCCATCTTTGGCTGCAAAGAATATAATCAATCTAATTTTGGTGTTGACCATTTGGTGATGTCCATGTGTAGAGTCTTCTCTTGTGTTGTTGGAAGAGGGTGTTTGCTATGACCAGTGTGTTCTCTTGGCAGAACTCTATTAGCCTCTGCCCTGCTTCATTCCATACTCCAAATTTGCCTGTTACTCCAGGTGTTGCAGATAATGGATAATATTTATTAAACACCATGTGTGTGTTGTATTACATGTATCATTTAATCTTCCTAACCCTGAAGTCGGGACTCTTACCATGGCTGTTTGGCAGATAAAGAGATCAAAGCAGAAAGATTGAACACTGTGCCCAAGACTGATGATAACAGAACCAAGATTTGAACCCAGGCCCGCTGTCTGCTTTGAAACCCTAAATTATGGCGTGTACTGGGAAGTCCTAATTTTCTTAAGGGGAAAAAAAATTCCAACCTACTTTTCAGAAATCTTTTTGGGGAAGTGTTGTAACATTGACTGTAACATTGTACACACCCTATAGACAGAGGGGATTGTAATCATTCACGGAATTGGTGCTTTTTTCTGGGAACATAAAATATTAAAGAGCACAAAACAAAAACAAAAACACTAGAGGCACACATCTCTCTCTTTACGCCTGAGAAAACTGAGACCAGGGGGTGGTTTAGGTAAATTGTGGAGTCACAATGTCTGGGTTAGTTTTCTGGGTGTGTTGCCCATAAGCTGAGAGACTTGGGGCTACTTTATGTCACTACGTGTCAGTTTTCTCATTTGTAAAATGGAGATGTTGATTGTACCCTACTGCTGAGGGCTGTCTTAAGGAATCAGAAAGCAGAATCCTTGTCCCAGTGATGCGCTGGGGAGGGCGTGGGGAGGGAGCAGCGTCATCAGTCCATGGTACATAATAGAAAGCAGATGAAATCTCACGTTTATAAAAGCAGGGCTTAGTACTGTGGAAGGGGAGATGTAGCACGGATTGGAGGGCATGGAACAGAGAAAATGGCCTGGTGGTTGATAGAATTAGTCCCTGGCAATCCATGGCCTCCTATACTTGGCCGACTTCTTATTGCCTGAGACAGAGCAAGCACCCTCCCACCCTGCACTCAGAAAAATGTATTTAATAAACTTGCTTTTATTCACTTCAAAGCGAACAGATTGTAATTTTAATTGCCCCAAATGCATAGATTTTTCCACCCTATTTTTCATTGATTTTTTTTTTTTTTTTTTTTTTTNGAGAGAGAGAGAGGGAGGGCTGCCTGCCCACCTGCCCTTGCCCCTGAGGACCCAGCCTTCCTTCAAGTAGCCCAGGCTCAGGGGGCGGTCGGTGAGCAGGCATAAATTCCACCTCATCCAAGGGCCCTGGCTCCCCTCAGGGAGGCTCTGGTGGCCTAAGGCAGGTTCAGAGCAGAAGCAGCAAAACCCCGTTTCTTTCAATCTTCCTGGCCCCCAAGTCCACCCTAAAATGTATGCCAAAGACAGAGCCAGCGCTTTCCTCCAGGTCACCTCAGGAGAAACTCTAAGCCACCAAAATGGAGCCAGAGGCTCTGCCATTTTCCTGGTGAGGGAGTTGCCAGCTCATCCTTCCGTGCTCTTTCCCAGGTTGAAAGTTGAGATTCAACTCTCCAGGCCTGGAGCTTAGACCAAACTGTACCCAAGTGTGGTAACCCTGCCACCCTGTCTACCGCCTCTGGCCAGGGCATAGCTGAGTGCCCCTGGCTGGCCTGGTGGCAGACCTTGGGAGGTCTCTGGGAACTGTGGACTCTAAAGGAGGTACAAGATCTCAAATTTCAAATTGGCACTCTTGCCAGGAGGAATTTGTCCCCCCACCACCTGTATAATAACTCTTCTTGTTCCAATACCACTTATTGTTTTCTGCAAAGCATTTGCATACTTACCTCAGAAAATCCACCCCCCCTCCCTTCTCTGGAAGCTTATAAAGCACGACTTGGTTTCCCAATTTTACAGATGTNTGTATAATAACTCTTCTTGTTCCAATACCACTTATTGTTTTCTGCAAAGCATTTGCATACTTACCTCAGAAAATCCACCCCCCCTCCCTTCTCTGGAAGCTTATAAAGCACGACTTGGTTTCCCAATTTTACAGATGTGGAAACAGGCCCAGGGGAGTTACTTGCTGCTGCTCAAGGCCCCTTCCCTGGTCTGTGGCAGAGCCTGGGCCAAAACCTGGGTCTCTTGACCCTCAGGGAAGCGTTCTTTCCACTGTAGCATGCAAGGCAACTCCCATCTGCTCATTCCCACCTCCCCTCTGAAACAAATGGTGAAATACAGATGGGGTGAATCAAATTGGAAGCAGTAACAGACTAAGGAACAGGCGGAAAATCACAGCCTGGTCCCTACAACCCTCTGACAAGCTTGGAGTTTGTTTTCCTTTGAAATCATAGGGCAGGATTCCCCCAGGTGGGGTCATCAGGGACTGGATATTCCCTACTGAGTAAGAATCTCTTGGGAGAAGAGCCCGGAAATGTATATGTAGTGCTTTTGATGCACACTGAAGCTCTGAGGGAGGTCCCCTGCCCCGGAAATAAGCTTTCCACCACCTCCCCACACTCAGCTCAGGGCTTCAGTAAAGAGCTCAGAAGGCAATCAGTAAAAACGCTTTTGCATGAATGAAGATAGGAGATGGAGGTGCTGCATAAAGAGTATGGGTCTGGGAGCCACAAGCGTGGGTCTCATATCAGCTGCTAACTCACAGTGAAACCTTAGACAAGTCTTTTCCTTTGAGAACCTCTGTTTCTGCATCTGAAGGTGGTAGAGGACTATTCCAGTCTTAACATTCCTTTAACCTGTTAAAGAATTCATGAAGAGGGTCTGTTAAACCTGCTTACTTGGGTGTGGGGATAGAGGGGGAGGCGATGACATTAACCATTTCCTAGGAGCACTTGATCCCCCAGAGCACCAGTAAGAGCCTAGGGCAGTCTAGTACAGTCCTGAGAATCCAGACCTGGAAGCACCAGTCAAGTTCAAACATTTACCAATCGTGATTGTTGACTATGGGCAAGGCCATGTGCTAGGTGCTGTTGGGATGTGGAGGGATATGAGATAGAGGAAAGATTTAGAAATAACTAAAGACTCGATCGCTACTCTGAAGAAGCTCATAGGCTAGTGTTGAAACTCAGCTGGTTTAGTGAAGCCCCACAGGCCAAGTTGGGAAGTGGGTTCCAGACAGTGTGGGAGAGGGCATCTGGTCATTTAGCTGCTCAAATTAGTTCCCTATCCAGGGCCTGTTGGCCATTTGGAACAGGTTTTAAAAGCCTGCCTCTTTGAGGAGACCCGTCCCCCCAGAGATGGTTATGAGGGTGGTGTGTTCAGAGCAGGCAGGGCTGCTTGGGCATCTGCAGCAGCACAGTACTGGACTGGGTGGGGGTGGTCTAGCTAGTCCCTGGAGGGGCAGGGACAGGCATGGCAGCGAGGAGTTGCTCAGTGAGTGCTCTGCAGGGAGCAAAGCATCTGTGCAAAGGAGGCTGGGACAGTGCAGCAAGCCAGGGGCATTCCCACAAGGGGACAAAAGGGATGCATCTTTTAAGTCAGGGTCCAGAGTAAGTGAAGAAATTCCTGGGGAAGGTGTGCCCTGTCCCCCCACCTCCACCTCCATCAAATTGGAGGGAATTCGTGTTTAAGGATGAGTGATTCCTTGCTGTTTGAGGACGGGGTGGGGCTTTCTGCTGTGTGGATGATGATGCCCCAGGCCCCGCAGGGTTTCTGAGGGCAGTGCTGTCCTCAGGTGTTAAGACGGTAGGCACCACTGGAGGTTCAGAAAGCCAGAGGCAGTTTCTGCCCCTCAGGCTGGGCTCTTGCCCTAGTTGTAAAGTTATTTTATAATTTGAGGGCGGCTCCTGTTTTGATTAATAGCTGTAGGAACCCAGACCAGCTGAGAAAGAAAGCTATTTGCTGCCTCCGGGCCAAGAGTATCTGATGTCTTAGACAAGAGGATAAGCCCTGGGGTACCATAGAATGACCTCTGTTTCCACACACTGATCAGCACCCGGGCAGTGGGTCTTCTTTCTCAAAGCCATTTTCAAGATGAACTTCTTGTCTCCTTAGAATGGGAAGGAGAGTTGGTACCAGCTCAGCCAGGTCCTAAACTTCCCTCCTCTAGTTTCTTCTTTTCTCTTATTCCCTCCCTTCCCCTTTCCCCATGCTCCACCTCTTTTCCTGACTTATTTTTTCCCTTCCCTTTCCCCATCCCANTGGGAAGGAGAGTTGGTACCAGCTCAGCCAGGTCCTAAACTTCCCTCCTCTAGTTTCTTCTTTTCTCTTATTCCCTCCCTTCCCCTTTCCCCATGCTCCACCTCTTTTCCTGACTTATTTTTTCCCTTCCCTTTCCCCATCCCAGAAAGGTGGCATGGTGCCGTGGAAAGACCATTGGCTTTGGAATCAAGCAGACCTGGGTTTGGATCTCACCTCTAGCACTTCCTAGCTGTGTGATCTTAAGCAAGTCACTTTGCTTGTCTGATCTTCAGCTTCCCCATCAGTGAAACAGGAATAAAGATAGTCCCTCCGTCACTGGGGTGTAAGGATCAAACAATATGGCAGAAGTAGAGTGTCTGGCCCATGGTAACCATTCGGTACATGGTAGGAGCTGCTACCGTCATTCCTCTCTCTGTTTCTCTCTCTCTCTTCCTCTCTCTCTCTCATGTCCTTTTCTCCTTTTACCCTTCCTTCTCTTCCCTCCCTCCCTCTCTGGCTCTCTTTTGATCTCTGAGCAATGCTTGCTGCTCTCAGGCCTGGTTCCTGTGGGCAGGAACCCCATTTGCCATTACTCAGAGCAGGTCCCAGCGAGGAAAAGCAGAGGGAAAGCTTCATCTCCCATCTTCTCCTGTGGGAATCAGGATCAGTTGAGACCCAGCTTGAGCCTGCCCACTGGGCCCAAAAAGCTTAGGGCTAGGGTCCCTGGCTCTGTCCTGACAGCTCACACCTGTAGCTACACGGTGATGATGCCGCCTCTCACCCTTGGTGCCTGCCCCCATGCTCCAGCTCAGCTGGCCTATGTACGCATGTGCAGCCCCTTCCACCTGGGAGAAGGCCTTCCCCCTGAGATGGTCTCCAGCTCCATGCGCTGGCCCACCTGCTGCTGCCTCCTTCCTAACTGGGAAGGTGGTTGGCTGAGACAGGCTGCTGGGGACAGAGAGGCAGGTAGGGAGGTGCAGTGAGGCCAGCACAGCAGGGGCCTGCAACACCATCATCCTGATGAAGGTCTGGGCCTCAGCCCACCCATTCCCTCAGTTCTTGCCATCCCTCCTGCCTGTCCTGGGCCCAGGCCCAGAGCTGGCNGGGAGGTGCAGTGAGGCCAGCACAGCAGGGGCCTGCAACACCATCATCCTGATGAAGGTCTGGGCCTCAGCCCACCCATTCCCTCAGTTCTTGCCATCCCTCCTGCCTGTCCTGGGCCCAGGCCCAGAGCTGGCTTGCTGGGCCACACTGCAGTCATGCTGTTTTTGAATTCTCTCTCTGTTTTGTTCTCTGTTCTGTGCTGTTGTGTCTCCCCGTGTCTGGTCCCCAGGATCCGGCGCTAAGAAACAGGGCGAGGACTTAGCGGATAATGACGGGGATGAAGATGAAGGTATTTGGGGGCTGCAGGGCGTGGCGGCTGGTGCATGGCACAGAGCCCCTCCCCCTCTCAATGGGGAGAAGCCCCGTCTGTCTGTCTGTCTGTCTGTTGGTGTGTTTCTGTTCCTGTACAAGGCCGTTGGGCTGTTCATCCATCTTTGGCCTGGTCAGCCACTGGGAGTTCCAGGTTGATGGACACGGCTGGCGGGAGCAGGGGACCACGAGCAGAGCCACGGGGTCCCCCACTGCCCGGAGACAGCTTCCTTCCCCATCTTCTGTGGTTCCTGGGCACCTGCCCTGACTGAGCAGCAGGAAGAGTGGAGAGAAAGCAGGACTGAGGAGGGCGGGGCGAGGGGGGAAGTGAGGAGAGGCACAGAGGAACCTGAATGGCAGGAGCCCCTGTGTTTTTGTGGGGAGGTTGGCTCCTGGGAGGGGGAAATGAAGAGTGAGGCAGTGATGACCTCAGGGGCTGGGGAACAGTGCCACCTAGAACCTCCTTGGCCTTCGCCCAAAAAGAAAAAGATGGCCTGGGGTCAGGGGCTGTATTAGGTTCAGGATGGCCACAAGAACCAGGCTGAAACACCAGGCTGAGGCCAATACACCACAGACCAGGCAGTGGATGGCATAAGACCCTTGGGTGATTGTTGAACCAGTCTTCCTTCCTCCTCAGGAAAACAGGTTGTGTTTGCGGCAGCAGAGAGCATTCCCTTCTACCTCCATGCCCTGGCCCCCACCCCTGGGGGCCATACAGCTCAAGGGCTCCCACTGGTGGCTGGTAGGGTGTGCTGGGGCAGTGGGGTGCAGCCCAGCTCCCAGGCTGGGGGTGGGGGGTGTGCTGCAGGTCTAGGCGATCAGCCCTGTCCCCACTGGGACAGTCACGGCTTGGGAGCAACCGCTTAAAAATCCCTTGCTGAGTGGCCTCTGTGGAGGTTCTGTCTTCATCTCAGAGCTGACTCGGGGTGGGGTCTCTCATTCTTAGTTCTGCCCCACCTCTTCCCCATCCCCAGTGTTTGCAGCTAAGTCTGCCTGATGTCCAGGAAGAATGGGGTAAATGAGCGCATGGTTGAGAAACCATGTCAGTAAGGTCCTCCAACCCCATCTCTGCCATTCTCTCCCCTGTCCCCACATTTTCCCTTGTTCTCTTCCTGTGCTGCCCCTTATCCCCACACCTCTTGTCTCTGTCTGCACTGGGGGGCCAGCTGCTGCCAATGGCCGTATTTCCATGTAACTGGTCTAGCCGTGGGGGTTTCAGGGCTCCCCAACCCCTGCTCTCTAAAGCCATGTCAGGTCCCAGGACTCCTGGGTGCCCAGGGCAGGAACTCACTGATCCAGCTAAGGGACCAGCCCTCTCTCTTCCTCCTGCCCTCTGTCCCCCAGGGCTCAGCCACAGCCTCTGTAGAACTCACTGTATCAGGCACGCTGGCTGTCTTCAGCTGGGAGGCACTTGAAACCAGACTTTAAAAACATCACCAGAATCTGACTTTCTCTGGCCGATGGCCCAAGCTCTGAGCTGAACAGCCCCCTGAGTCCTGCCCTCAGAGATGGCAGTGATGTCCTGGAACCTGGGATAGCTTTGCTGCCCGCACCCCACCCCAGGGCTGGCGGGGGTGGGGGAGGAAGGGCAGCCAACCCAGCCTATGTCTCAACCCTTCTCCTTGCAGACATCCGGGACAGTGGCGCTAAGCCTGTCATGGTCTACATCCATGGAGGCTCTTACATGGAAGGGACAGGCAACATGATTGACGGCAGTGTCCTGGCCAGTTATGGCAACGTCATCGTCATCACCCTCAACTATCGGGTTGGAGTGCTAGGTATGGTTCCCTGTTGGATGCCTAGAAGGAAGCCTGAGCTCTCAAAGGAAGGATAAAAGGCTGTTGAGAACAAGCCCCTGGGTTCTCTAGCTGATGCTAATGACGGTGGTCACAAGGTTGTTATCCCATGGTTTTACCCAACTGCTCGGAGCTTACGCACATCCCTAGGTCCTTTCCTGGAATGTTGAGATGCCATTCAAAATTCAGTTCAAACTTCACACCTTTTTTTAGGCCTCAAGCTAGGTCTCTGCTTCCAAATTTTTTGCATGGCTGAGTTTTGTAAAATCAATTTATTTTCTGTTGTCCTGTCCTTATCCCTACTCTCCCACCCTCACATCCCTAAACACCCTACACATACACAGATATTCCTTTTAGTCAATCACACATCTGCACACTCATATACCCTCACATGTCCACATGTCCCACATCCATCCGCATGTGTCCAACTATTTCTCACCTCCACAAACATACACACACATCCCTACATCTACATCTACAGACCCCCTCACATATATGCACATTCTCCCACCACTCCATACATACTCCACACATATATTTTCCCCAGCGCACATATCCAGATACCCGCATACCTCTCTATACTCCATATCCATACCCCACATCTACACAGATTTTTCTCACCTTCCATGCGTACACACACACACAGGTTCCCTCCACATCACTATATCTACATCTATGCCCATTTACACCACACATGCCCACCTCATGCTTCCCTCTACCCCCATAATGCACTCTACACAAAGACCCACACCCTGAGTCCATACCCACACCCAAACACCACACATATGTTTATGGGCACAGATGTAGATGTAACGATGTGGAGGGAACCTCTGTGTGTGTATGTGTTTGTGTGTATGTACACATGGGAGGTGAGAGAAATCTGTGTAGATGTGGGGTATGGGTAAGGAGTGTAGAAAGGTGTGGGGTATCTAGATATGTGTGTTGGGGAGACTATATGTGTGGGGTGTGTATGGAGTGGTGGGGGAATCTTCTTCTACACATACACAGATCTATGTCCCCCTACACACCCCACTTCTGTATTCACTCTCCTCTAACATCCACACACACGCATATATCCTTCAGCTTCCCTACATAAGCATGAACCAATGTTCCCCTCCCTATACATATAGAAGCCATACCTGCAAGTCCACACCTCCCCACCCCAAAGTACACAAATACTACATATATCCCTCATATCCCTGCTTACACGTGTACATACACCTTCCATGCTCTACATGTAATATGTGTTCCCCCTTATATGTCCCCCCTAATGCACAAACCCATAGACCCTCATGCACATACCCACACATACACACGAACATATGCACACATACTCTTCCTATACACATCTATATATATATATGTCCAATACACACATGTATACATATTCCTACCCCACAAATATACATGCATCCATATACCCACATCTGGTCATCCATATCCATACATGCATACACACTCATGCACACCCCACACTTACATACCCCATATACATACACTACACATTTCTTCTACTCTCTCCACACATATATCTCCATATACTCTTATCCCTTACACCACTGTGCTCCCACACATACACACTTAGTTCTCAAATATCTCCTCATATACACCCTTATCCCCTTTCCCCACATACTTTGTCGCCCACGTGCTTATTTTGGAGATTTAGGCTGCCCCTCTGCCCTGTGCCTTCCTTGATAACTGTTAATGCCTAACTGTGGCCAAGGTCTTGAGGTAAACAAGTGCCTCAGAGAGGGCAACCAAGCACACAGGCCTCTGAGGGTGCATGCAGCCCCATACCCTTGGAGTGGCACGAAGAAGCCAACTTCCTGCCTGGAGGGCTGGTGTCCTCAGAGTCCCAGTGGGGGTCAGGGCTCTTTGTCAGGTCTGCAGGCCTGGGTGCTGAACCAACAAGTAGGCCTGGCTTTTTCAGGGCTGGTTGCCTGATGGGACCTTATTTTCATATACTTGTGAATATGTGGCTTTGCCTGTTCGAACCTCAGAGGCCCCAGAGCTGCATTTCACTTGTGGGTGCAGTTCCATACACAGAAAGGCCACCTCCTGCTGACTTCTCCTTAATACTATATGGGATAGCAAGACATCTTTTGGGGGTTCAGGATGAAGAAATGATATTCCCTGAAAAAAGTGGAGCCTGCGTCCCATTCAGCAGATCCAGATATTAGATGTGACGTATGTGGGGCATCTCCCTGGTCTCTCCACAGTCTAGTGGGCTTGGGTTTCATAGTTCTGCCACTGCTCCTGTGGCTCTCGGAGTTGCCCCAGATATCATGGCAAGGCTCTCGTAAGCTGTTCTGTCCCATTGAGAAAGAGGTTTGGAGTCTCTGACAGTAAAAATGGTACCATGCAGGTGGCTGTAAACCCACACACTTGGGCTGCCCAGTGCCTGAAGAGTAATGAATATACAAATATAATCACACACAGATATGCAGGCATACATGCATGGTTGTTGAAGGCCAGAAGTAATTTTGTTACTTTATTTTCTAAATGAGAGTGATAGAAAATGTTCAATTCAGCTGCTTTTAAAAATGATCAACACAAAGCTCCATTCTCTAAGGACCAATGGAAAGCACAGAGAATACTAAGAATATGCTTCAGTTCCAAATTATCTGACCAGCTGGAATGAAGGCAAAGAGAGAGTGGAGAATCGGGGAAATGAGGGTAGAAAAGTAAGAAAGGGAAGGAAAGGATGGTAAAGAGAAAAGACGATGAGAGGGACACAGAGAAAGGAAGCAGAGGAGAGACTCAGGATTTGAAGTGTCACTTGGGAGCTGTGGGCTGCAAGCTCCCTGTGATATCCTGGTTTGATGATTACTTATCAACCTTTCAGTTTCTCTAACCCTTAAGCTTGTATATCAGAAGTTTTTAACCTTTTGGGAAGTCTTGGACCCCTTTGAAATTGTGATAGAAATGATGGCCTCTTATCCCAGAAAATGCTTGTGTGCATACACACACACACACACACACACACACACACACACACACAAACTTATAGAAATTATTTCATGGATCCCACTGAAACTCATCCACGGAATTCAGGTTAAGACCCCGACTACCACCTTACAACCTCTTCTCGTTGGCATAACCAGAACAGCACATCTTGGGGTTAAAAAAAAGCAGCACATTTTTAAAAATGTTTATTTATTTATTTATTTTTACTTTATTTTACTTTACAATACTCTATTGGCTTTGCCATACTAAAATGTTTATTTTTAAAGAATAAACATTTGTATTCTTTGGACTTAAATAGTTAAAGAACAATATAATACTACCCAAACCTCAGAAGGAGCCATAAAGTAAGATT
The DNA here is from genome assembly GCA_006410875.1 of Neotragus pygmaeus. Classification (NCBI taxonomy): domain Eukaryota; kingdom Metazoa; phylum Chordata; class Mammalia; order Artiodactyla; family Bovidae; genus Neotragus; species Neotragus pygmaeus. The sequence goes on along the minus strand of SJYV01005455.1, from coordinate 18,394 downwards.
TGGCCAGAAGTTTCCCACCACCTCCTGTGTGCCCTTCAGTGCCTGCTCTGAAACACAAATGTAATCAATAAGCCACTGATCGGACTCTGGATACATACGAGATGTTTTTGTCTCTTGGCGCCAGATATAGAGCATGGGTTTGTCCCTGTTTCTTGGGGATTTTGCTGTATAGCTGAGGCTTTGTTGTTTTATTTCCCAAAACATGTGACAGTTTTGGACCTCATTTATATGCATTCATTCACTCTCCTTCCCATCAGCTTTTCTGAGCCCTGAGCCCAAACAGACAGTTCCCTCCAAGGTGCTTCTTTAGGCATCTTAGGTGATGCACATATTTTATTAGATGATGTCACAGGCGAGTCCAAGGATCCCATCAAAGGCAGAGAGGTATTTATAATTTGAAAAGCCCCCACTGGGCTTGAGACCAACAAAAGAAAGGGACCTCAGCAGGATATAGGATGTGGATATCCCTGGGGCTGAGGAAGTAGGGGCTTGCTGAGTTTTCTTTCAGGTTTCACAACTGAATCCTACATCCTTGCTCAGGTGCCTTCAGTCAAACTGAAAACCTGGTAAATGTCAAGCTTTGGGTGACATACTATCTAGTTTTGATACAGTGTACCAGATTCCCTTGTCTTCTGTTGACAAGCAGCTTACCATGTACTGCAGTATAAACTCGGGCCCAGGGAGACTGGCTCAGATTTGCTCTAGCAGTTTATGGAGTTTGGTGTCTCAGCCCTCATTCTCACATGGTTTTTCACTGGATGACTGAGTTACTGGGGAACCAGCAGCAAATGACTGCTCTTCCAAACTGCCAGGTTTTTTGTGTGTTTGTGGTCAGTGACATTTACTGTATCATCTGCCTGAGCCTGTTGGATAGAGCACTTCAAGCAGGATGCTTGCAGTAGGATGGTTGACATGACGTCATCCACAAGCTTCAGTGCCTCTTATCCTGAGGTTCATGGGACCTGAGGGAGAAGAGAGTGATGCTCAAATCCTCCACTCAGCTCTTTCAGGCCTTTGTTCCCAACCCAGGAAATTGGTTCATTTTGGAGAAATCTACTTAACTACATCCAAATGCAAGCTCTCCCTGCTGATTAGGACAGGTGTATTTGACACATTTAACTGAATGATACCTTGGCAAAGACCAAAGCCAAGTCTACTATTGCCTAAATAAAAGACAAGGCAGAAAGAAAATGGGGGAAGGAGAGAGGAGGGAGGGAGGACAGGCAGGCTAGAGAAACACAATGATTTTTGCTGGAGGGTCTCAAGGATTGGACAGCCAGGTTGGATCTTGGTCAGCATACTTTTCAAGACTTGCAGGAACAACTTCAGCTTGTGAATGGGCCAGACAAGAAGCTGGTTCNAGGACAGGCAGGCTAGAGAAACACAATGATTTTTGCTGGAGGGTCTCAAGGATTGGACAGCCAGGTTGGATCTTGGTCAGCATACTTTTCAAGACTTGCAGGAACAACTTCAGCTTGTGAATGGGCCAGACAAGAAGCTGGTTCCCTTGTCTAGAGGCACAAGAGCTCCTCCACTCATCCTCATTCAGGCTTTCTCTAATTCCTTCTCATTTCCTCATTGGGAACCTGGGGCTAAAGAGGGCTTGTGACTAGATCCTGAGAGGAATAACTAAGTACTTTACATACTTAATGGCACCAAAGGTAAATTAATAACATACTTGAACAGGGTGAAACGAGCTCTTTCACAGTAGCTAGATTCAGAAGGACTCAAGAAAGACAGTGATGAGGTCTTGTGCCTGCTTGAGTCTGTTTGAATTCAGCTTCTGCCCATGGTCTACCAGGCCCATTGGAGAACTCTCTGTGAACTGAGGGAGCCTCCTCAAACATGGCCTCCCACAAAGTTGATCCCAGGAGCTGTGGATGAGCTTTTAACTGTGGAGTTAAAAAATACTGACCCAGGTATAGGTTTTCAGTGTGTAAGAGCACCACAGCTATCCACCTGGAAAGAACCTTTCCAAAAGCCTAGGGCAGGAGATGATAGCCTTCCAAGGAGCCTAAATATCAGGGAAGAGGATAAAATGAAGCAGCAAGATCAGACTAAAATGGAAGCAGGCTGGGGTGGGGGGAATATAGGACATCTCTGTGGGATAGCCAGCAGGTGGGTGGGAAGGTAGTTGCCGTGGCAACAAGTCTCCATAGCAGCAAATCCCAGCAGGTGGGTGGGAAGGTAGTCTCCATGGTGACATGTCTCCTCAGCAGCAAATCCCAGTGGGTGGGCGGGAAGACCTGTTTCTGTGGTAATGAGCTGCACTGACTTCCCCATTTCTCCACCAGACGAAAAAGATGGTCTAACCCAGTGGTTTTCCAACTTTAGCAGGCATCAGAATTACCTGGAGAGCTTGTTAAACATAGAGATTGCTGGGCCCTACCCCCAGAGTTTCTGATTCATTAGGTCTTGGAGGGTGGGAAAATGAGGACCTGCCCTGAGAATGAGGAGAAGGGGGCATCTGAGGCCCTGGAAGGAAGTGGAAATGGACAAGCTTGGACAGGGGGTGCCAGGAGGGCTTAGGGATTATGGTCTCTTCGAATCTTAACTTCCTCCAGAGACAAAACAAAGGGAAAAGAGAAGTAGCTATAGATGTATAGTGTGCTGAGCACATCTGGTATGCCTATGTTCATTTTATCCTTGATACAACCCTTTGAAGTATTTTGTCCCCATTTTACAGGAAAGGAAACTAGAGCCCAGGGATTTTCAATAAGTTGCCTAAAACTACATGGCCAGTAAATGGTAGAGCCAAGGTCCCTGCTCTTTCTACTCTATCTTGACAGGTGCTAGAGTAATGTATCAGTTAGCACATCAAGGCAGAGGATGCTGGATACTGGCCATTTACAGTTCCTGCAGTTTAAGTCTCCCAACTGGAGGCATCCCTTTCAGACAGTCTGGAGACCCTGCCTTCCAAACTGGGGAATGAGTAGGAAGTAGGGAATTGATATTTCCCAGAGTGATGGTGCTGGACCTTGCAGAAAAGAGCAATGATTAATGCTAACTGGGTGAAAAGAGCTACAGTGCATGCTCATTCTCCATCCTTATGCCTCTGACAGTCATCATCATCCAAATGCTCCATCCCTCCACCTTCACTGTCCTTGTGCCCTTTATTGAATTCAGGTTTCCTGAGCACTGGCGATCAGGCTGCCAAGGGCAACTATGGGCTCCTTGACCAAATTCAGGCCCTCCGCTGGGTGAGCGAGAATATCGCCTTCTTCGGTGGTGATCCCCGCCGTATCACCGTCTTTGGCTCAGGCATTGGCGCATCCTGTGTCAGCCTCCTCACACTGTCGCATCATTCTGAGGGTGAGTAGCTCTTGGAACAGCACAAGAACTAGCCAAGTGCTGACTGCCGACCCCGACCCCAGGCCCTCCAGGCTCCAGGGTGCCCAGCTTCATGGCTCAAGAGCACCCAGGGGAATCAGCAACCCTCACCTACCAGCTCAGTGTCCCTTTGGGGAGAAAGTGAAAGTGAAAGTCATGTCTGACTCTTTGTGACCCCATGGACTATACAGTCCATGGAATTCTCCAGGCCAGAACATTGAAGTGGTTGGCCGTTCCCTTCTCCAGGGGATCTTCCCAACCCAGGGATCAAACCCAGGTATCCCACATTGCAGGCAGATTCTCTANGGCAATCTTGATTCCAGCTTTGCTTCTTCCAGCCCAGCGTTTCTCATGATGTACTCTGCGTAGAAGTTAAACAAGCAGGGTGACAATATACAGCCTTGACGTACTCCTTTTCCTATTTGGAACCAGTCTGTTGTTCCATGTCCAGTTCTAACTGTTGCTTCCTGACCTGCATACAGGTTTCTCCAGAGGCAGGTCAGGCGGTCTGGTATTCCCATCTCTTGAAGAATTTTCCACAGATGTGTCTCTTACATCTTCTGAATTGGCAGGCAGGTTCCTTACCACTAGCGCCACCTGGACTGTAAGAGCCCTTTCTACCTCTGAGAGGCAAAGATGAGCTTCTCGAAATAAGTGTCCTTCCCTAAAGTAAGGAAAACCATGAGAGATAACAGTTTTTCACTGAAATCCACCTTATGAGTTAGTGATATTCTCACAGGATAACTTGCATTCTCTCTTGGAAGAAGACCTGTCTCTCTCAGGGAGAAAAATCACCTTTTCTGACCTAGAAATTCTGCCTCTGTCCCTCCAGGGACTCCATGAGGGAAGACTAAGGTGGGAAGTAGGCAACTTAGAGTGTGTTCCTAGGTGATGGTACGGGAACAGGAATTCCTTTTTTCCATCAAGGACAGTGAAGTGACGAGTGGTGGAGGTGCCTCTGTCTGGAAAGAGGAACAGTGCCTCCTCTGATTGGGGACTATTTCCCTGGGAGGAGAAAGCCTTTCTTGGTGTGGTGCTAATTCTCTGTCTCATAGTGGGCCTGTGTCCCTGGCAAGCTGGCTGCTTTAAAGATTTATTCTCTCTGTCTTTCTGTAATTGATTAATGGAGAATAATCTTTCAAAAAATGAGGCTTTCTTATGTAGTCATCTATATTTCTCTCCCTCTCTTTTTTACCCATGCAGACTCCCTTCAACTCTCTTTCTTTCTCTCTTTTTTGTGGCTTATGTCATATGGTATACAAGATATTAGTTCCCTGAACTGGGCTCAAACCTGTGGCCCCTACATTGGGAGCACAGAGTCTTAACCACTGGAGCACCCGAGAAGTCCCATAAACTCTTTCTCTTAGAGGAATAGAACTGTGCACCTGTGGGCCAGATTTTCCCTTACTTGGGAATGTTGTGGTTGGTGAAAGAATGATACCTTTTTTCCATAGAGGGGAAGAATCATCTACATTTTGAGTTTGAGGGACTGGCTCCTTCTTAGCAAGGGGAAAATCTGGACCTGAGGCATTAGTAGCTTCAGGGAAAGGAAAGACCCTGTGGAGGCTGCAGTTTGGGAGGGCACATGCCCTGGAGACCTTCAGACCACAGGGCCTTTGCCCTCAGGAATCCTTCCCCAAACCCCGAGAATGTGAAACTCTCTCCTGCCTGCATTTCTCATCCCTCATGAAAAAGACCCCTTTGTGGTGGAAGCGCCAGCTCCCTGGTGGTGTGCTGGCACAGAGCTGGGCCCAGCTGGGCAGGAAGCAAGAGGGGAAGAAAAGGAGAGATAAAGAGAGGGAGCCTAAGGAAACTGATGTCTGGGACCCAAGGGGTTAATTCTTCTTGGCATTTCCTTAACCCCGAAGTTACCAACCACCATCCTAGAATGAGGAGACAAGAAACAGGCGGGAGACCAGTCAGGAAAGGAGCCCAACAACCCCTCCTCTGGTCCTAACCCATCATTCCAGCAAGAGGGCTATTCCTTCTTCACAGCCCATTCAACCCAGAGAGCGACCTCAGTAAAAAAGGAATGAAGAGGTGTTTGATCTGTCACGATGATCTGACTTGGTGCTGTCTATTTTCTAAGGGCTTTTCCAGAGAGCCATCATCCAAAGCGGTTCTGCTCTGTCCAGCTGGGCTGTGAACTACCAACCGGTGAAGTACACCAGCCTGCTGGCAGACAAGGTGGGCTGTAATGTGCTAGACACAGTTGACATGGTGGACTGTCTTCGCCAAAAGAGTGCCAAGGAGCTGGTAGAGCAAGACATTCAGCCAGCCCGCTACCATGTGGCTTTTGGCCCAGTGATTGATGGTGATGTCATTCCTGATGACCCAGAGATTCTCATGGAACAGGGCGAGTTCCTCAACTATGACATCATGCTAGGTGTCAACCAGGGTGAGGGGCTCAAGTTTGTGGAAGGAGTGGTGGACCCTGAAGATGGTGTCTCTGGCACTGACTTTGACTATTCAGTCTCCAACTTTGTGGACAATCTGTATGGCTATCCTGAGGGTAAGGACACCCTGCGGGAGACCATCAAGTTCATGTACACAGACTGGGCAGACCGTGACAATCCTGAGACCCGCCGTAAGACATTGGTGGCACTCTTCACTGACCACCAGTGGGTGGAGCCCTCAGTGGTGACGGCTGATCTGCATGCCCGCTATGGCTCGCCTACCTACTTCTACGCCTTCTACCATCACTGCCAGAGCCTCATGAAGCCTGCTTGGTCAGACGCAGCTCATGGGGATGAAGTACCCTATGTTTTTGGTGTCCCTATGGTAGGCCCCACTGACCTCTTCCCCTGCAACTTCTCCAAGAATGATGTCATGCTCAGTGCTGTTGTCATGACCTACTGGACCAACTTTGCCAAGACTGGGTAAGGAGAAGGTGGGGGTTCTTCTACTTTGGGACCCTAGCGTGCCCTCCCCTCTGCTCCTCTACCTAAACCTTTTCCATCATCTCCCTTCCTAAAACAGTCCCCAAATCTTGATTGGTAACCCCTTCATCCCTCTCTGTACATCCCCTTATCTAGTCTTTCATGCCATTTCCTTCCCTTAAAAATTTTTGTAGAGGCTCAGAATTTGGTCAGCATTAGGATCAAGCAGGAATGAAAATTACTGGCATAACTCTGGGATTCGAGTTTAGATGGTAAGAAGCCAGGTGAAGTGGGAATAAAGTACATTCAGAAAGCCTTTAAAGGGCTCTTGGAAAAACTGGGCAGCTGAAAAGATGAATGGATGCTCTGTAACTTGTGAGACGAAGCATCCTATAGCTTGATCTCAGAGGATGGGTGCAGGGGAGGATGTGATGGTTTCCATGATGCCACAGGCAATAGGAGTTCAAGGTCTGGGAAAGATGAGGGGTATGGACAGGGTGAGGGACCCCAAAAAAGATGGAAATGGTAGAACATTCTGGACTGGGGAAAGGGTTTAGGGCTGAGTGTTAAAGGAAGAATCTGGGCCTTTTCCTCATTACATAGAGTGGTGACCCCAGATTTCCATGTGGTATTTCAGGGATCCCAACAAGCCGGTCCCCCAGGACACCAAGTTCATTCACACCAAGGCCAACCGCTTTGAGGAAGTGGCCTGGTCCAAATACAATCCCCGAGACCAGCTGTACCTTCACATCGGGCTGAAGCCAAGGGTCCGCGATCATTACCGGGCCACTAAGGTGGCCTTTTGGAAACACTTGGTGCCCCACCTATACAACCTGCACGACATGTTCCACTACACGTCCACAACCACCAAAGTGCCGCCCCCGGATACCACCCACAGCTCCCACATCACCCGCAGGCCCAATGGCAAGACCTGGAGCACCAAGCGACCAGCCATCTCCCCCGCCTACAGCAACGAGAATGCCCAGGGGTCCTGGAGTGGGGACCAGGATGCGGGGCCACTCCTGGTGGAGAACCCGCGGGACTACTCCACTGAATTAAGCGTCACCATTGCTGTGGGGGCCTCCCTCCTGTTCCTTAATGTCCTGGCCTTCGCTGCTCTCTACTATCGGAAGGACAAGCGACGTCAGGAGCCCCTGCGGCAGCCCAGCCCTCAGAGGGGAGCCGGGGCTCCTGAACTGGGAGCTGCTCCCGAGGAGGAGCTGGCAGCGCTGCAGCTGGGTCCCACACACCACGAGTGTGAGGCCGGTCCCCCCCACGACACCCTGCGCCTCACCACGCTGCCTGACTACACACTGACCCTGCGGCGCTCCCCTGATGACATTCCACTCATGACCCCCAACACCATCACTATGATCCCCAACTCCCTGGTGGGGCTGCAGACATTGCACCCCTATAACACCTTTGCCGCAGGGTTCAACAGTACTGGGCTGCCCCACTCACACTCCACCACCCGGGTATAGTAGCTCCAGCCCAGAGCACAGCCTATATCCTGGTTCTACCCCTCCCAGATCCACAAAAACACATGCACACATGCACACACACACACAGACACATGCAGACATCTATGTATACGCACGCACCCACACCCAACAGCAGACCCACGTGCACAAACATAGACAGATATGGACATGCACCCGCATGTGCAACAACACAAATAAGGAAGTAAACCTGAACAAGCCCTTCAAATGGAGACACACATGAGTCCTTGGGAAACTGAGGACCCATGGAACAGCAGCTGAAGCTGGCTCCCAGATCTGACCACAGACACTCCCAGGGAGCCTGAAGCACCAGCTGGATACCCCTTGGTGCTCACCTTCCGCGTCTCTTGGAACTGCACCACCCACCAACTCCAGACTTGGGAGCTTTAAAGAGCAGAGTAGCTCTTTCTCCCTTAGACTTGGTCTTTTTTTCTGGGTCTCNTTCTAATTATGTCCTGTTATAAGGAGGACAGATTCTTATTGAACTTATGCAAATAATTGTACTATCATGAAAATAATACTCAAGAGTTTTCAAATTCTGGAGAAATCAGGGAGAAAAGTTTCATATCTGTTTACAAAAGTACAATTTACTAGTTATTAGTACAGCTGACTTAAGAGAAAAGAGAAAGGGGTTCCTTAAATCCAGCAGCAATACTCCAAACAGAAGCCATAATCATCCTTCATTCAGTGCCATATAATTCATTCTTATTCTGCTTGATTTGGGGTTAGCAGTTTAATGAACCCATTAGCTTTTCCACTGGAGTTTTGAAAATCCTAACTAAATCCAGTGGTATGGTCTCAAAATTATTTAAATAATGCCATCAAAATCCTGTACCTGTGGTTACCTGGCAAAGTCCTTTCTGGGTCCCTGAGACTGAGTGTTACATTTTCAGGAATTTTGTAAGNAAATCCTAACTAAATCCAGTGGTATGGTCTCAAAATTATTTAAATAATGCCATCAAAATCCTGTACCTGTGGTTACCTGGCAAAGTCCTTTCTGGGTCCCTGAGACTGAGTGTTACATTTTCAGGAATTTTGTAAGTGGGTTGATGTCACACTAGGCTAAGGCTAAGTCACTTCAGTTGTGTCCGAGCCGACTCTGTGCAACCCCATAGAACCCCACCAGGCTCCCCCATCCCTGGGATTCTCCAGGCAAGAACACTGGAGTGGGTTGCCATTTCCTTCTCCAATACATGAAAGTGAAAAGTGAAAGTGAAGTCACTCAGTCATGTCCGACCCTCAGCGATCCCATGGACTGCAGCCTTCCAGGCTCCTCCGTTCACACTGGTAGCTTGAAATTGGCTATGATGAGTATATTTACATCACCGAAATCAGTAAATTAAGGATCTCTTCCAGCACTCAGAGCTGGTAAACATTTACCAGCACAACACTAGGCACCTCCAACTCAGCATACCTCAAACTGATGAGCTTTCTAGTTTGAAGTTTGTAGCTCCTCTTTTAAAGCCCACTCCTCACCCTATATTCCAGTCTTTATGTGAATGATGTCACTATAGATCCAGCTGTCAATCAAGAAATCTTTGGTATTTTCCGCGACTCCTTTTTCCCACTCATTCACCACATCAGTCACTGCATCTTGTCAGTTCTCCCTCAGAAATATTTTCCTGAACTAATAGTTGCCGTCACTATCTTAATTCAAGCTCCCATCATTTTTTACCTTCACAATTGCAGTAACCTCCTGAATGATCTGCCTGCCTCCAGTACATCTGGACACTATTTCTCCTGTAGTCTTCCTGAAACACCTCAATGCAATCCCATCAATTATCAACATAAAGACTGCAGCTGGGTCTCCTTTACTTGTGGGAAAATGTCCAAGATTGTCAAGCAGCACCCACAAGAGCCTTCATAATGTGGCCTCAAGTCTTCTTCAGATTTATATCCCCCCTCCTCCCCGCTGTATACCCCATGATCCAGTATGAATTGCTTATTTTTCTCCAAATGTAGCCTACTCTGAAAATTTTATACCTTGGCTCATGATATTCCTTCTGCCTGAAATCCTCCCTACCACTCCAGAGTCTGGGAAATTTCCCCTCTTCTTTGAAGACCCAGTTTAGAGTTAATATTCTTTGTGAACTCTCCCAAGGAAAGTTAGTCTCCTTCCTCCTCCACACAGAGTCTGTTCATGCCTCTAATATAGAACTAATCATTGTTTTGTAGCTATCTTGTTTTATAGTTCTGACTCACACCCCAATAGACTGTGCCTTACCCCAGAGCCTAGCGTAGCACTTTAAACATAGTGAGAGCTCAAGATATGTTGTTGAAAGAACAGATGGGAGGATGAATGAATGGAGTTAATTCCTAGCTCTAATAACTGGGCTGTTCCCTAGGGCCCATCCGTTAAGCCTCATTCAGGTGCCCCCAGCTCCTCAGTCCTACCTTGGTGCCCTGTATGGCCACTTAGTCTTTGCTAGCATAGTGCTTTATCCAGCTCTTGCCAGACCTTTTGACATCTGGCATCATGCCCAGGCCCCATAGCATACTCTCTGTCACTGGCTGCCAGAAATTCTGGCTGCCAACCACCTGCCAGTCTGAGCTTCTTCCTAGTGTCTGCTGCATCCTGGTTACCCTGATGCTTGCTGTACCTGCCTGTCTAAACAACTGGTTGGGGGTTCTGCTGCTGCTTCTTGGATCTTCTACTCTACCTGGTCTGCTTTCAAAGTCCTGGCCCTCCATATTCTAGCTTCCCTTGCCATCAAAGAAGTTTCATTTCTATCAGTATCCAACTAGCAGATTAGGTAAAGCACACCAATTTAATTCCTGGGCTCTAGATTCTAACTGCCTAGATTCAAATCTCACCATTTCCACTTACAGCCAGATGTGTGATCTTGGGGCAAGTCACTTCATCTCTTTGAACCACAGTTCGTTCATCTGCAATGTGCATAATAATGATACCTACATCATAAGGCCAATGTGAGACATAAATAAGATAATGTGCTGAACACAGAACCTGGCATATTGTATGTACTCAATAACTATTTGCTATTATTTATTTGTTATTATTTATTTATTCATTTGGCTGCATCACGTCTTATTTGTGGGCTTGCGGGATGTTCATCAGGTCATGTAGGATCCCTTATTGTGGTGCACAGACTTTCTAGCTGTGGCACACAGGCTCCATAGTGCCCGGCCTTCAGTAGTCATAGCATTCATTAGTTACTCTGCAGAATGTGGGATCTTAGCTCCCCAACCAGGGATAGCACCTGTGTCCCCTGCATTGCAAGGTGGACCCCCAACCACTGGGCCACCAGGGAAGTCCCTGCTATCATTCTTATTTTTATGTTCCCAGTATCTAAGACAGAGTTGGCACTCAACAAATGTGCACTGAAAAGAGAGGAGGAAAAAGAATAACAATCAGCAGTTATTCAAGCTTTCCTGATCAAAGTCTACTCCATCTAAATCTCTCCCATCACAGGATGTAAATACCCTATGGCCATTTGGTTCTGTCACTTACCTATTTCTGAAATCCCACCTCCTCTAGAAATCGTTTTACAATTAAGAGGCAATAGCTTTGCTTGTCCCAATCCACCTAGGTCTAAAACTCTCACAACTGCCCGCCTCCACTTTTCATCACAATTACATGCATTTATCCTGATTTCTTAGCCACAAACTGCACTTATCCCCAGATGTATCACTGGCATAAATATCTCTGGACTACATATTTTACCATATTAACCCACTTCTTTCCATCTCCATGTGTGCTTTCTGCATTTTTGGTGTCACTTAGCCCTTATTGCCTTTGATGGTCAGGGCAATTTGTTATTCTTTTTCCTCCTCTCTTTTCAGTGCACATTTGTTGAGTGCCAACTCTGTCTTAGATACTGGGAACATAAAAATAAGAATGATAGCAGGGACTTCCCTGGTGGCCCAGTGGTTGGGGGTCCACCTTGCAATGCAGGGGACACAGGTGCTATCCCTGGTTGGGGAGCTAAGATCCCACATTCTGCAGAGTAACTAATGAATGCTATGACTACTGAAGGCCGGGCACTATGGAGCCTGTGTGCCACAGCTAGAAAGTCTGTGCACCACAATAAGGGATCCTACATGACCTGATGAACATCCCGCAAGCCCACAAATAAGACGTGATGCAGCCAAATGAATAAATAAATAATAACAAATAAATAATAGCAAATAGTTATTGAGTACATACAATATGCCAGGTTCTGTGTTCAGCACATTATCTTATTTATGTCTCACATTGGCCTTATGATGTAGGTATCATTATTATGCACATTGCAGATGAACGAACTGTGGTTCAAAGAGATGAAGTGACTTGCCCCAAGATCACACATCTGGCTGTAAGTGGAAATGGTGAGATTTGAATCTAGGCAGTTAGAATCTAGAGCCCAGGAATTAAATTGGTGTGCTTTACCTAATCTGCTAGTTGGATACTGATAGAAATGAAACTTCTTTGATGGCAAGGGAAGCTAGAATATGGAGGGCCAGGACTTTGAAAGCAGACCAGGTAGAGTAGAAGATCCAAGAAGCAGCAGCAGAACCCCCAACCAGTTGTTTAGACAGGCAGGTACAGCAAGCATCAGGGTAACCAGGATGCAGCAGACACTAGGAAGAAGCTCAGACTGGCAGGTGGTTGGCAGCCAGAATTTCTGGCAGCCAGTGACAGAGAGTATGCTATGGGGCCTGGGCATGATGCCAGATGTCAAAAGGTCTGGCAAGAGCTGGATAAAGCACTATGCTAGCAAAGACTAAGTGGCCATACAGGGCACCAAGGTAGGACTGAGGAGCTGGGGGCACCTGAATGAGGCTTAACGGATGGGCCCTAGGGAACAGCCCAGTTATTAGAGCTAGGAATTAACTCCATTCATTCATCCTCCCATCTGTTCTTTCAACAACATATCTTGAGCTCTCACTATGTTTAAAGTGCTACGCTAGGCTCTGGGGTAAGGCACAGTCTATTGGGGTGTGAGTCAGAACTATAAAACAAGATAGCTACAAAACAATGATTAGTTCTATATTAGAGGCATGAACAGACTCTGTGTGGAGGAGGAAGGAGACTAACTTTCCTTGGGAGAGTTCACAAAGAATATTAACTCTAAACTGGGTCTTCAAAGAAGAGGGGAAATTTCCCAGACTCTGGAGTGGTAGGGAGGATTTCAGGCAGAAGGAATATCATGAGCCAAGGTATAAAATTTTCAGAGTAGGCTACATTTGGAGAAAAATAAGCAATTCATACTGGATCATGGGGTATACAGCGGGGAGGAGGGGGGATATAAATCTGAAGAAGACTTGAGGCCACATTATGAAGGCTCTTGTGGGTGCTGCTTGACAATCTTGGACATTTTCCCACAAGTAAAGGAGACCCAGCTGCAGTCTTTATGTTGATAATTGATGGGATTGCATTGAGGTGTTTCAGGAAGACTACAGGAGAAATAGTGTCCAGATGTACTGGAGGCAGGCAGATCATTCCTGAGGTTACTGCAATTGTGAAGGTAAAAAATGATGGGAGCTTGAATTAAGATAGTGACGGCAACTATTAGTTCAGGAAAATATTTCTGAGGGAGAACTGACAAGATGCAGTGACTGATGTGGTGAATGAGTGGGAAAAAGGAGTCGCGGAAAATACCAAAGATTTCTTGATTGACAGCTGGATCTATAGTGACATCATTCACATAAAGACTGGAATATAGGGTGAGGAGTGGGCTTTAAAAGAGGAGCTACAAACTTCAAACTAGAAAGCTCATCAGTTTGAGGTATGCTGAGTTGGAGGTGCCTAGTGTTGTGCTGGTAAATGTTTACCAGCTCTGAGTGCTGGAAGAGATCCTTAATTTACTGATTTCGGTGATGTAAATATACTCATCATAGCCAATTTCAAGCTACCAGTGTGAACGGAGGAGCCTGGAAGGCTGCAGTCCATGGGATCGCTGAGGGTCGGACATGACTGAGTGACTTCACTTTCACTTTTCACTTTCATGTATTGGAGAAGGAAATGGCAACCCACTCCAGTGTTCTTGCCTGGAGAATCCCAGGGATGGGGGAGCCTGGTGGGGTTCTATGGGGTTGCACAGAGTCGGCTCGGACACAACTGAAGTGACTTAGCCTTAGCCTAGTGTGACATCAACCCACTTACAAAATTCCTGAAAATGTAACACTCAGTCTCAGGGACCCAGAAAGGACTTTGCCAGGTAACCACAGGTACAGGATTTTGATGGCATTATTTAAATAATTTTGAGACCATACCACTGGATTTAGTTAGGATTTTCAAAACTCCAGTGGAAAAGCTAATGGGTTCATTAAACTGCTAACCCCAAATCAAGCAGAATAAGAATGAATTATATGGCACTGAATGAAGGATGATTATGGCTTCTGTTTGGAGTATTGCTGCTGGATTTAAGGAACCCCTTTCTCTTTTCTCTTAAGTCAGCTGTACTAATAACTAGTAAATTGTACTTTTGTAAACAGATATGAAACTTTTCTCCCTGATTTCTCCAGAATTTGAAAACTCTTGAGTATTATTTTCATGATAGTACAATTATTTGCATAAGTTCAATAAGAATCTGTCCTCCTTATAACAGGACATAATTAGAAACATTGCATATGTAACCCAAGATGTTGATTGGAATGTCATATTTGAAAATAATGTGCTAGAATCAGATATGACTAGACAGTTTTACAGAACTAAGATTGACTTTATAGAACAATACTTACAAAGTCCTCTTGAAAAAACTGTCCTGGTACAGTTTTCCCAGATTTACAGGTGAATAAAGAAGGTCACTTCTTGCAAGGAAGACCCAGGAACCTTGGGCTATTTGGGGGACCTCAAGAAAGGAGGAATTCACCTACATCTATAAGTATTGCAAATAAAATCTGGTGGCAAGTTCTTGGCTTGGCTTCAAGAAGGCCTTTGAAAGTCTAGCGTAGAATTCTTTATGAAAAGTTCCGGGAAAGCAAACTTTAAAAAGTGTATGTAGTCAATTACCATTTTTTGCTGTATTTATGTAAATAATCAGGCCAAATCTAATGAGAAGAGAAGTAGTTTGTAAACAAGAATTGGAAAAGTTGGGGGTGACTGTGGAAAGACATCTTGTGTTCCACAGAAAACTATAGTGCACCTCTGTTGGTTATTAGATTGTAGTCCTGTTTGTTGTCTTTGAACTGTTTTTCACCTCTTAGTAAACTCCATTTTGTTTTCTACTTTGTTGTCTACCTGTAAATTGGACTTAATCCTGTCAGCTTGCACATTTTGTCAGTCCTTACCAGCTTCTGAATTCTTCTAGTTTCCCTCAATATATCTGGCATTTCCAGTTTACAAACTGGCATTTCCAATTTTTCTCTCACCCTCTTGACTTGGTGCTGCTGAGAACTAGAACATCACTGCCCAGGTCCTTACTGGGATTCAAGGCTGTCTGGTAGCTGACCTTCTCCCATGATCTAAAGCAGCTATGTAAGCTGAAGCTGGACAACTTAATGTAAACCTCAAAGGGGTATCACCACAGCAGATCATATATGGGCAACCTTTGTGCCTGCCGCTGTGTGGGTCACTCAGGAAGTTCACTGGAACACTTGCATCTTTCATGTTCTGCTCCAGGAAACAACCATGCAAACTTCAAGCTAGAAAATCCATCAGATTGCCAATGGTGTCCTCATTCGACTAGTGTAAGGAAGTCTTCAAGCCCAGTGTATAGACATCTTCTTGACTGGCTGCTTTCTGGACTCAGAAACTGGGTTTATAATCTGCTCCAACCACTAACCTTTGTAGTTATTTTATTTCCACAGAAATTCCCCTATTAAATACCCAATGGCTCATATCCAGCAAATATCCTCTACTTCCTAGTCTTAACATATGGTTCAACTGGTATCTAATAAACAAAACTGAGAAATGGGCTAAATTATTTAGAGAAAAGAATAATATCTTTTCTTTGGTCTGTCCAGTTCAGTCTTGGCAAAGAATTTTTTGCCTTTTTTTGGTTGCACTGGGTCTTTCCTGCAGTGTACAAGCTCTTCACTGTGGTATGCGGGCTTCTCTAGTTGCAGCAGCACATGGGCTCTCTAGTTGTGGTTCAGTTCAGTTCAGCTCAGTCGCTCAGTCATGTCCAACTCTTTGCGACCCCATGAACCACAGCACACCAGGCCTCCCTGTCCATCACCAACTCCTGGAGTTTACCCAAACTCATGTCCATTGAGTCGGTGATGCCATCCAACCATCTCATCGTCTGTCGTCCCCTTCTCCTCCTGACCTCAATCTTTCCCAGCATCAGCGTCTTTTCCAATGAGTCAGCTCTTTGCATCAGGTGGCCAAAGTACTGGAGTTTCAGCTTCAGCATCAGTCCTTCCAATGAATACTCAGGACTGATTTCTTTTAGGATGAACTGGCTGGGAAAAAAAAAAGAGCAAATTAAATCCAAAGAGCAGAAATCAGTGAAATTGAAAACAAAAAAATCAATATAGAAAATCAACAAAAATAAGCTGAGTTTTTAAAAAAGATCAATAAAATTGATAAGCCTCTAACCAGGCTAATTATAGCTACCTAGGAAAAAAAGGAGAGCACAAATTACTAATATCAGAAATGAAAGAGGGATCATTGTAAACAGATAATAAAGGAATACCACAAGCAACTCTATGCCCACAAATATGTCTACTTAGATGAAATGGACCAATATCTTGAAATACACAAGCAGCCAAAACTCACACAAGGAGAAATAGACAATCTGAATAGGCCGATTTATCAATGAAATTGAGTCAATACCCTCACCAAAACAGAAAACACCAGATCCAGATGAGTTCACTAATGAATTCACCCAAACATTTAAGGAAGAAATTATACCAATTATCTCAATCTCTTTTAGAGGATGGAAGGAAAAGGATTACCTCCTAACCCATTCTATGAGGCCAGCACTACTTTAATATTAAAACCAGAAAAAGATACCTAGAAAAGAAAGCTACAAACAAATATCTCTCATGAACATAGATGCAAAAATCCTCAATGAAATATGAGCAAACCAACTTAAGCAATATATAAAAAGAATTATACACCATGACCAATTAGGATTTATCCCAGGTAAGCAAGACTGGTACAACATTCAAAACTCAAATAATGCAGCCAATCACATGAATAAGTTAAAAAATAAAACTTGTACAATCATACCAGTAGATGCAGAAAAAGATTTGATTAAAATCCAACACTGATTCATGATAAAAAAGAAAAAACTTCTGAATAAATTCCTCAGTAAATTCTTAGGAATAGAGGCAAACTTCTATCACTTGATAATTAATACCCAAATGCCTACAACTAACATCATACTGTCAGGGAAAAGGCCTCGGCAGAACAGGTTTCTTCCAAGCGGTGGCTCGGCCTTGATGAGGTGGGCCCACCCCCCACCTGCCTATAAGTGCTGCCCTGGCCACCGCGACATTCACCTGATTCTGAGCATTCACAACATGTTGGGCATCACGGTCTTCACCACACTCCTGGCCTACGGTAAGCTGAGGCTCTGTGACCAGCTGCAGCCATCAGGCTATGAGCTCGGACAAGGATGGGGCAGGGGCCCTCTGCTCTCCAGGGCTTTGGGAAAGGAGCTTTGGGGTCCAGTGCNTAGTCTGTTGTTCCATGTCCAGTTCTAACTGTTGTTTCTTGGCCTGCAAACAGGTTTCTCAAGAGGCAGGTCAGGTGGTCTGCTATTCCCATCTCTTTCAGAATTTTCCACAGTTTATTGTGATCCACACAGTCAAAAGCTTTGGCATAGTCAATAAAGCAGAAATAGATGTTTTTCTGGAACTCTCTTGCTTTTTCCGTGATCCAGCATATGTTGGCAATTTGATCTCTGGTTCCTCTGCCTTTTCGAAAACCAGCTTGAACATCTGGAACTTCACAATTCACGTATTGCCGAAGCCTTGCTTGGTGAATTTTAAGCATTACTTTACTAGCGTGTGAGATGAGTGCAATTGTGTGGTAGTTCGAGCGTTCTTTGCATCTCCTTTCTTTGGGACTGGAATGAAAACTGCCCTTTTCCACTCCTGTGGCCACTGCTAAGNCGAAGCCTTGCTTGGTGAATTTTAAGCATTACTTTACTAGCGTGTGAGATGAGTGCAATTGTGTGGTAGTTCGAGCGTTCTTTGCATCTCCTTTCTTTGGGACTGGAATGAAAACTGCCCTTTTCCACTCCTGTGGCCACTGCTAAGTTTCCAAAATTTGCTGACATATTGAGTGCAGCACTTTCACAGCATCGTCTTTCAGGATTTGAAATAGCTCAACTGGAATTCCATCACCTCCACTAGCTTTGTTCGTAGTGACACTTCCTAAGGCCCATTTCACTTCACATTCCAGGATGTCTGGCTCTAGGTGAGTGATGACACCATCGTGATTATCTGGGTCATGAAGATATTTTTTGGATAGTTCTGTGTATTCTTGTCACCTCTTCTTAATATCTTATGCTTCTGTTAGGTCCATACCATTTTTGTCCTTTATTGAGCCCATCTTTGCATAAAATGTTCCTTTGTTAACAGGAAGCAACAGTTAGAATTGGACATGGAACAACAGACTAGTTCCAGATAGGAAAAGGAGTACATTAAGGCTGTATATTTTCATCCTGCTTATTCAACTTATATGCAGAGTACATTATGAGAAATGCTGGGCTGGAGTAAGTACAAGATTGGTGGGAGAAATATCAATAACCTCAGATATGCAGATGACACCACCCTTATGGCAGAAAGTGA
>SJYV01005453.1:0-20083 GCA_006410875.1 Neotragus pygmaeus | reverse complement strand
TTGTTGCATAATGGCTGTCCTAGAATTATTAGTTAATAGATCTCCCTACTGTTTTAGCAAAATTTATTGAATACTCCATACTCCTATCTTCTCTTTTAAAATTCTTAAAAGTCTCCCACAACTCATCAAATTTTCAAACTCTCTAATGTGGTACAATACATTCTATGTTTCCCAAACATGGAAATGCCTCTGGTTCACTCTTTTTCACTAATGGTCGAGAAATGGCCTGCCTTCTGTTTTCTTTGGATGTCTAAGACACATTGGAAACTGAACTTATCATGTCCTTATACACATGATCTCCTCACTGATTCTTTGTTGTTGTCAGTTGTTAAATGTCCAGCTCCTTGTGACCTCTTGGAGTATAGTGCACCAGGGTCTTCTATCTTCCACTATCTCCTGGAGTTTACTCAAGTGCAAGTCTATTAAGTTGGTGATGGTATCTAACCATCTCACCCTCTGCTGTCCCCTTCTCCTTTTGCCTTCAATCTTTCCCAGTATTAGAGTCTTTTCCAATGAGTCGGCTTTTTGCATAAGCGGCCAAAGTATTAAAGCTTCAGCTTTAGCAACAGAAATCAACCCAATGAATTTTCATGGTTGATTTCCTTTAGGATTGATGTGTTTGATCTCCTTGCAGCCCAGGGAACCCTCCAGAGTCTTCTCTAGCCCCCAAATGGAAAGCAAAATAAAAACCATTAATTCTTCAGCAATCAGCCTTTATGGTCCAACTGTCATATCTGTACATGACTACTGGAAAGACCATAGCTTTGTAAAAAAAAAAAAAAAATGATGTCTCTGCTTTTTAATATGCTGTCTAGGTTTGTCATAACTTTCCTTCCAGGGAGCAAGCGTCTTTTAATTTCGTGGCTGCAGTTACCATCTGCAGTGATTTATGAGCCCACGGAAAGAAAATCTGTCATTGCTTCCACTATTTCCCCTTCTATTTGCCATGAAGTATGGGACTGATACCATGATCTTAATTTTTTGAATGTTGAGTTTTATGCCACCTTTTTCACTCCTCTTTCACCCTTATTGAGAAGCTCTTTAGTTCCACTTGGCTTTCTGCCATTTGGTTTATATCATTTGCATATCTGGAGTTATTGATATTTCTCTCAGCAATCTTAATTCTAGCTTGTGATTCATTAGCCCAGCATTTTGCAGGATGTACTCTCAGCCCTAGGATTTCTTTGGAGGGAATGATGCTGAAGCTGAAACTCCAGTACTTTGGCCACCTCGTGCAAAGAGTTGACTCATTAGAAAAGACTTTGATGCTGGGAGGGATTGGGAGCGGGAGAAGAAGGGGATGACAGAAGATGAGATGGCTGGATGGCATCACTGACTTGATGGATGAGAATCTGAGTGAACTCTGGGAGCTGGTGATGGACAGGCAGGCCTGGCATGCTGTGATTCATGGGGTTGCAAAGAGTCAGACATGACTGAGCAACTGAACTGAACTGAAATCTGCATGCAAGTTGAATAAGCAGGATGACAATATACAACTTTGTCATACTCCTTTCCCAATTTGGAACCAGAAAGTTTTTCCATGTCTGGTTCTAACTCTTGCTTCTTTATCCACGTACCGGTTTCTCAGGAGACAGTTAAGGTGGTCTAGTAATCTTGAGACAGAATGTAGATGGGCCCCCCGGGATAAAGCAATTGAAGATTCATTCTGTATGGATTGAAACTTCCAAGAAGAGAATAGGAGGACAATTAAGGGAAGAGGCTGTGTCCTGCCTAGATCACGTATTTCTTACTCTCAAAGTCAAAAGCCCTCCTCAACCACACATGTACAGAGAAGCTCCTTGGAGGCCAAAGAAGAGTTGTGTCAAGGGATATTCCCATATACTTTTTCAGTAAAATCTGTCTTGGCTAAGGGATGTGTGTGCACATATCGATAATCTTGAGATATACCAAATATGGACTGTGAACCAGGCAAATCAAAATGATTGGCCAAAGGAAACCCAGAAGAAATGCCCCATAAAAGTTATCGAGACTGCCATGAGGACACGACTCAGGGACTCCCCCTGTTAGTCTGCCCATGTGTCTATCCACGTGGACTGTACTGTTTTTCCCTTGTAATAAATACTTGTTTCACTACTTTCCATCTTTGTGGAAATCCTTTTTGGCAAAACCGAAGGGACAGGGCCCTTGTCACTGGCCAATGGTCTAGTGGCTAGGATCTGGTGCTTTCACTGCCACCATCCAGCCCAATCTCTGGCTGGGAACCTAAGACCCGCTCCAAGCCATTGCAGGCTGAGGCCTCCAGGGATCACTCCCATCTCTTTAAGAATTTTTCAGTTTGTTGTGATCCACACAGTCAAAGGCTTTAGCACAGTCAATAAAGTAGAAGTAGATGTTTTCCTGGAACTCCCTTGCTTTCTCCATGATTCAGCAAACATTGGCAATTTGATGTCTGGTTCCTAGACCTTTTTTAAAACCAGCTTGTGCATCTGAAAGTTTTTGGTTCACATAATGTTGAAGCCTAGCTTGAAGGATTTTGAGCATAACCTTGGTAGCATGTGAAATGAGTGCAATTGTATGGTAGTTTGAACATTCTTTAGTATGGCTCTTCTTTGGGATTGAAATTAAAACTGATCTTTTGCAGTTCTGTGGCCACTGCTGAGTTTTCCAAATTTGCTAACATATTGAATGCAGCACCTTAACAGCATCATCGTTCAGGATTATAAATAGCTTAGCTGGAATTCTATCACCTCCACTAGCTTTGTTTGTGGTAATGCTTCCTGAGGCCCATTTGACTTCATAATCCAGGATGTCTGGCTCTAGGTGAGTGAACACACCATTGTAGTTAATCAGGTCATTAAAACTTTTTGGTATAGTTTTTCTTTGTATTCTTGACCACTTATTCTTAATCTTTTCTGCTTCTGTTAGGTCACTGACTCTAAAAGCTCATTAAATGGCATCTTCATTCACTCAATTGTTCAGGATAAAAAACTTGAAATCATTTTTGACTCATTTCTTATTCTTACATTCCAGATCAATTCATCATCCCTTGGTTGTTTCTTCAAAAATGATTCTCTTTTTCTATTTGCTTGTTTTTGCTATAGTGACCTAAATAGGAAGGAAATCCAAAAAAGTTGGAATATATGTATATGTATAGCTAATTTGGTTTGCTGAACAGCAGAAACTAACAAGCATTGTAAAGCAACTATACTCCAGTAAAAATCAGTGTGTGTGTATATATATATATATATATATATATATATATATATACTTATATCCTGAATCCAACTTTTTCTGCTTACCTCCCACAGCTATCATGTGAAGCTAAGTCATCATCAATTCTAGCCTGAAATAATAAAGAAACCTTGAAAGCCTTTTCCCTGGTTCTACCCCTTTTACTCCTTCTGATCGGTTTTNGAGTTGCCAGGGGTGTGTGTGTATATATATATATATATATATATATATATATATATACTTATATCCTGAATCCAACTTTTTCTGCTTACCTCCCACAGCTATCATGTGAAGCTAAGTCATCATCAATTCTAGCCTGAAATAATAAAGAAACCTTGAAAGCCTTTTCCCTGGTTCTACCCCTTTTACTCCTTCTGATCGGTTTTCAGATAACAGTCTAAGCACTCTTAAAATAAAAATCATGTCACTGTATGCTCAAGGTCTCCAGTGGCTTCCCATTATACTTTAGGGTAAAACTTTATTCATGTCCAAGGAATCCTTCAAGTTCTGGCCCCCACTCCAGCCTCATCTCTGATCACTTTCCTTTTGGACACTGCTCTGGACACACTGATTTTTATGCTGTTCCCCAATCAGGCAAATTTGTCCCTGTCTCAGAATCTTAAACCATGTGTTCTTCTCCCTAGAAGGGTATTGTGAACAGTTATTCTACTGATAAACAGTGAGAGTTTGGAAAATGCACATTAGTAATTTGATGATCAGACAGTTTTCTAAATGGTTCATACTTTGCTAGCTTTATGAAACAAATTAAAATGCTTTTCACTTAAAGATGCATCTGTCTATCTGTAACAGTTTCTATGGCATGATGTTGCTGTGTCATTTAGCTGCTAAGTTATGTCCTAGTCTTTTGTGACCCCATGGACTGTAGCCCACCAGACTCCTCTGTCCATGAGATTTCTCAGTTAAGAATACTGGAGTGGGTTGATACTTCCTTCTCTAGGGCATCTTCTGCATGAGCAGGTGGATTCTTTACCACTGAACCACTGAGTATATACAAATATAGAAAAAATTTAAGTGTAATGAACGACTATAACTATCAATGTTATTAAATATCCAATCTCTTTTCCTCAGCTGCTACTCTTTTTAATAATGTATTTGCTTAAATTGGGGATAAAGTCCACATATTTGTTAGTTAGTTCAGTCACTCAGTCATGTCTGACTCTTTGTGACCCCATAGACTGCAGCATGTCAGGCTTCCCTGTCCATCACCAACTCCCAGAGCTTACTCAAACTCATGTCCATTGAGTCAGTGATGCCATCCAACCATCTCATCCTCTGTCTTCCCCTTCTCCCATCTTCAATCTTTCCAGCATCAGGGTCTTTTCCAATGAGTCAGTTCTTCACATCATGTGACCAAAGTATTGGAGTTTCAGCTTGAGCATCAGTCCTTCCAATGAATATTCAGGACTGATTTCCTTTAGGATTGACTGGTTGAATCTCCTTGCAGTCCAAAGGACTCTCAAGAGTCTTTTCCAGCACCACAGTTCAAAAGCATCAATTCTTTGGTGCTCAGCTTTCTCCACAGTCCAACTCTCACATCCATACATGACCAATGGAAAGATGATAGCTTTGTTGGCAAAGTAATGTCTCAGCTTTTTAATATGCTGTGTAGGTTGGTCATAGCTTTTCTTCCAAGGGGCAAGCCTCTTTTAATTTCATGGCTGCAATCACCATCTGCAGTGATTCTGGAGCCCCCAGAAATGAAGTCTTTCACTGTTTCCATTGTTTCTCCATCTATTTGCCATGAAGTGATGGGACCAGATGCCATGATCTTAGTTTTTCTGGACGTTGAGTTTTAAGCCAACTTTTTGACTCTCCTCTTTCACTTTCATCAAGAGGCTTTTTATTTCTTCTTCGTTTTCTGCCATACGTGTGGTGTCATTTGCATATCTGAGGTTATTGATATTTCTCCCGGCAATCTTGATTCCAGCTTGTGCTTCATACAGTCCATATATTTATACTTGGTGAATTTATCTCATTGATCTGCTTTAATTGCTTTTGTCTCATTTTTCCTCCTACTTTAATTGTTGAACAACCTGGGTCATTTTTTCCTGTATAGTTTTCATTCAATACATCCCTTTTAACTGTGTATTTCTTGTAAATACTGTAAGATAGAGGCTGGATCAGATTCAGGTTCTATTTTTTTTTTTTGTCAAGACTACTTCTTAGATAGCAGGGTTGGCTTCTAGTGGAAGTACAAAATATATTTTCTTGTTGTCGTAACTACTCATTGATCATCATTATTTAGATCCATTATCTCATTAAGACTTGCAAAAATGTTAACATATTAATTCCATAAACCTTTCATGAAAGAAAATTTTCCTTAGGAGCAGTTTGTTACTTTGAGGTAGAGTTTTATAGAAAAGGCAGATATGCTAACCCCAAACTCCAAATTTATCTTCCCCCTCCCTCAACTTTCCCCTTTGTTTAATCATGTTTCTTTTCTAAATCTGTGACTCTATTTCTGTTTTGTAAATCATTTCACTTGTATCATCTTTTTAGAGTTCACATGTAAGTTATATCATTTGACATTTCTCTTTCTCTAACTTATTTAACTTAGTGTGATAATCTCTAGGTCCAAAAATATTTAACCAATGAGGATCTACTGTATAGCCCTCAATATTCTGTAATAACCTATGTTGGAAGGGAATCAGAAAAAGAATGGGTATATATATATATATATATATATATATAACTAAACCATTTTGCTGTGCACCTGAAGCTAAATCAACCTTGTAAATAAACTATATACCCCAACATAAATTTAAAAATTAAGACAGAAAAGGCAGATAAACATTTGATTTTTCCCTTATTTAGCAGTTTTCAGCAATATATGTTGATTGTATAGCATTTTCCAAGGGTTGCTAATACTGGTTCATTACCCACTGAGCCATCAGGGAAGCTTTCCACATTGTTTAATAACTGGATAAATTAATAGAAGATCATTAACTGTGACAGGATCATTGAAACTTAGCAAGAAAGGTGAAATCTTTGAAGGAAAAATCACTAGATTTTAAAATATAAACATATTAATGTTATTAAAATTTTAACAAACTAAAAATGTGGAAAAATAGATGAAAGAATTTATTTGCAAAAAACATGGCAAACCATGGGCAAATGTCTCCTGGGCCTATTGCAGTTCTTCCCATTTATCTTTGAGTTTGATGGGTTAGTGGGTAATAAACCCACCTCCAATGCAGGAGACACAGGAGACATGAGTTCATTTCCTGGGTCAGGAAGATCCTCTGGAGAAGGAAATGGCAACCTACACCAATATTCTTGCCTGGAAAATCCCATGCACAAAGGAACCCGTGGGCTACAGTCTAAAGGGTCACAAAGAGTCCAACATGATCGATGACTAAGCACAGCCACTTTTATCTTTATGAATCAGTCAGATTAAATACCTCAGAACTTTTAAAAGAAAAAGAAATGTCTGTGGAAATGTAAATATTTAGTAACATGTGAAAAAAATAGGAGTGTCAAAGGTCACTCAATCTTCATTTTCTTCCTTTAAACATCAGCGTGAATTTTCATTGTTCAACTATTCTTTATCTTGGGATATATATTGTTAATCAATTGTCCTGTACTCTGTCTTAGTTTCTCATATTCCTAATTCTTATATTACCAGTAGAATGTGATTTTTTTTCAGATTATCATCTTATAGGTCATTATCAGGTTTATGCTATTTTATAAAATGATCCTCAGCCCCCACTCCACCTCCTTAGCATTTTCATTTTTAAGAATGATTAGGCTTTCCCTGGTTCTTTCTTTGCTATAGATGTTTGGGAAGTGTGTATGTGTATGTTTGTGGGAAGTTTGAGGGGAAGGTGTGCTTATATGTATGTATCAGGAAATGCAGGCATCCAGGTAGTAGGCTAAGAGAGTAATTTTCATTGGTTTATTTTTTTCTTAAAAGTCTATTAAGTCAGTGGAGTTGTACTTACAGGTGACTCTTAAAAATCTATTTTAGGAGTAGATATTTAATAATTCAAAATCTTCTGGCTAATTGATATTGACATGTACAATGATAGGTCTAAGCACATACTTTCTGGTACCTGTTTGTATTGCTTTTGCTTCTCTTTTCCAACAGAAGAACATTTAGAAATGTTCTATGTGAGGAATTTCTCATACCTGACACTTGCTTTATTTTTGCTTAACAAATCTACACATTTTGATAATCACAAACAGAACTTTAAAAGAACTAAAATTCACCTTATTGTCCAGTATTTATTCAAGAGAGTTGTATCATTATTACTTTTTATTGATGTTCCTATTTTCTGTTAGTTTATTGTCAAAGAAAGAAAGAATGCTTAGACCAAAGATTTGCCAAAAGTCAGAATGTCTGTTTTTAATTCACCTGGATCAGAATTGAATCCACTTCTTTGGTTAAAAAAAAAAAAAAATCGGAAGCACATATTAATGTGTATTGCTCTTAGTCCAACCTAAGAATGCCTTTATCTACTATACTTATATTAGACTCATGTGTTATTATATCTCTCTTTGATTGGTTTATGCCACTTTCATGAGGAAATGTACATGAACAACTATAAAGGTGCTGATGACACTTTTAAAAGGTACTAATGACACTGAGCTTCCTAGCTTTCACTCCTTTGTCATTCTCTTTAAAAGTTTTATGTTTTGGGATCTATTCTTTAACAAATGGCTTATGCCACCCCCAATCCTCTCCTTCCATATCCTTCTCACCATTCTTTGCAGGAGAATCCATCTCAGAATGGATATAGAAATGTAAGACAAAAATAATCATAGAGGATTGGGTGACCAGTTCTCCAGTTGCTTGAAAGAAATGAAAGAGGTGACCAGTTTTATTGCTTACAGATTTTGCATTTATCTGCCCAGGAAAAATTGAAGTACTCAAAAATAATTTACTTCTAACATCGATTCTGGCTAGCAACTTTGCTCAGCTTCTGGCAAATACAATGAAAGCTTCCTGGTCCAGTTTTATTATGTCTTGGTGTCGATTGTTTTTAGATTACTGCTGTAAATTGATTGTCAGTCCTAGTTTTTGAAGTGATGAGAGGTTTTTGTTTTTTTCAAGGTCTGCTGTATTTGGATGTTCAAAGATATAGCATCAAGGTTGACTCCTGGAGACTTCATATTTTTAAACCAAACTAGTTCTTGCTTCTTTCTGACTAAATATAGTTTCTGAAAACTGACTTTCCTTTATAGTGTCTCAACTTTATATTTCTTTCTTATGTTTACGCCAAGGGCCTAATTATGAATCCCTACTAGGTTTCTTCTGATCACTAATAGTGTTTAAAGTTCAATGAGCTCTTTGTTCATGCTTTTCCCAACTGGCTGGAAAGAAGCTGTTTACTTCCTCATTTGTGTCTTGCTACTTCACTTGTATGGAATAAGCTATATTTAAGTTTTTGTTTTCTTTCTCAAGTAAAACATAAAATTTTGGGCTTTCACTGAAGCTACTTATTTGGCTAATATTTAAGTGCTTTTTTAGTTTTAATGTACTCTTTATATTTGTCAATATTGACTAATTAAAACTTGTAAGGCTCAAAAGAGATCTATAGAAATATTCTTGATAAAAATCTACCTGTTAGCAGTTAAGGTATGCATCATGATGACAGAAAATTTCAATGACAATAAATGAAATCCTTATTTTCATTTCTAGATTTTGCTGTCAGCCTCATTGTGCTCTACACAAGAGGGATGATACTCAGAAATAAAAGAACTAAAACATCTGGAAAATTCCAGTGTGATTTGGTACTCAGTGAGTAAGGAATGTCAAAAATAGGAGAGTTTCTAAATACCTGAGTTGGTGTGCATGTGGTGTTTTCTTATTGGGAGTGTGCAGGGGGAAAGGAGAAATAAATAATTCTATACAACAGTCTGGCTCTGCTGAGCATAGATTTCACACCGAGGGAGACTAAGAATAGCAACAACTAGTCTAGGAAGCTTCCACAGTCCCAAGAAGTCCTTTCCCACAGAGAACCACTTTTGTCTGAAACTTTCCCACAAAGACCCCCACTTTGACAGCTACACTGCACATCTTGCTCAGAAGTGTAGTCACTTTATCATCCCATTATCCTTTTTCACGTATTTGACCTGCCTGCCAAAACTGCTGTGGGAATGAGAAATACTTTGTGCACATTCAACCTATCATCACACCTCTCACGGGTGAGGGGTCTTCTTCTGAGTGAAGTCACGGCTGATATGCTCAGTCTTGAAAATAGTAGACGAATTGCCTACCCTCGTTTGTGAACTTCTGCTATTGCACAAAGCAAACTAAAGAAACAATGTAATCTCTTATTTTAAAATTTAATCTTTCACAGCATGCTATGTAAGGCAGTTCCTCTGTGAATCTGCTGACACCTTAAATTCTACTTTGGAAATTTCCACTCTATTTCAAATATCCACTCTACTCAAAATTTTATATAAAGTTATCCCCTCCATACACTAAAAGTATGAAACTTCTTCCTTTCTTTCCTAAAGCATTCTAAGTCACTTCAGGAACCAGCTCCCTTAAGACAAAACCACTAAATCTTGCTGCTTATACACCAGCCCCAAATCTTACCACAGTGCTTGTCAAAGGGTGAGAAATATTTTCTGTGTAAGCCCCTGCAAGGTTCATAGGCTTACTAGATTGTGCTTTCTAGCTAACAGGAAAGAAAAGAAAACTTCAGAAGCCCCTAGAGAACCTTCTGGCAGAAAGTAGATAACATAAAATAAAATCACAGTTTTATTTTATTAAGGACCTTTGTGAAGGTTCATTTGAAACAATTTAGTCTGTCTAACATAATTAAGTCACTAAGCAGCATCAGATAGTAGCCAGTTACAGCCTTGGATTAATAATGTCTAATTCACTTATAATTACTCTAATACATCTCTAGGAAGCATACACAGAATTTTACAAAATGCAATATGATGAGTAAGGACAGTTGAATGATGAATAATAAAATAGATTAAATTGTAGTCATTTGAGCTGCTATTGGCAATGTATGGCTGCCAACTGGCCACCCAAGATTGATTTGTTTGTTTTTGGTGTTTTGATAAATAAATTCAATAAAGCTATCCAGATAGGAAATCTCTGGAGCTGGAGAATGAGAATTCTTTCCAGGCCTTCACAAGAAATGAGTTTTTTGAGACAGGAACACTAAGGAATGTTAAGGGAGAGTCACTATAGAAGCAATATTGTGTCCAGCAAGATCCACTTTAGTAAACTCCCAACCCCGTTATCTCTTAATAATTTATATTCCTCAGGTGGGTTGGAGTGAGTTTAATCAATTGGCAAAGGAGAGAAAGGAGGATAAGGGTTAGATAGAAGATTTTTGCTGCAGAACAGATCTAAAATTGATTAGGGTTTGAAATGGGTTTGTTGAAGGGGTTAAGAAACATTATGGCTGAATAAATGGCATAAACTCTATTGTAGCCCCATTTCTATATTTGCACTTGAAATTTAAAGATGTTTGTTCCTCTAGAGTTTGAGAAGGAAAACCTTGCTTGAACAGAGCTTTTCTGATGAAAGAGAAGGCAAATCAGGTATTATAATATTTAATTGACTAGACACAGGGTTAAATCTCAAGATAATTCTAGCATCTGAAAAACTATTATCTCTACATTTCAGAAGGTATATATGTAGAATAACTTTTGGGTTGCTGAAGTCTTACTGATACACTAAGCAAGACTGATGGTGTTAGTAAATTCCATCTGGTTATCTAGAATCTGAATTATAGTTATTGGTTTACAATTGTTTACATTATTTGAAACAAATTGTTATAAACATAGCATAGATGTTATATATTTTTTCAGATTACATAGATTTCAATTTGTTTGATTTATTTACATATATATATATATTATATATAAGAAAATATAAAATAAAACACTGTAGATTATTTTATAGTTGTGAGTAACAGAAATTTGGAATATTGCACTATTTCTGGTTATATGACAAATAGAAAGATCAAAAGACTTCTGGGAAAACTAACCCTGGGATCTTAGATATATTTAGACTAAGATAACAAATGGAGATAAACTCTTTAAAAAAGTTCCATGATTGTTCAAGTCAAAAATTTCATTTGTTCATTTGACAAATATTAGTGAGCTGGCCATATACCAGGTACTGACTTGGTGTCTGGGATGTGGCAGTGAAAGAACAAGTTTGTGCCCTTGTTTGGACTGAAACTGAGAATAGACACACCTTGCCAAAATAGAGTCATAATTAATGGAGGAGAGAATGCAAAACCAAAAATGTCAATAGGAATAGTGAACTGAAATTTACATTGAGACTTCATGAACTTTGGAAAGCATTTGGATACATAATAAATTATGTATTGGCAAGGTTCAACTAGTGTTTGTCGAAGGATCTGTTTATAAGAATCTATGGGAAAAATAAGCTTAGTGCACTAACAGGGATAGCTTGTTTCCCTTAAGAAAAAATATATATGTACGTGTATATATATATATATATATACAATAGGAAATGTATTTCCTACACTGAATAAAATCAGTTTAAAGTACAATCTGTTAGTGCAGACAGATGACAATGGCAAAACTATTAGAGGGGTGGAAGATGACACTATTGAAGGATGTGTTGAGGGATAGTGAATTGAAGCAAACAGAAACAATGGGAAACAGAAGCAGAAAATCAGCCAGTTATCATCCCAAAGATCCCCAGACTCTGCAGATATCAATTTGTGCCACAAACCAAGACACTTTACGTAGTACGTAAAGAAATAATCCTGGTTATGGATATATTTGGATGAAGGGTAATAGAGATTGACTATATAAAGAGGTAATATGATTGCTCTGAGATAGATGTCATTTGTTCATCCAACAAACAGCATCAAATAGCTCTGACTAGCAGTAGCATTTTATTTGGTATCAAAAAATGATGGTGGAATTAAAAAATGTGTTGTTTGTTTTACATACTTAAAAGTTGCAATGGTAAGAAAATGAAAGTGAAAGTGAAGTCCCTTAGTCGTGTTTGACTCTTTTTGACCCTGTGGAAGGTAGCCTACCAGGCTCCACCGTCCATGGGATTTTACAGGCAAGAATACTGGAGTGGACTGCCATTTCCTTCTCCAGGGGATCTTCCCAACCTGGGGATCGAACCGGGTCTCCTGTATTGCAGACAGATGCTTTACCGTCTGAGCCACCAGGGAAGCCCAGTGGTAGGAAATAGAGTTAAAAAATCCCTTAGGATTTGTAATCTACTCCAAAGTCAGCATGAACAGAAAGAACTAAATAGAAATTTCTGTATTTTACATACTTGTTACTCATTGTGTTTCAGTTAAAGCAAGGAAATACTTTCTTACACGATTTGATCTAGCTTTTCTTTTTTAAATAACTTTTAAGAAGAATTCAGTGGTCACTGTGGTTATCACTGGCTATACCACTAGTGGACTGAACCTGCTTCCTCAGGTTAGGTATGTGGAAATCTGTTCAATAAGTGATGGTTCAGTTAAGATTTTTCTAGGGTAGAAGCTGACAGATGCAGAAACTGGTGGCTGAGGTATTGGGTGTATTGCCACCTCTCTCTTTTGCTGAACTGAGGTGTAAAGTAGAGGCTAAAAGAACTATTCTACATCCTCTGGCAATTTCCCAGAATTTTACAAGCAGCCACTTGGCCAGCTTCAAGCTATGTTTACTGCCTGCTAACATAAGATTAAAATAAGTGTAATTTCCAGCTTTTGTGAAAAGTATCAGATGATTGAGTAATCAGATGTTCACCTGTATTGCTTATTGCAGTGAAACATGGGTTAAATGTGTAGTAAAAATATCAGTGTATCTGTACAAGGACTAGATATACTCATTTGCCTTTTTTGACCTAGCTTAGTTGTTTCACTGGAAGAGAAGGGAAAAGAAAAATGATGTCCTAAGTATTTAAATGTTTACAAGTTTCCCCCTCCCCTTAGGCACAAGTTGTCACACTTCATACACTCTGTGCCACACCAATTAAATATTTCTTTAAAAAGGCATTAATGATAGATAGTAAATTTCTTCTATCCAGGCTCCACAATGATTGCAATTCAAGTTAGTGTTGATCTCTGAGGGATACTCATGAAACCAAAGCCCAACAAAAGGACAGTTAGAGTACTGTTCATATTCCCTGCATCTTGAGGTCAGATTGAAGAGCCAGGTGCTGAGTGGTACCTTCTAACTTAAGTGGATGACAGAACAGCATCTCATTTATACTCAATAAATGAATTGTTCGATAAATGTGACAATTGGGTGTGTCATATTTATACTCAGTCTTTAGATACTAGATTGAACAATTTCTATAATGCTAGCTTTTTTGAAAGAGTTCTCAAAGGCTTCTGTTTCTTGGCTTCTGGTTTTAATTTTAAAACAAAAATGAAAAGGTACTCCATGAGCAAATACCCTATTGTCTTTGAAGCATTTGATCATTGATTTAATTAAATCATATATATTTATTAAATGCCTATGGTGTGTTTTCAAGTTACTGTGGCCTCTGGTTTAGAGAAGAGGAAGAGTTTTTGTTTTTAAGGGTGTGCGCTTTTTTTTTTTTCACATAGAAGAGAAAGGAAAAATTGAGATGTAAACATAAATACTAATGAAAAACTTTAAATGATGCGGGTCAAATTATTTGTTCTCACAAGAAATAAGGTTTGTGTATACACAAAGGAATTATTTCCAGTTAATATAATTAAGAAATTTACATATGATTGGGATTTAAGTTAAAAAAATTCAAGGTTGTAATTTTTATAGTTTTAAAGTAGAGGGAATGTAAGTTTTATTTACTGGAGTAGTGGAATAAGAAGTAGTAAAGAATGTTGGAAGTATATGGTAGAGGTTACTAGAATTTTAACTTTTAGGTAATTAATTGTATTATACTAATCACACAAAGCAACACTGCAAAAATAATGTAGGATTTAAAAAGAAAAGCAAAAGAAAAAATAACTTGGCCTTGCATCCCTTCTCAAGCAAATGATCTATTTTCATTTTTCTATGTTCTCACTGAAGATTTTTGAACAATGAAATGACATGATGAAAAGTGTGTTTTAGGCCTTTTAGGAAGATTAATCTATCAATAGTAAGCAAGATGGAGAGTAAAGAGAAATGTCTGAAACCTCAAGACCAATTATAATTCTATTGAAGTAATCCAGGTGAGAAGTGATAAAGGCCTGAACAGAAATGGAAAGAAATGGGAAGTTGTAAGACGTATTGAAATGGAAAAATCACTGATTGGATATGGGACATTAGAAAAAGACAATCTTTAGAGACGACTGGAGCCTGAGTTAATAGCAATAGTTTCAAAGATAGAAAGCAGAAGTAGAATGATTACAGTAGGTATCATGAAAAATGATTTATGCAACATATTATATTTGAAAAAATATGGTCACACAGAAATGATGTTAATATATTTAAAGATGGACAATTGGAATATATATGCATATTTCTAATCGTAACGTCTTTTCCATATTCCAATCCTTCTTAATCATGTAAAAGGGACAGTTGAAGTGAAATTAGCATGATGGTGATATGAATCAATGCTTTTGTAAATCTAGCCTTTGATTTATAACTAATCAGACAACTAATAACCAAAAAACAAAACAAAACAAAAGTACTTCTGCAAAGAGTACCAGGCACCTGAGAAATTCATTCATCTATGCACCCAAAAGTGAGTGGAATGGATCACGGAGGAGGTGGCGGAGCAAGGAGAATTGCAGAGAGGCCAGCAGTGGCCAGGGGCAGTGATGGAAGAGAAGCTGGTTGCTAGTCCAGCTGTGTGCTGGCGCCCGTTTTCTGGTAGAGAAGGTGGAGGATGAAGGCAATGAATGGGGGCCCACTTGGTCATGTGTATACTGCAAGAGGGAGTAGGTGCTTCCTGAGGAGAGACTGCACTGTCTATGGGGAAGGAAAGGACAGGTAAATAGCTAGACAGAGAGATTAGAAGCAAAATATCTCCTGTTGTCTGCCTAGAAAGGCAAGAGGATTGTCCACTGGCTTCTGGGACCCCAAGCTAAGGGTCTTCCTGCCAAGTTGTAGGCACACCCGAAGTCCCCAGTGTTAAGTACACACTTCACCCTGCTCTGGCACCATCTTTTTCTTTTTTTAATGCATAACTCCCAACATTACCAGAAATCAGCTCCAATAAGAAAAACTAAAATCTTTTTCTCTATCTAGAAAGCAAAAGATAGACTCTGCACTATGGAAGGTGAAGGGGTCTCACCCCAGAGCCTGTTTGCAGGCTGCTTCTGCCAAACCTTATCAATCAGTGGTTTGAGATAGGACAGTCAGGGTTGTTGCTGAAAAGCCCCAGAAAAAGCAGTTAGGACAGAAGCAGGAGCTGCAGGAGAGGGACCATGACCACAGGAGATGGGCTCTGGGGACATCTGTCAGTCTGTCTTCCGGTACTTGTAGCATGTGGAGTTTTTCAGTGATCCTGTCTCAAGTATTAGCTGGCATTCAGTACTGGAAATGGTCAATTTTCATTACAATACCAAAGAAAGGCAATGCCAAAGAATGCTCAAATTGCTGCACAATTGTACTCATCTCAAAAGCTAGTAAAATAATGCTCAAAATTCTCCAAGCCAGGCTTCAGCAATATGTGAACGATGACCTTGAACGATGTTCAAACTGGTTTTAGAAAAGGCAGAGGAACCAGAGATCAAATTGCCAACATCTGCTGGATCATCAAAGAAGCAAGAGAGTTCCAGAAAAACATCTATTTCTACTTTATTGACTATGCCAAAGCTTTTGACTGTGTGGATCACAATAAACTGTGGAAAATTTGAAACAGATGGGAATACCAGACCACCTGACCTGCCTCTTGAGAAACCTATATGCAGGTCAGGAAGCAGCAGTGAGAACTGGATATAGAACAACAGATTGGTTCCAAATAGGAAAAGGAGTACGTCAAGGCTGTATATTGTCACCCTGCTTATATAACTTATATGCAAAGTACATCATGAGAAATGCTGGGCTGAAAGAAGCACAAGCTGGAATCAAGATTGCTGGGAGAAATACCAATAACCTCAGATATGCAGATGATACCACTCTTATGGCAGAAAGTGAAGAGGAACTCAAACGCCTCTTAATGAAAGTGAGAGGAGAGTGAAAAAGTTGGCTTAAAGCTCAACATTCAGAAAACGAAGATCATGGCATCTGGTCCCATCACTTCATGGGAAATAGATGGGGAAACTGTGGAAACAGTGTCAGACTTTATTTTTGGGGGCTCCAAAATCACTGCAGATGGTGATTGCAGCCATGAAATTAAAAGACACTTACTCCTTGGAGGAAAGTTATGACCAACCTAGACAGTATATTGAAAAGCAGAGATATTATTTTGCCAACAAAGGTCCATCTAGTCAAGGCTATGGATTTTCCAATGGTCGTGTTTGGATGTGAGAGCAGGACTGTGAAGAAGGCTGAGTGCTGAAGAATTGATGCTTCTGAACTGTGGTGTTGGAGAAGCCTCTTGAGAGTCCTTTGGACTGCAAGGAGATCTAACCAGTCCATTCTAAAGGAGATCAGTCCTGGGTGTTCATTGGAAAGACTGATGCTGAAGCTGAAACTCCAATACTTTGACCACTTCATGCAAATAGTTGACTCACTGGAAAAGACCCTGATGCTGGGTGGCCTGGGGGCAGGAAGAGAAGGGGACGACAGAGGATGAGATGGCTGGATGGCATCACACACTCAACAGACATGAGTTTGAGTAAACTCCGGGAGTTGGTGATGGACAGGGAGGCCTGGCATGCTGCTGCCATTTGTAGGGTCACAAAGAGTCGACACGACTGAGCGACTGAACTGAATTGAACTTCAGTAAATGCCATCTACTGGGGATGATTACAGTTCTTCCTAAAAAGGTTGCTGCTCTTTTCCTGAAGAAGTTTACATTACATGCCAGAAAGACTGAGAATAACTGCATTAGAAGATATTTGGGTAACTACATCCTACAGAAGCTGGTGCCCGTACAGCGGTCCCCAGTACCAGTCTGCCTCATTCACACCAAAGCTTTTAGTACTGAAGACACCCAGGACGAGGGAAGGAGGAGAAAAAAAAAAAAAGGATGAGATGTCTGTCAATAACGTTGGGAGAAAAATCCACAAGCATTATCATTCATGTGCTGGAGGAGCAGGGCAACGACCACATGCACAGAGCGAACGAGATCATGCTCATGGCTGCTGAGTGGGACCTAAGGCTGGTGAAGAGGGACCTCAGCATAGAACTCGCCGAGTATTAGCTCCTGACTGGCTCACAGATCCACCAGGTGCGGCTGCGGCTCAGAAAGATGAGCCGGAACCCACCCTGACAAAGGAACTGACCTTTTCTTCAAATGTTGGACAACATGATTTGGATACAAAGAGTAAACTGATTCAGCAGTGGATCAAAAAAAAAGTACAAAGTTCAGATTACAATAAAGAAAGAGAAGAATGCAGGCAAGCCTGAAAAAAAAAATGCAGGAAACAATAGAATCCTCCAGACGATGTCTGGAACAGTGAGCTTCTCATCCAGGCCTTAGCCCATTACAGGCGACAAGGGTGTGATGTGTGCTCTTGGTCTCTTGAGCAAAAAAAGAGGAGAATGCGTGGAGAGCAGCTCAGGGTACCCAGAGAGGAGACACTGTGAGCAGGGAAAATGGGAAGGATGTATCATCCGATGTCCTGCACCTGTGACTTTTAATAAAAAACATGCTCCTGAGAGATGGAAAAAAGAAAAGAAAAAGGCTCCTAACTATCACTCTATTGAGCTATTATAATTGAAGTGACACAAGCCTTGGCTAAGTAAGAAAGGTGTTCACTATGTCAAATGCAGGTGCAGAGACACTTCTCATCAAACACTATGAAAAATCACAGTATTATGGAATCATAAAAAAAATGGCAGTTTTCCAGCAACCAAACCCAAAGACATGGGCCATTATGATGTATATAAGGAATTTCAAAGAGCTGTTATGAAGAAATCCAATAAACTAAAGAAAATTCAGAAGGGAAGTTCAATGACCTCAGAAAGAAAAACTAACAGACACAGGAGTACTTTACTAAAGAGAATGAAATTCTAAAAAAGAAACAAGTAGAAATTCTGGAGCTGAAGTACTCAATAAATAAGGTAAAGAATGCCTTAGAAAGCTTTGGAAGTAGAACAGATCATATGGAAGAGAGAATTAGCAAGCTCAAGGGAAAAAATATAGAAATAATTTTGATGCAGGAGGAAAGAAAAGTAAGATTTTTTTAAAAGTAAAGAAACTATGTGAGAACTGACTCCATTAGAAAAGTCAACACAAGAACAATGTGTTTCTGAGAAGTGGAA
Organism: Neotragus pygmaeus; assembly: GCA_006410875.1. Classification (NCBI taxonomy): domain Eukaryota; kingdom Metazoa; phylum Chordata; class Mammalia; order Artiodactyla; family Bovidae; genus Neotragus; species Neotragus pygmaeus. The sequence goes on along the minus strand of SJYV01005453.1, from coordinate 1,624 downwards.
GAGAGGGAAAAGGGAGCAGAGGGTGTATTTAAAAAATGATAGTTGAGAACTTCCCAAACCTGGAAAGAACTTGGCATACCGGTCTATGAAATTATACACCACCTTATTATCTCAATGCAAAAAGATCTTCTTCAAGATACATTATATTGAAATTATCAAAAGTTAACAATACAGAAAAAATTTTAAAACCAACAAGGGAAAAAAAGACTGTCACTGATAAAGGTACCCCCTTTAGGCTATCAAGAGATTTCTTAGTAGAAACTCTACAGGCCAGGAGATAGAATGGCATATTCAAAATACTGAACCATAAAAATTGCCAGCCAAGAACATTCTATCCAGAAAAGTTACCGTTCAAATATGAAGGATAAACTAAGGCTTTCCCAGATAAACAAAACAGAGAGTTCACTACCACTAGACCAACCTTACAAAAAATATTGAAAAGAACTCTTTAAGCTGAAACAAAAAGACTAAAGTACACAATAATCTATAGGGACAGACATAAAGGTAGGATGGCAGAATGAAATTAGGCCAACTAGGGAGCTGTTTCAGTAGTCCTGGCAAGGGATGTTGCAAGGTAACTTGAATTAGAATTATAGTTGTGGAAATGGTGAGTATTGGCTGGATCTGGCCAACATTTAGAAGCTAGAGCAGATCTGATTTGATAATGATTAACATATGAGGTATGAGAACAAGAAAAATTAAAAAAATGATGTTTTATTGGCTTAAACAACTAAGAATGTTGGTACCATTTACTAAGATAAGTAAAACAGAGGAAAATGCAGGAAATGCTTTTTTTGTTTGTTTGTTTTAATGTATTAACCCTGGTTTTAATCTGGGACATCCACATGGTGATGTTGTCTAGAGAGCTGGACACTAGAGGCTTAACTAAGAGTGAAGTTTTGCACATGTAAGTTTGCTCTTCATCCAAAATAGGGAAATAAGGAGAAATCTGCTATGAACATTAAGAATAATCACTGAGATATGAAGATCTGGAGAAGGTGAGGAATGAAAGAGAGAATGTTTCAAGAAAAGCTTCTTCAGCTGTGTCTAATTCTGTGAGAAGTAGAGTAAGATGTGTTCACAGAATTAGATAGGGGAGATTTGCAATGGTTGTATTAAAAGTAAACAGGATCATTGTTTAGTTGGTTAATCAAACCTAAGTATCTTTTTCTTTGAATTGATTTTTTAGGCAAGGCTCAAGGTGTTTTCATGTGGAGGAATGGTACTCATGCGAAGTAGAGTCACAGACAATAGAGGGTGGCATTAGAACAGGCAGCTCTGGAGAGGGTATTTATAAATACAGGTCTTTATAAGGAGGTTTTTGATTATTACTTCAATTTTGTTAGTCATTATGAGTCTCCTTAGATTTTCTAATTCTTCATGATTCAGTCCTGGTAGGTTGTATGTTTCTAGGAATTTATCCATTTTTGTTCTAGACAATAGAGGGTGGCATTAGAACAGGCAGCTCTGGAGAGGGTATTTATAAATACAGGTCTTTATAAGGAGGTTTTTGATTATTACTTCAATTTTGTTAGTCATTATGAGTCTCCTTAGATTTTCTAATTCTTCATGATTCAGTCCTGGTAGGTTGTATGTTTCTAGGAATTTATCCATTTTTGTTCTA
>SJYV01005448.1:0-10206 GCA_006410875.1 Neotragus pygmaeus | reverse complement strand
AGGTTGGTCATAACTTTTCTTCCAAGGAGTAAGCATCTTTTAATTTCATGGTTGCAGTCACCATCTGCACTGATTTTGGAGCCCAGAAAAATAAAGTCAGCCACTGTTTCCCCATCTATTTGCCATGAAGTGATACCATGATTTTATTTTTCTGAATGTTGAGCTTTAAGCCAACTTTTTCACTCTCCTCTTTCATTTTCATCAAGAGGTCTTTTAGTTCTTCTTCACTTTCTGCCATACAGGTGGTGTCATCTGCATATCTGAGGTTATTGATATTTCTCCCGCAATCTTGATTCCAGCTTGTGCTTTCTCCAGCCCAGCATTTCTCCTGATGTATTCTGCATAGAAGTTAAATAAGCAAGGTGACAATATACAGCCTTGATGTACTCCTTTTCCTATTTGGAACCAGTCTGTTGTTCCATGCCAGTTCTAACTGTCACTTCCTGAGCTGCATATAGGTTTCTCAAGAGGCAGGTCAGGTGGACTAGTATTCTGGTATTCCCATCTCGACAGCACAGGAGCATGGCCAAGAGGAGCTACCCTACGTCCAAAGTCAGGGGCAGCAGCCGAGAGGAAAAAGGGCAAGTCTCTCTTTAATTCATGTTCTCACAGGCATGATGACCTGGGTGCCTTCGAACTCAGAAGTTGCCTTGGTCAGCCCCTCCACTATACCTGGCATTGAGGACTCTCTATTGCCTTGTCCCCAAAGCAGGACATGCTCCTGGCTTCCTCCTACCCCTGTGACCACTCCTTGGTGGACTCTGACTCTTCTCCCTCCCCTTAATTGCTGTCATTCTTCAAGGATTCACTCTTAGTCATTGCTTTTCTTGTGGCCCATGCACTCCTTTAAAGAGCTTGTGGTTTAGTCACTAAGTCATGTCTGACTCTTTGCAATTCCATGGACTGTAGCCTGCCAGGCTCCTCTGTTCATGGGATGCTCCAAGCAAGAACACTGGAGTGGGTAGCCTTTCCCTCCTCCAGAGGATCTTCCCCACCCAGGGATCAAACCTGGGTCTCCTGCATTGCAGGCAGATTCTTTATCAACTGAGCTACCAGGGAAGCTGAAAGAGCTTAACTACTTTCATTTACCCAACATAGATAATGATACCCAAATCCCTCTTCTGAGCTCCTACCTTCCACACACCTCCATCTGGACATCCCACAGACATGTCAACATGTTTCCAAAGTAAAACTTGCCTCTATCTGCCCAGCCCCTTCCTCACTGGTGTTCTCTGTTTTGTTCGGATGATACAGTGGGTTGAATGGCATCCCCTCAGAGAAACACCCATCATTTTTTTTAAGTTGCGTGCTCTTTTATTTTTTTTCTAGTATTTCTTTACCTATTTGGCTTCATTGGTCTTAGTGTGGCTCACAGGATCTTCACTGCATCATGCAGGATCTTTTTGTTGAGGTGCACAGACTCTGGTTGTGGCACACAAGCTCCAGAGCACGTGGCTAAGTAGTTGTGGCTTAGTAGCTCCACAGTATGTGGGACCTTATTTCCCTGACCAGGGATCGAACCCACATCCTCTGCATTCCAAGGTGGATTCTTAACCCTTACCACTAGCGAAGTCCCGGGATGTCCATCTTGAACATCAGTGAAAATGAAGTAGCAACCCCATGGACTGTAGCTTACCAGACTATCCATGGGATTTTCCAGGCAAGAGTACTGGAGTGGGGTGCCATTTCCTTCTCCAGGAGATCTTCCCAACCCAAGGATTGAACCCAGGTCTTCCACATTGTGTGCAGATGCATTACCGTCTGAGCCACCAGGATGTAACTTTATTTGGAATAAAAGTCGTTGAAGATGTAATTAAGAGCCTCTTGATGGGAACTTCCTGAATTCAAGCTGGACCCTAAATCCAGTGACTGATGTCCTTGTAAGAGAATGACAGGAGACACGCAGTGTGAAGGCCACACAAAAGCAGAGGCTGAGACTGGGGGAACGTCTCTACCCACCAGGAACACTAAGGATTGCCAGCAACCCCAGAAATGGGGAAAGAAAAAGTCATGGAAAGGATTCTCTGTCACAGCCTCCAGAGAAGCCAATCCTGCTGACCCTCTGCTGGTGGACTTCCAGCCTCCAGAATTGTAGCACAATGAACCTGTTGCTTTAAGCCATCAAGCCTGGAGTCATTTGTGACCCAGCCCCAAGACATGAATACAAATGGCATGCCTCCCGCCATCGGAAACCTGGCCGTGACCTTGGACTCCCTCCTCCTTGTGCACTTCCCATCCCCAAATAGTCACCAAACCCTGCTGACTCCTCCTACAAAATATCCCCCCAATCCATGTCAACCTTGTCTCCTTCAAATCCAGCCGTATATGTCTAGACCACGCTTTGCTTATCCATTCATCTGTCAATGCACATTTAGGTTGTTCCTACCTTTTGGCTATTATAAATAATGGATAATGCTGCTGTGAACATCAGTGTACAAATACCTGTTCAAATTGAAGGTTGTGTGTGTGTGTGTGTGTGTGTGTGTATAAAATTGATGGCATTTAAGATTAGTGGTTGGGGGGACGCATGCAGGAAGGGGGCACAGGGATGAGAGGGCCAGTAGCCTGTATCGGAGGAGCAGACACTGGGTCCAGAGCCCAGTGGACCCGTGGCTCTGCCCTGAGCTGCTGCAAGAAGGCAGGTCCTCCTTCTCATGGCCCCAGTGAGAGCCTTAGCTGCAAGTACGGCTAGCAGCCTGGGGAAAGGAAAAAGGGACAATACCTGCCTCCCTTCTCCTCACCTGCTCCAAACCTCCAGGGCCTCCCTATAGTCACCCAGATTGGCTCAGGCCAGCTCACACCCGAGGGCGACACTGGTATCAACATGAGGCAGATTAAAGGAGATGGTGAGTGAATTACACACACAGCACCTGGAACATGCCAGGCTCTCAGCTGAATGCTCGCCAAGGTGGGTGAGGATGAGCTGGTACAGTGGGAGTCACAGGCATGATCCAGGCCTGTGGTCTGAGTGGGGAGGTGCACAAGTTGCTGGACCAGGGAGCTGGGCAGTGAGCAAAAGTGTATGAGTTTGCTGTTGCTGCTAGGACAAATTAGCTCGCCTGGTGTCTCAGTTGATAAAGAATCTGCCTGCAATGCAGGAGACCTCAGTTCGACTGGTTTGGGAAGAGTCCCTGGAGGAGAGCATGGCAACACACTCCAGTATCCTTGCCTGGAGAATCCCCACGGACAGAGCAGCCTGGTGGGCTACAGTCCATTGGGTCACAAAGAGTTGAACATGACTGAGCGACTCAGCACAGCACAGCACAGGGGCTTAAAACAACACAGATTTACAATTGTGATTTACAATTAATTTAATATAGCTGCAATTGACAAGTGCCAATTTACTCACAATGCTGAAGGTCATAAATGAGTCTAGACTGGGTTTCCCTGAATCAAATCAAGATATTAGCAAGGCTGCAGTCCTTTCTGGAGGCTCTAAAGAGAAAGCTCATCCCTCCCCTTTTCCAGGTTCCGCAGGCCACCTGCCCTTCTTGACCTGTAACCCCTTCCTTCATCCTCAAAGCCAGCCACCAACGGCAGGTCTAGCCCTCTCACATAGCATCCCTCTGACCTCTTCTTCTGCATCCACTCCCACTTTTAAGGACACTTAGGATGTCGTTGGATCATCCAGTCAATCCCGGATAAGCTCAGGGATCAGGTTGATTGCTGCTAGCAAGCTTCATTCCATCTGCAACCAGAATTTCCCTTTTCCATGTGACCTGACATATTTACAATTTCCTAAGATTCAGACATGTACCTCTCTGGGAGGGAACTGTCTTGCTCGCCACACTGGAAGTCAGTCTGGAGAGATGGAGGGGAATCTGTTAGAATCAGGGAAGTGGAGCACTCGTTTCCCAAAACCATGGAGAAGTTTCAGAATCTAGAATGGATTCCAAGAGCAAAGCAGGGTGTCCGGCTCGGGAGACCAGGGTTCACAAGTGTGCTATCATAGCGAACATTGAGGCCTAGGGAACAAAGCCAGGGCTGGTGGGTGAGACTAGGGTGCATGTGGGATTTGGCCTCAAGAACATGATGAAGGTCCCGTCACAGCTGGTGGGGCAGGATCAGTGCAGCGTTGCCAACAAGGCTGATGGAATGTAGAGTTGTCTGGGAAATTCACCAGTTCCTGGGGCATCCGCATGTCCCCTGACTTTGTAGCAAGGCAGATCACATCCTGAAGTTAGGAGGCACGGGTTGGCAGGAAACAGCCAGGGCGTCCTGGTGCAAACCAGCAGGACGATGGGGGGAGGAGTTCTTCCACTGGGCACGTTCATCTCAGCCAAACGAGGAGATGGACGCGGACCCCAGGGGCAAGCTGAGAAGCTGGAACAGATGGCACCCCTCAGGACCCCTTCAGGTCACTCTTCTAAGCGAGCGGGCAAGCTGTCAGCCAAAGCCAGAATGGACCCAGAAGACAGAGGGGGACTTTCAAGGGGGCATTGGGATTGGAAGCAAAGAAGGTTGACAGGAATCAGAGCTGTCCATTGGGAAGCGCATTCCATTTCAGCTCTGCCACAGGGAGGTGAGTAATCTTCGCCATTTCTGCAGGAAATAGGAAGGCAGGCACCGCTTTCTCATTAATGCAGAGTCCAATCTGATGTGACTGGGGAATGCTTAGAAACACCAAGACCCGCCTGAAGGTGCCTTGGGCATGAGCACAGTTGCCCCACTTATCCTGTGTCACCAAAGTAAGATAATTACAAAGAATATATCAGTCTTGCGATAGCGTTCTCACATCAGACGTCAAAGAGGCACAGGGCATGAAAAGGACCTCTCCCCACGTTGATTTCTCCCTCTGCTCTTAGATTCCATTTGATTTCCTATGAGACCTTAGGGCATTGCTTTGTTTAAGATGCTGAAAGCCCAGCGGTTCTGTGTTGTAATTAGTTTTCGCCATCAGCAGAAAGCACCTTTGTCTTATTTCTCAAAAGTCAAAGCCAATCAATACCAACTACACTTTAGACCTCCCCTAGCTAATCAGAAGGTCAACTGGCAAGAAACTCTCCACCCTGGGGATGGCAGAAATCCTTAGGACCACAAAAAGAGCAAAACTCCCACTGTCTCCCCTGCCTTCCTCTGAGAAGTTATCAAAGGTGAATTGAAGGGCACTGGCCAAGCACCCTTAGTGCCAAGCAGAGCACTGAGGTGCCAGGTGAGGGCTTCCCTGGAGGCTTAGTGGTAAGGAACCCACCTGCCAATGAAGGAGACACGAGGTCGATCCCCAGGTAGGGAAGATCCCCTGGAGGAGAAAGGGGATCCTACTCCAGTATTCTTGCCTGGAGAAGTTCATGGACAGAGGAGCCTGGTGAGCTGCAGTCCATGGGGTCACAAAGAATTGGACACGACTGAGTGACTAAACAGCAACATCAACAAGGTGCCAGGTTAACCTCACAAGGCAGGCACTGGGGCCCAGACAGAACTCACACGTGCCTTTTTGAGCTGGTGTCGTTTCCTAGCCTGGGGCCCCACTATTAAAAATGAATATATTAATTGGATCACAGCCAGCACTTTTAACCGTCTCCGATTTGCAATTTAATAAACTCCTGCCACAGTGACTAGTTAATGAAAACTGGAGCATTAAGAACCCATTCAAACACCTCCCCCCACCAGCCTTGTCAGACAGGTTATCAATAGGATCCAATTTTCAACGTCAAGCCTTTCATTTTGGAAAACCTCAATATCACACCTGGTTTGCCATGCAAGTTATTACTACACAATGACATTAAGTCTGCTTTAAATGTACATCTCTGGTGAAGTCCAAAATGGAATAATATTTTCACATTACTGCTTTGAGGTGTGGGTGGGAGGATGTCTTAGTACCTAAGCTTTATTTCCCATCAAATAAAACAATAGCCCAACCCAGGGTGGTTTAAAAGTAGAGTAGGCCTTTGGGGGCTGTTAGAAATCTTGTGAGGAAACTTCTATTTCTGCCATTTTATTGCAATCACTTGTCTTGTGAAAGTTGTTCAGTCGCGTCCGACTCTTTGCGACCCCATGGACTATAGCTGTGTCCATGGAATTCTCCAGGCAAGAATACTGGAGTGGGTAGCTTATTCCTTCTCCAGCAGATCTTCCCAACCCAGGAATCGAATCAGGGTCTCCTGCACTACAGGCAGATTTTTTACCAGCTGAGCCACCAGGGAAGCCAAAAGAACAGGATGGACTTCTCTCATGGTCCAGTGGTTAAGACTTTGCCCTCCAATGCAGAGGAAGCAGGTTCGATCCCCAGTCGGGGAGCTAAGATTCTACTTGCCTCTAGGCCAAAACAACCNGACTTTGCTAAATTCACTGATTAGCTCTACTAATTTTCTGATAGTATCTTTAGGGTTTTCTATGTATCAGTTCAGTTCAGTCGCTCAGTCCTGTCTGACTCTTCGTGACCCCATGAATCACAGCACGCCAGCCCTCCCTGTCCATCACCAACTCCTGGAGTTCACTCAAATTCGTGTCCATCAAGTCGGTGATGCCATCCAGCCATCTGATCCTCTGTCGTCCTCTCTCCGCCTGCCCCCAATCCCTCCCAGCATCAGAGTCTTTTCCAATGAGTCCACTCTTCGCATGAGGTGGCCAAAGTACTGGAGTTTCAGCTTTAGCATCATTCCTTCCAGAAGCAACACTATAGCAAATTCAATAAAGACTTTAAAAATTGTCCACATGAAAAAAATCTTCTTAAAAAAGTAGAAAGGATCATAAATAAGGCAGCAGAAATAGGTCATGCCCAGACGTTAATTTCACACAGACTTGAGACTCCATTCTCAGATGGTAAAGAATCTGCCTACAATGCAGGAGACCCAGGTTCAATCCCTGGGTCAGGAAGATTCCCTGGAGAAGGGAACAGCTACCCAGTCCAGTGTTCTTTCCTAGAGAATCCTGTGGGTAGAGGAGCCTGGTGGGCCACAGTCCGAAGGGTAGCAAAGAGTCAGACACGACTGNCCCAGGTTCAATCCCTGGGTCAGGAAGATTCCCTGGAGAAGGGAACAGCTACCCAGTCCAGTGTTCTTTCCTAGAGAATCCTGTGGGTAGAGGAGCCTGGTGGGCCACAGTCCGAAGGGTAGCAAAGAGTCAGACACGACTGAGCGACAAACACTTTCACTTTCCTGCTGCCACCCATCCCTGGCTGGAGGAGAAAGGTCAAAGTGCAAAATAAGCAAGTGCCCACAGCCTTCCTGCCCAGTCCCTTTGGCTTGGGTCTGTTGGGCGGCAAATCCATTTCTGTGGAATCACTCCCCATAGGGACCGGGAAGTTTTGGTTCCTCCCTCACTGTAACTCCAAAACAGGGGTGAAGCAAGACAGACCCACGTCCCCACTGCATATGCTTGAAATGGAGTTAGTCAAGGCCTGCAAATTCACCTGGCAAGAATCTGTGGTAATACTTCTCAAGTGACTGACAGTGGAAAGGCTGATATGACTTACTAGTGTTGATGAAGGACCACCTCCATCTCTTCCAAAAATCCTTCACCTGATGTTCAAGATTCAGCACGGTCTGGTCCAGGCCTTCTTCGCAAGCTTTCCTTCTAGTAAACACAGACCTTCCAGCTGTCCTCCACACGTTTCTAGGGGCTCATCCCTCACCGTCCACACAAAGCATCAAGCATTTTCCTCCAGGGTCTCAGAGTCCAGGGCATCCCACCAAGCTCCTGGGGAAGCTGCATTTTTACAGACTCTTCACTAGGAGACGCAACACAAGGCTCCCAATCTGACCCCCCTCCAAGCTTCTCCCTCCCTACCATTCCAGCGGGTCCTGAACTGCAGGGTGTGGCCCCCAGTGCAGGAGTTGAAGTCAGTGTAGGGGGTTCAGAGTGAGTCAAGCACTTTTTTAAATTAATTTTTATTGGAGTATAGTTTCTTTACAGCACTACATTATTTTCTACTGTACAGCAAAATGAATCAGCTATATGTATACATTTGTCCCCTACCTTTTGGACCTCTTTCCCATTCAACAAGCATTTTTAATGAATGAAAATAGAATTGCAGCATCATATCATTGCACAATCCTTAGCAAATACCTTTTGCTCCAACTTTTCTCCCAGTTGGTACACGTCCACCCACTTGCTTGCAGGATCAGTATGTGACCCCCCAATCCTGTGGTGGGTTATTTTTCCCCAAAATTGGGAAACGACAATCTAAACCAATATTCACCAATGATTTTTGATCTCACAGTTTATCTTTTAAATTTTTTGAAAATTGAATTCTCAATATATATTGAATATGTTTATACACAGTTAAATTTATACATTTACAAACTATGTACATGATATGTATATGATATACCTTATATCCAGAAAAAAACTTACCATTTCCAAGAGAAATAAACAGAAATATTATGTTTACTATTTTCCTCCTGTGTTTATTCCTACACCCCTGGGCTCACAGAACCTGCCCCCATGGCAGGAGACCCCAGATGTTCACCTGTCCCTTACCTAGCCTCCGCTATCTAAAATCCAGCACTTAGGAGATGTGATTCCTGCCCTGAAGTCCCTCCAAATCTCATGAGAAAATCAATATATAAAACATCCTGATATATAGCACAGGGAACTATACTCAACACTTTGTAATAAGCCATAAGGGGAAAGAATCTGAAAGAGAATATATATATATATATATATTCTAAATCAGAAAAATTATATATATATGGGCTCAGACAGTAAAGAATCCACCTGCAATGCAGGAGATTCAGGTTTGATCCCTGGGCCAGGAAGATCCCCTGGAGAAGGGAATGGCAACCCACTCCAGTATTCTTGTCTGGAGAATTCCATGGACAGAGGAGCCTGGCAGGCTAGAATCCATGGGGTTGCAAAGCGACTGAGTGACTAACACACACACAAACACTGAATCACAGTATCACTGAATCACTGTGTTGTGTACCTGAAATAACACAACACTGTAAATTAACTATACATCAATTTAAAAAACTTTTTTAAAAAAATGTCACTATAATGCAAAGTGAAAAAGTGCTGGAGCATCAGAGATGACAGGAAGTAGCTGCAGAGGAGAGAGGGCATCCATGTTCCCATGAGAGGCAGGGAGGAGAGTGGAGGTTCGTGGTGGCGGTTGGGTGGGTGGTGCTAGGCTTCGAAGGGGAGCGTGATTCTCTGGACAAGATGAGCCTACAGGACCTGCTCCAGCCGCCCTTCCGGACCACCTGAGCAGTTGTTCAAAATTCTAGTAGGGCTATCCCCAGACCAGCCATTGTAGCTAGCAACATGAGTCACCAACCTTTAAATTTAAGTCAAGTCCTCACCCTTTAATAGATACAGCTTGGACCCATGCAGACCTCAAGCTCGGATGGGGGAGAATAGTGACTTCCAACAAGAAAGGTGGCTTAGAAATGACTATGAAAGATGACTGTAAGGTGGCGACTATCCTTATCTCTTTCTATCATTGTGATTGCTGTTCACTTGCTAACTCGTGTCTGACTCTGCCACCCCATGGACTCCAGCACGCCAGGCTTCCCTGTCCGTCATCAGCTCCTAGAGCCTGCTCAAATTCATATCCATTGAGTAGGCGATGCCATCCAACCATCCGCTATCTCAATTTCTATCATGCGTACCTAATAATCTGGTTAGCTGATTCCTGGAATCATTCCAATCAAAGAAACTTACCTTTGAATTTTAATTCTCTCAACTTCCTAGAATGACTCTTATTCCATAATGATTTAAATTTGACAGATGCTATCCCACTGAACCAAAGAAGTTAATACACACCTTCAACCACTTCCATATCTAAGAAATCTAATTCCTTCCTTAGAAACTATCCCACTAAGTACTACATTAATCACTTGTCGTGTCTTCAAACTACTATGCTCTGTCAAAACACATCCTGCAGTTTGATGTTAAACAGTCTGAAGCATTTATAACAATATAAGATATGCACGCTGTCACACTGCATATTTCACCTTCTAGCAATTTTTTTTCCTTGAGAACTTAGTTTCCCCTCCATGTGCTTTAGAATTGCTCGAATTCTTTAGCTCATTCTTTCAGGAAATGGAATTAATATTTAAAAGCAGTAACAGTGTAATTTCAAGAATGTCTCAGTAATAACCAGAGTTCCCATAACATAAATTTTCCTCTTCTTTTAGTAGTCTTATTTCCTTTTCCAAGTCACACAATCAAAATAAGCTGGAGGGAGAAAAGATTTGAGTTATATTGCCTCTCTCAGGAAGACTTAGGTTTGTTGAACCAAGATGCACAGTCAACAAATACCAA
>SJYV01005447.1:0-10587 GCA_006410875.1 Neotragus pygmaeus | reverse complement strand
AGCTCTCTTCTTCTTCTTTTTTTTTTTTTTTTAATTAATTTATTTATATTATCACACTGCATTAGATGTGGGATCTTCATGCCCAGACTGGGGATCAAACCCACGTTGCCTGCAGTGGAAGGGTCTTAAACGCTAGACTACCAGGGAAGTCCCATCTCTGGAAGCGTTATCTTCCCAGCCTGCACCTGTTGAAGCTACATCTAGATCAGCCCTGTCCCAGGACCCCCAGCCCACCTGTTCTAGAAGCCACTACCCCGCTTCTGATTTATGCCATCACCTTGGCGGGCCAACCAGTCACGCAGCCAACAGCACTGTCACCTTTTGCTGCCATCAACACGGCTCTTTACTCCCGGGAAAATTTATCAGGCATTATGACTAATACCAGATGGTTACGGCCATTAATAGGTATGGTTTTCAGTCCCAGGAGGGGACTTGGGAGCTAACTGGCACTTCTCTTTGCTCCTTTTCTCAATACGGCTGCCGATTTCCAACGTTCTGGGTTTCAGCTTCTTCGTTTCAAAGGGGAATATCGCGTGAGGCATTTTCTTATTTCTGGATGGTTCTCTCATTCCATTCCCTCATTTCCTTCTGATCCTGTAAGCAGTCTAGAAACACGCCGGATGCACTGGCGGCTCCGGGATACTGACGAAGGGCTGAGGTCATGGCTGAGCGCAGGATGGCTGCACTGAGCTGCGGGGAGAGGCAGTGCTTCTGGCCAGAGGAAGGGGAGAGGGAGGGAGACAGCAGGGAACGTGTACATTTGCCCAGAAACAGGGCCCCGTCTCAGACACCCACGCCTTCCTCTATCTCTAATCAAACACTTTCTGGTCTTTTTATATAAGGTGGAGTCTAAATCAACCCCTCCCAACACCCCATCTCTGGGTTGGTTGGACAAATGGGGGTGTTTGGGGGCTCAGATTGGAGAGGACAGATCACACTCCTCCTCTGGCTCTCAGATTTTTGGGGAGTACTGGGAGCTGATGTTGCCTGCGCTAAGAGAGGCGTCCTTTGTCATATCTCGGTTTCGAATGGAAGATATGTTGCAACTGGCAGCCTGTTGCCATGGTCACTAAGGCGCTTCCTTCTGAGGGAGGGTGGGGAGTGGCCTGCCTGGGGGTCCCCGGACGGCCTCGCCCTCTCCCGTTTGGGCCCCCTCTGCTGGGGCTGGACTCATCTCAGAATGCCTTTCTGGAGCTGCAGGCGAGTGAGGTGCCAGAAGGCCCCTGGGCTGGGATGGAGCGCTGGTATCCGGACTGAGGCCACAGTCGAGCTCCGGAAAATGGCAACCGTGCCAGAAAATGGGCACAAAGTACTGCCAAACCTCCCGATTATCTAAATGAGAAGCTTGGCTTATAGGCTCACTCTCCCAATTACTTTTATTGTTGGCAAAGAAGGCACATCGTAAAAATTTTAAGAACAGCGTGGGCCAAACAAAACACGTGCGTGGGCCAGCCATTTTGTCTGGCCGGTTCCGCAACCGGAGCAGAGAGAAGCGTCATCCGCTTTTGGGGTCGCGAGGTCAGCGAGTCCAGTGTAACCGCTTTGTGAGGAGACAGCGGCAGGCAGATTCCGGGCCACTGCTCCACCGGGCGAGCTGGTGCTGACCCTGGGCCCACAGAGGGGCGCGTGGCCTGCGCCGGCCCCCAGCTTGCCGAGTGCGTGTGAACGCTCCGCCCTGCCAGGGTCTCCCCATCCGTCTTTACCACCATGGGGCTGGATCATTTCGGAGGGTCTGGCTACTGCTCACGGACTGCCCCTCCTATGCTCATTTACTCTGGGTGACATGATGCCCACTCTGTGTGATGCCCAGAAATTTCCAGTGATTCCACAGTCAAAAGACTGCTGCCTCTGTCCGTTCACAGCCTCATTACCAATGACCTGTCGAACAGCCTCTGTGACCATGGCTGAACTGGGAATGGGGATGAAGCCCTGAGGAGGATAGGCAAGACCCCTGCCCACATGAGCTCACCTCCTGCTGGTAGAGGAGCATTTCTGCATTTCTGCTCGGACACTGGCGAGATGCTAGGCTTGACTCATTACCTGGATTGTTTGGACAGTGTCCTGTCTTTTCAGACTCAGCTGAGCTCTTATAGCCTCCAGGAAACCTTCCCTAACCAATTTCCCCACCCCTCTTCCACCTGCTGCCCCCATGAGTCAGAATTTGCCTCTGATTTTTCAACTTCCACACTGTTGACATCTGGATAATTCTGTAGTGGGGGCTGTACACTATAGTATGTTTAATAGTATCACATACCTCTACCTACTAGATGCCAGTAGCATCCCTGATACGCCGTCACACACACACACACAATTATTGCACCAAAAATGTCCTGTGGAGGGGAAAAAAAATCACCTTTGGGTAAAAACTGCTGGTTTGAGACCATCATGGTGGCCCCATTCCTTTTGCCAGTGATAGCTTAGATGTGGATATGTGATGCCACCCATCAGATCTGCGGGGACATTTCTGGAAGGGTTGTCATCTATTTCAGAAAGTGATAGGAGGATGAGAAGGCCTTTTTCCCTGTTCTTGGTTGTGGTCATGTCTTCACATGATGGTCAAGTGATGGCAGCCACTGGGGGTCCATGAGGTGAGTGAGCCTGGGAAAAGAGCCGACCCTCTGAGGTTGGTAGAGCAGATGGTAGAGAACTTGGATCTCTGATAATATTGTTGTGAACCTCAGTGATGGGGTAAGTCTATCTCGGGACATTTTGTTATGTGAAGCTATAAATCTTCTGTTTGTTTGACCCTTTCTTAGTCAGAATTTTCTATTTCATGAACCAAGAGCATTTCTCACTGATAAATCATGCTTTAGACCTTATCTCACATGTCAACTTCCTCACAGAAATCTCCTTTGCTCCCTGGTAGAAATTAGGTTAGTCTTCCCTGGTGGCTCAGAGGTTAAAGCATCTGCCTGGAAACCCGTGTTCGATCCCTGGGTTGGGAAGATCCCCTGGAGAAGGCAATGGCAACCCACTCCAGTACTCTTGCCTGGNGGTTAGTCTTCCCTGGTGGCTCAGAGGTTAAAGCATCTGCCTGGAAACCCGTGTTCGATCCCTGGGTTGGGAAGATCCCCTGGAGAAGGCAATGGCAACCCACTCCAGTACTCTTGCCTGGAGAATCCCATTGCCCTTATTATTCTGAACTTTCCTCTGGTGGCATTCAACCAGTTTGTGTTACTATTTTGTGCATCTGTTAAGACTCATCTTCCTCTACTAGTCTGTGAGCTCCATGAGAACAAAGAACCTGTTTTATCTTTTCTTTCCACCATACCCAGTGACTAACACAGTGCCTGACACGTAGGAGACCCTCGATATATTTTTGTTGAAATAATGAATGATGGGGAAATGGGTGGGCATATGGACAGAGATGTGAAAAGGTGTGTGTTTGAAGCTGTGCCTGTACACTTTGGTGGGGAAATCTTCTTAGGTCTGCAAACCCCAAAGCTAAACCTAGAACTTCAAAAGTAAAGGGAAGGCCCCTGAAAAGCATCTCATCCAGCTCTGAAGAAAGCACGCCTGTGAAATCACATTATGCAAATGCTTCACAAGACAACAACCTTGTCTTCCTTGAACCTAGACATCAGGGTTATTTGAGAAGTGGCTACAGAGGCCACAGTGAAGAGCAGCCTGCCAGGCAGTGGAAGGACAGAGTCGAGAAAAACAGTACAGATTTAGCCTAGAATCCCTGGGTGGGTGGAGGTCTGAGAAAAGCTGTTTGGCTTTGTTCAAGTGAAATCTGATGAAATGTGGTGAATCATTCTATCAGAGGCAGTGAGGAGTGTTCTGGCTGAATTGCCCACCTGGACAGTGAAGGGGGCAGTGAGCTGGAATTTTGTGGTTCAGATGGGGAAACCAAGGCCCACAGAGAGCGAGGAACTTGACTGGCATTCCCTAGCAAGTGGCCCCAAGTCACCTGGCTAGTTGCTTGTATTGTGCTATAGCTGAAAGCATCACACCGTGTGACATTGGGTAAGTCACCTGCTTTCTCTGAGCCTCCATCTCTTTGCCGGGATAATCAGGGTGGTGAGGTTCTCTCAAACTAAGCAAGGTGGGTGGCTTCAGCAAGGCATCAAGGAACAAGCCCACAGGTGAATCGTTGGGGTTTGGGGTTGGAATTCTGTCTTGAAAGCCTTCTTGAGACATCCAGGAAGACAGCATGGGGCTGCCTGAACTGGGGATATTTTCTTATTTGTGTGTTTCCCTTTCTAACTAAAACTCTGTTGTCATGGAAATGCTTCTCTCTCTCTCTTTTTTTTTTTTTATGGTTTGGTTGGGATGTAATTCGTGGCATAAAATTCACCCATTTAAAAGGTTTACTCAGGGGTTTCCCTGGCAGTTCAGTGGTTAAGATGTGAGCTTCCACTGCAAGGGGCGTTGGTTCAATCCCTGGTCAGGGAACTAAGATCCCACATGCCTCAAAGTGCGGCCAAAAAATACATAAATAAAATAAAACCCTGTGAACCTATATATTTTTTAAAAGGTATGACTCAGTAGTTTTTAGTGTATTTGCAGAGTTCATGCAGCTATCACCTCAGTCTAATTCTAGAACATTTACATCATCCCCCAAAGAAACCCCATACCCATGAGCAGTCACGCTCCATTCGTGGGTTCCCCCTGCCCCTGGCAACCAGTAACCAGCTCTCTGTCCATCTAGAGTTGCCTCTTCTGGACACTCCCTATAAATGGATCCTACACCGGTGGCCTTTCGTGTCTGGCTCCTTTCACTTAGCGTCATGTGTTCAAGGCTCATCCCTGTTGTAACAGGTAACTGCGCTTCATTCCTTTCTATGGATGAATAATATCCCATTGTAAGGATATGCCACATTTGGTGCACCCTTCGTCAGTTTGTAGGCATTTGGGTTTTTTCTACGTCCTGGCTTTTATGATTAAGGCTGTTATGAAATGTACATGCTTTTGTGTGGAGAGAGGTTTTCGGTTCTCTTGGATCTATACCCAGGAGTGGAACTGCTGGCTCGTATGGTACCTCCGTTTAACAGCTTGAAGAACTGCTCTCTGGGTCTCTCTCCCCGCAGACTGTGGAGCAGCATTCAGGTCAGAGCTGCTCTTGTGGGCCAAGGCTTTCACCTCGTAGTTGGATGCTGCCAAGCTCTCTTCCTCTACTTGAACATTCTAAAGGGATCCCACAGTAAGACATTTGGGATTCAGGTCTGCTTCTTCAAGGTTGTGCGATCTCGGGTAGGTGACTAAACCTCTCTAACCTCCATTTCCTTCCCTGCAAAATAAGGAAAGATGTCATCCCTAGCTTGAAAGATAATTATGACAGTCAAAATGAGGACACGTGTGAAAGAAGTATTTGTAAAAGCTAAAGACAGCTGTGTGTTACTGTGCAGCTGCTATGCTGTGTCCAGCTCTTTGCTACCCCATGGACTGCAGCACACCAGCAGAGATGTTATTCATTCAACAGATATTTATCAAGAGCCTATTATTTGCCAGATACTATGTTATGTGATGGATATGGACCTGTGACCAAGGCAAATAAAATGCACGCCTTCTGAGATTTTACATTCTGGTCTTGTGGCCAGCCATTCTATTATCTTGAGCAAACCATGCTTCCTTTTCAGGCCTCAGTTTTACCACCTGTTAAAGGGGTGTGCTGGATACATCCAGGTGCAGTCCATCAGTAAATGAACCACACTGGGCACAAATGAACCATACTGCATGGACACAGACTCCCAAACTGCAGGGCTCATCTTTAGGAGAAAGGGGAGTGGGCTCTTCCTAGACACTCAGAATAGTTTAAGATGGTCCATCCAGGAAAGGCGTGTGGACTAGAACAAGCTTCCTTCCCTCTCTCTTCCACATCTCTGGGACTCGGTGACGCCACCATCCCCAGGCAGCTCCCAGCCTAACAGGCATGATTCTGTTACATCTGCTGGCTCTTTCCTGTAGTGGAACCCAGCCTGGTGGTCCAGACCTGCCTGCTGGCCACAAATGAGAAAGGGGCCCTCTGGGAGTGTGTGTTCCTCACGAAGAACAAAGATGTAGGCAGCAGTCTAAAATAGATGTGGAAAAACACTGCTTTTTGTTTTCTCTCTGGAAGGGTGGCTGAGTGAGCCACGGCAGGGGACCCAGAACGTCTGTACTGAAAACACTGTTATTATAAGACAGTGAGAGGAAGGAGCCAGGAGGGGCTGATGGAAGACACCACCCTAATCACCCCTGTATGCTTTCCAGACTGGGGTTTGACCCCAAGAGAACCCTGAGCACCAAGGGTGATTCTCACTCCTGCTTCCCCACACCCCTGCTGGCTCTGACTGTGTCCCTTGCCTTGCTCTACAATTCTTCTTCTACAATTCTTCTGCAAGCCTTCTGTGGCTCCCCACCACCCTCAGGAGAAGCTGAAGGACTTAACAAGGCATTCAAGGCCTCCAGGTTCTGGTCCCAAGTGACTTGGCTGGCCTCTTCCCACTCCGGGCTACTGCTTGGCAATCCTAGAACTTGCCCTACACTTTTGTGCCTTTGCTTACCAACCTGGAACCCCTAGATTAGTCCATCAACTCAATTCTATCTAATCAAAGAAATGTCTATGCTCCACTCCCTCCCTCCCAGACCAAGCTTAGTGACCTCAGCCTAGAGACCTGGCTTGAGAGTATAAAATTCCCCAGAGACTGCATGTGGTCAGGTAAATGAACGAAGGTGACCAAGTGGGGTGCCCAGCAGACAAATTCTCAAGCTCAGTGTAATGGAGTGGATGCTTCTCAGATCTCCCCAGTTGCTGAGATGCAGGAACATGTAGCTTGATCCTCCCATTTTGCAAGAGAAGGTGAAAATTGGGGTTATAAAATGAAATCTCCTCAATTTTATGAATGTTAGCAACTAATTCAATGTTTTGGAAACACTGTTTAGACCAAACAAAATGTATCTATGGGCCAGATTCAATTTACAGGCCATGAATTGTCAATTTCCCTTCCCTTGTTACAAACAGAAGAAGCTAAGTCACAGTGTGTTATATGTCAACAGTCTCCAACCTTTTAGGTACCAGGGGCTGGTTTTGTGAAAGACAAATTTTCCACGGACCAGGGGAATGGGGAGATGGTTTGGGGATGATTCAAGTGCATTACATTTATTATGCACTTTATTTCCATTATTATTACATAAGGTCCACCTCAGATTATCAGGCATTCAATTCCAGAGGTTGGGGACCCCTTTTATAAGTGATACAGACATATTTGGCCTTATCCTTGAGGCTGGGTTGGGTACTGTCTCCTAGGGTGATCTTGACAGTATCTCTCTGAGGAGATGAGATTTGTGCAAAGACCTAAAGGAGTGAGGGAATCAGGTTGTGGTTAATCTGGAGGAAGAACTTTCCAGGAAGTCAGAACTGCAAATGCAGAGGCCCTGAGACAGGAAAGAGCCCGGTGTGTCTGAGGCACAGCAGCAAGACTGTAGGCTGGAGTGGAGTAGGACAGAAGGAGAGGGGAAAGGGATGAGGAGTGATAACCAGGTCCACATCCATACAGGGCCCGTGGGAGCCTGAACTTAATTCAGAATGAACAATGAAAACAACGAATTGATGAATGGATGAATGAATGGGTTCCAAACTGCTCACCGGAATATCCATATTTGCTGTGGGAGTGTGGGTGTGACTGCTTTGTCTTAGGGTCTGAAGTCTTCAGAATTATGCTGGAAGACGTTGGTCTATGGTTAACATCACCAGGTTCCCATCAGTCTGGAGGTGTTTTAATGGTGCTTGATTAGAAGCCTCAGATGGAGAGGGGTCTTCATGAGGGTGGGTATGTATGAGAAAGAGACAAATAGAGAGGAACCAGGCAGAAAGAGATGGGGTTCACCAGAGTGCCCGTCTAGCACCCTCATCCCTGCAGGTCAGGGACACCAGGCCTCCAGTGGGGGACTCTGAGCTCCCCAGCATGCCCATGAGACTTCTGATCACCAAGTCCTCAGGTCTCATGCAGCCACCCCTGGTTAACCCACTGGTGATAGCATGTGGCAGACCAGCTCCTGTCCTTGGCCGCACTCGGCCTATGAGACTATTTTCTGCCTTGACTCAGGCACTGGCATCCCAGCTGCTGGCAAGCTAGTCTGGTGGGGTTGCCATGGCGACCCTCAGGCATGGATTCCCAGAGATGCTCCCTGCATCCTCCCCGAGCCTGCCACTGCTGATTGCTGGGGGAGAGCGTGACTCACTGTTAAATATATCGCGGCCGTCCCAAATTGGCGGCTCAGCCCTGGCAGCCGGATGTGGGGACAGGCAGCATCTGGGGGCGTGTGGGGTTGGGAGGCTGAGAGGCACGACCTCCTGAGCGTCTTCAGAGCCTTTGGCTCCTGTCCTGGGCGGTACCTTTACCAATCCCCTGCCCAGATCTCCTGCCTTTCCCAGTCTGTCTGGGTTTCAGTCCCAACTCTGTTCACTTGCTAGCTGGGTGACCTTGGACAAGCTTTCCTTCTCTGGGTCTCAAAGTCCTTATCTGTAAAATGGGGGTGATGTGAACGCCGATGGTCAAGAACTGTGGAGGGTCTGAGCTTTCACTTGGCTTGCAAGCTAACAAGTGAGCCTGCCGCAGTCGAGTGGATACTGGCNGGCTGCTGTCTGTGGGGTCGCACAGAGTTGGACACGACTGAAGCGACTTAGCAGCAGTAGCAGCAGCAGCAAGCAGCTCACAGTAGACCTTTCTACTGTGGTCTTTTCCTTAGTTCTGTAGACACTGACCTGTAGCTAAGCTCAATTATTGCTGCAAGGTATTTTGACTGGGAAGCAATGAGGTTCCCAGACAAGGTGATTCCAGAGCCCAGATGCCCCCAGACTCCAACATGCTGCCTTGTTATTGCTCTGGGATTTTGTGTCTATGTCCCACATTCATCCATTCATTCCCTGTACCATATTCATAGGTTAAATGGTGTCATTCCATTTCTCTTCCCTAGCAATGCTTAAAGAGAGCATTTCTAGCATCTAATTCCTCTTGAGTGCTGATTTTTTTTCTCTTGGGAGCTCCAATACTCTCAAGACTGAGAAGGAACTAAAGGGAGCATTTGTTATCATAGATTATTCATAGTAAAGAATTTGCTGCACCCAGAGCAACAAAGATCTGTTTGTGTGTAGACTGCAAGGGTAGAAGCAGGGTCACACTGAACGCCATAAGCAGAGCACTGAGAAACGAGCTTCTCCTTGGACCCCAGGGAGTGGTCCTCAGTAACAATGTCTCATAGATAGAGTTTCTGGATCCTTCTCAGCCCTTCCTCTGCTGCTGTTTCTGAAACAGCCAAGGACTCAACATTATCAAAGATAAAAGTCAGTTATGCTGAAATGAATCCTTAAAACACTTTTTAAAAGACAGATATCAGTATCTATTTTAGTACAACTTTTTGGTCTGGAAACAGTGTCTTCATGAACCTGAACTTCCACACACTTGGCTTCTTGACTGGGTGTGAAGAAGCCAAAGAACAATCAATGAATATCCAAAACAGCCCTCTTGTTTTAAGAAATTTGAATCTCAGTGGTTTTGTGAAAGAACAAACTTTTCTTTTTGGGGGGAGTCGTTGCCATGGGGTAGATTTAATCATGTTGGGAATCAATTTCTATTTAATGCTGACCGTGGAAGATTGAAGATAGTTTGGCATTTTCTGATTCTTCCCCCATAGAGCAGAGGGTTCTAGCTCTCCATTTAAATCTGAGTTGGCTTGTGATGTTTTGACCAACAGAGTGTGTGGAGGTGATGCTGGGCTGGCTCTAGGCCTTCCATTTAAGAGGATCAGCAGCTTCTGATTTGGTCTTTTGGAAGATCAAGGCCTCATGTGGGAAGTCCGCCTTTGCAGGGTCCTGGCAGGTGAGTTGCCACAAAAGGAGTGAAAGAGAGATGAGAGAGATGGAGGGAAGGAAGGAAAGAGACGGAAAGAGAGTGAGAACATGCACTGTGGCATCTATTCGTTGAGTGAGAAGCAATTCTAGAATCTCAGAAATAGATCTTCCAGCCCCAGCTGGGATCAGAGATAAACCACCCAAGTGAACTCTTCCCAAGTTCCCAACAAAATTGGGAACAAGATAAAACAGTTGCTTTAAGCCACAACATTTTGGAGTTGTTTGTGACATGGTACTAGATAACATTTTCAACCACTAAAGATAATTGTAGCAAATCCTAAGACAGTTCTCTGGCTCTCAACTTGGATAAAGCAATGATTCTTCAGATGTTAAGGACTGGAGGGTCAAAGACATCATTGGTTCCGACATGTTTATTTCACAGAAGAAATTGAAATCCATAGATGTGAAAACAGCAGCTAGAGAGAGGGGATTAACTGCTGTTCTAACAACGTTGGGCAACTTTCCCAGATAAGAGTATTTCTTGGTCTTTAAGTTTCTTGTGAAGGTATTTCCTTCTGCCACTAAATTCAGAATCTCTTGTGTTCCTCATTCTCTTCCACAGCAGGCAGGGCTCCTTCTTCTTCCACCTCATCCGGGAGCAGAGTTCATTCCATTTCAAATGCAGACACAAAAGACATTGTGATTCATTGTATCAACTTTCCCTCCTTTACAATAGGCACCTGGGCTGTCCCCTGGGAAGCCAAGAAAAGGTGAACCCCAGGACAGGATGGGGTCAGGCTCCTGCATTATCT
>SJYV01005446.1:6291-16965 GCA_006410875.1 Neotragus pygmaeus | reverse complement strand
GTCAACAGAGAGCCGCTCCATCAGCAGTGAGGTGAAGCCAGAGCCAGTGCCCCCTCCAAAGCTGTGGAACACCAGGAAGCCCTGAAGTCCTGTGCACTGATCAGACTGAAAGACAGGAAAAGAGCATTGTGGGCGGGGAAAGGACCTGAGGATCTCTTATGCTGGCTTCACAAAAGTCTAAAATTTCTCAGGTGTTAAGGCAAACTAATGAGTATCCCAAAGCTGCAGCATGCTCTGGGACATGTACAATTAGAGATGACTCCATGAAATGGACTTGGAAAAAAATGTTTCTGACCATTAGCATCATTTCAAAAGCTTCCTTCCTTCTTCCCCCAATTCTTACCAGCTTGCGGATCCGGTCCAGTACTGGGTCAATGATTTCCTTGCCAATGGTGTAGTGACCACGAGCATAGTTGTTAGCGGCATCCTCTTTCCCAGTGATGAGCTGCTCGGGGTGGAACAGTTGCCGGTATGGGCCATTTCGGATCTCATCTGAAAAGGCATTCACCACATCGTTAGAGCAGAAACCACAAGGCTATGCTCAGCACAGACCTCCCTCCCTCAGCCTGGTGGCTGTGGTCAGATATATGGAAGCGTTCATCCTCCTGCCAGCCTGAGATAGCAGTTTGTGAGAGAAAGCCAGACCTGCTGCTCAGGCCAGTCTGCGATTAGCCTCCCTTCTTTAGCTTCCATCAGGGCAAGGGGTTTGCAGGGCCAGGAAAGCCAGGTCTAGACATCCTTAATTCCACTCTCTCTTCTTCTGCTCACCAATTACGGTAGGCTCCAAATCCACAAAAACTGCCCGGGGCACATGCTTTCCGGCACCGGTTTCACAGAAGAAGGTGGTGAAGGAGTCGTCCCCTCCACCGATGGTCTTGTCACTGGGCATCTGTCCATCCGGCTGAATTCCATGTTCCAGACAGTAGAGCTCCCAGCAGGCATTGCCCATCTGGACACCTGCCTGCCCCACATGGACTGAGATGCATTCACGCTGAAGGGTAAAGAGAGGGGACATGACATAAGCCCCACATACATAAGTCCTTACCTCATGAGCCTCTCTCCCACCCTATCAACTACCAGTTAGGATGACTCAGTTGGCAAAAGGGCCTGAGCAGAGGTCAAAGAGGCTGGCATCCTGCCCAGGCTCTCCTGCATAGGACTTTCCAACTGGAAGCACCCAGTAGTGCAGGCCAGTTCCCTCAGCCTACTTCTCCATGGGGACCTTGTCAAGTAAGAGCTGTGGCTCCATATGACCCTGCCATATTCACAGGACACTCAGGCAGGACAGAGAGGTCAGTGCATATGAGACAGGCAGACACTGCAGTCACTGAGACAAGGACAAGAGAATTTTTCAGCTGTTCCCAATCCCTACTCCCACAGATCAGCTTCTCAAGAGCCTGAGAAGGGACAGAAGGTTTTCCAGAGCTAAGAATTTATAGCTAGAGGTCCGCCCTTGATTAATTCTTTGCTTTGAGGATGAACAACTAGAATATCATATAACCCTCTCGCCCTTTCATTCTTGCCAACTGTAGAGGTGTCTCAGCCTTCTGGTCAGGCATCAACTGACCATGCTAGCCAGCAGGATGCCCTGGCCCTCACCACCTTTAAATCCCATCTGGCTCTGGGGATCAATCCCATCTGGCTGCTCTCCCCACCTCTACCCCCACACCCTGGGTATCTTCACACGTTCGTTCATCCACTGCGGCGCCCTCACAGAAACTGCAGAGAGCAGTGAGGCGCCGCAGTAAGGGCTGTGGGCACCGGGGCACTCGCTGCCCTAGGCTCATTCCTGCCAGTTTGGAATTACCCTCTGAAGACCAAAGTGGTGCAGAGCAGGGCCGGCGCGGCCTCCCTTTTCGACACCGAAATGGCGGGGTGACGGTTTGCAAACACCCAGAAAAGGAAGCGGAACCTGCGGTGAGGCCCCGAAGGTAACCTGCCTTGCCCTGGGCGGAGTGAGCGCCATCCTGCGCTCTGACCCCGTATTCGCCCCTTCTAGATCCTTTCCAGGTCCATCCCAGTGGAAAGCGAGGATTGGATTTCGGCCCCCGTCCCTGGGCTATAAATACCACCCCCTACACACACCTCTTTCCCCTCCCCCCAACCTGGCCTCGGGCCGCGCTCTCGCTCAGCGCCAGCTGTCTCTGCCCGTCCGTGCACGCGGACATCGGCTAGAGAGATTCCGGCTCGCCTCACTAGGCCGAACCCCATTCTCGCCACCCCTCCAGGATCAAAAGAGGGGTGCTGAGTCACGGGGCGGGGGTGCTGTGGGTAGAAGGGATGCGCCCACAGTCGGAGGAAAGGGGGATGCTGAACCAAGTGATCTGACCCCTTCCCACCTTCTTGCACCAAGCACGTGTTTGGTCAGTTCCAAGGACTCGGGAGTGAGGGGGAGGCTAGGGACGGAGGGCAGCCAAGCGGGGTCTCCCTCGACCGCGGAAAGGACGGGCCGCGGGACCGCGTGACTCCCCTCAGGAGGGTTAGGACACAAATACTTGGTGGAGCAGGAGGGGATGCCAGGAGGACTCCTCTCTGCTACTGAAGATCCCCACCCCGCTCTACCACCCTCCCTAGCATCCGAAAGTGGACAACTTGACCCAGCCAAAGTCACCGGGAGGGGGTGGGGGAAAGCAACCCCCCTCCGACACCTCGAGACCTGAAACTCCGGATAAAGGGCCCCGAGCAGCCCTAGAGGGAGGTTCCCCGAAGAAGAGAACTTAGGGGACGGGCGCGATGCCGGCGGGGCCGCACTCACCATGGTGAGTCCGGGCGGTGGGTCTCACGTAGAGTCCGCGTGACGGGTCTCAGTGAGAACTGCGCTAGCTGCAGTGCCGCACCGCTCTTATATGCGGGGGGCGGGCCCGCGCGCTCCGACCGCCCACTAAGAGCGGGGCGGCCCAAACGCCACGCCCCCGAAAGGTAGGCGGCCCGGAGGGGTGGGGCCAGGGCGAGTCCCCTCCCCGGAGCGTGCCAGAGTCCCTCACCTGTCCCGCGTGAGTGAGCAGCAGCGACCCGGGCTTAAACCCTTCTCTCCCGGCTTTGCGCCGGCACTCGGTCGCTGTTGGGACGCAAGGCGCGGTGCCAGGACGTGTCTGTCCTGCACCTGCGTCGTGGGGGCGCCTGTCGCTAAGGTGTTCTGACTTAGGCTGGGTGCTGCAGAGGCTGTTTTTCCGGAGAGGCTGCAGCCAGCCTTCGCCTGTGCCCTCCCCGCTCCGCCTCTCTGGAGCTTCCGGCCGACTGCCTGGCCCTGGCGCGTCCCCCAGGAACGGCTTGCAGTCGCACGAGGCCTGCTGGTCCCCGGCCGGGACGGCTGGCCTTCGCCAACGCCCGCGGGCGGCCGAGGACCGGGAGCTGCACAGTCTGAGCCCCAGGTTGCCGATCCCTTAGGTTGCTCCGCAGAGCCGAGCCCCACAGTCTGTCTGCGAGGGCCGACCCCCAGAATCTGTCGCGTCTTGCCGGCTGCCCGCTGGTCAGTGGCCCCGTCATCAGCACCGTCACTATTGGCCGGCCCTCGCCATAGCCACCGGCCCACTTTCCTGCACCCAGAACCGCTGGAGCGTCTGGGATTCCCATCCTGACTGCCCTATGTGACCTTGGGCAAGGGACTTAACCTCACTGAAATCTTGGCATCTTCACCGGTTAGAGGAGATAACGATCCCACCCCCAGAAAGCATTGTGAGGTGTTATAACGTTTGTTGACTCAGAAGAGGAAAAAGAAAATGGAGATTCTGATGTCATGGCTGGTTTTGACTTTCCCATCCTCTTCTGTCCTTAAGCCATGGGCAGAATCTGCCACCTGCATCTCAAAGCCCTCAGGGCTCCAGCAGAGGTCTCAGCTAAAGCTATTCCTTCTTTCTTCTTTTCATCCCCACGTCTTGCAAGAATGGGCTTTTCAACCTACTTCTGCTTTCCCTTGCATGCCTTACATTTTCTTCCTGTCTCTCTTCACTGCAGAAATCATCAAAAGTACCCTACATGCCTATTGGTACATCCTGTCTCCTGGGAAAAGATTCACCTGTCTCTCCTATTTGTTTCTCCTAGTGTTTCCTAGGGCCAAGACTGCCTGACAATGTAACACAGCAGGATAAGATAACTAGCAATGGCAACTTTCTACCAACAAAATAGCTAACTGATACCTTACTTTACCAAGGCATGGAAAGAAACACCGTGAAATATGACAAGGTCTCTTTTCCCAGTAGACTAACCATATGGTTGGGAGAACAAGACTCATTCATAGAAAAGAAACCTGGCAAGGGCACATAATGAGGTTGCTTTGGGAAACGGGGTCACGGTCTCTACAGAGCAAGGAGCCTTGGTGACTACAGAACACGTGGCCTCGTTCAGACCTTCCCTAGCCCTCTGTTTTCCTTGTTCAGCCCAACCCTGCAGAGTGAGTATTTTAAGAGATTTGTGCTATCTTAGGCAAAACTCCAAACCTATTCTTCAGGTTCAGCTTCTTTTTCTGTAAAACTGGGATAATAACTTTGCATTGTGAGGACCAGATGAACTGGAAGATGCGTACGTACACAGGAAAGCACTATGTATCCAGCTGCCTGGACTCTTAGAGCATTTTGTTCATTTATTTTAGTGCGTGTAGCACCTCATGCTGCGGTTATTCATGCATATGTCCATCTTATTAGACAGTGATCTTGCTGAAGCAAAAGACTGTGTCTTATTCACTTTTGTGTCCCCCAGTTCCTAATATGGCACTTGGCACATGGTAACATTTGCTAAGTGTGTGTCAGATGAATTGTTTCACTATAGAGATGGGACTGAAATTAAGGTAAAACTCTTAAGATGCCGGAAGTTTCAAATTAGCAGCCTGGAAAACAAATTCCCTCTCTGAAATGTTTCATCTGGCCCCCACAGTGTTAACCCCTATTGCATTTAGAATATGAAAAAAATGTATGGGGCATCGCCAAAGACCACCCCTATGTTAGGAGACTTACTAGACAGACTCACAGGACTCAGCATAAACTTGTACTCACAGCTAGGGTTTATTACAGTGATGCAAGAACAATACACAGCTGGATAATAAGCGGAAAAGACACAATAGGAGTCTGAAGGAATCTCTGTCCTCTCCCTCCCATAAGGGCTTACACAATGTACTCGTTTTCCTAAACGAAAATGGAGCAACATTTCCCTGCAGTGCTTTTGTCCAAGAAAGCCCATTAGAGACTCAGCACCCAAGGTTTTTAGTGGGGGCTGTTGACAGAGGCACTTCTGCCTTGCATGTGCCAAAATTCCAGACTCAGAAGAAAAATGGGTGTTCAGCATAAATCACATTGTTTACACACACTGTCCAGGCACAACAAGCCATCCTGATCAATCAGCTGTTGACTGGGAGTACTCTAAGAGCCAAGTTCTGAGATGCGAGCCGAGGGTCAACCTTGAGAGCAGGCCTTTCCAAGGATAGCTGTCTCAGGCCTGCTAGGTTAACTGTTTTGATCATGTAAAAATCCAGATTCTAGCTTATCATGAAACAAATGGGAAGAGATGGCTATTCTAGGCCTGCATTCCCATTTAGCAACTGTGATAGGCAGAATAGCACTCCCCCCAAGATGTCCACATTCTAGTCCCTGAAATCTGTGACTACGTTACCTTCCATGGCTAAAGACAGTGTGAATGTGATTAAGGTAAAGGTCTTGAGATGGAGAGATTTGGGGTTTTCTGGGCGGGCCCAGTGTTATCACAAGTCCTTGTTTTAATTAAAAAAATTTTTTTAATTATGAAAGTATGATAACACATTAACAGGAGACTTGGAAAATACAGAACAAGGTTACATATAGTTCCACTATACGTTATAGTTATTTTTAAAAGTAGATAAATTAAGATTTTAAGTTGGGCTTTCAATATCAAACTCTCAAAAATTAATACAATGAATACAATACCATTTTCTCAAAAATTAATTATCTTCTACAGAGTAGAAGGATCTAGTAGACCTGAAAAGCACTATGAACCAATTCAACACAATTAAGATTATACAATTTTCACACAGCGATAGAATACAAATTCTGTTCAAGTTCCCACAGACTGTAAACTAGAAGACACAGATAAAACAAGGTGCAAAACTTTCACCATCTAAAGGCATTGAGATCAGACAGAATCACTCCTCTTATCACTGTAGAATCATGTTAGAAATTAATATCAAGATATTTGAAAATAACCCACCTATTTTCAAGTGGAATGTGACATTTACCAAGAGAAATAGAAGGGTCCTTCTAAATGGAAGAAGGAGGCAGGAGAGTCAAGTCAGGGCAGGGGAGAGGTCAGAGTGAAGGCTCTCAAGACGGAAGGAGGCCATGGTGAAGGAATGCGGACAGCCTCTAGAAGACAAGGGACACATTTTCCTCTAAAGTCTTTAGAAGGAAAGCAACCGTGCCAATGCCTTGAATTTATCCGTAAATAGGTTTGCAATTCCAGTGGTGGGAGAGGGGGCTTCCCCACACACCACCAGCAAGGGATTCGAGAATATAGCTCAATTCTGCACTTTCTGCCTGGAGATAGCATCAGGTTCCACAGGTTAAAGGTTTGATCCTACAAAACTGACCCCCCATTTCCTGCTTCAGATGCCAGTCACAGGTCCCAGATGTTACCTAAGCTTCTGACCTGCAAGCTACAAACTGGAAGTTCCAACACTTCCCTCCAACTCTGGATACCAACCACAAGTCCGTATGGTTACTTGTCCTGACTGATGGGCTGCAGATTAGAGCTTACCATCACCTCTTTCTTGGGTTCAACTAATTTGCTAGAGAGGCTCGTAGGGTTCAGAGAAATATTTTACCTACTAGATCACTGGTTTATTACACAAGGATATAAGCCAGGAGCAGTCAAATAGAAGGGATGCAGAGGGCCATGTATGGTAAAAGGACATGAACTTCCATACCATCTCCAGGTGCTCTACTCTCCCGGCATCTCCACGTGTTCACCACCTTGGAAGGTCTCCAAACCCCATCCTTTTGAGTTTTGACGATGGCTTCATTACATAAACATGGTTGATTAAATCACTGACCATTGGTGATTGAACTCAATCTCCAGCTACCCACCCCTCTCAGGAGGTCAGAAGGGCATGATGGGACTGAAATTTCTAAACCTCTAATTGCTCAGTTGGCTCCACTGGCAAGCAACCCCCATCCCTAGGTGGGTCCAAAAGTCACCTCACTAACATAGCAAGACACCTTGATCATTCTCAACACTTAGAGAATTCTCAGGGTTTGGGGAACTGTGAGCCAAGAAGAATGGACAAAGACCAAATAATATATAAGAAATACATTTTGGTCATCTGAGTAGCCACAGTTTTTTCTTATAAATCATAATATTGCATTCCCCATAAGATTTATTTTGGACTTTTGATCTCCAGAACGTGAGATAATAAATACATTTTTGTTGTTTTAAGCTACTAAGTTTGTAGCAATTTGTTACAGCCTGGATAGGAAACCAATGCGGCAACAAATGTAGCTGGGTGATGGCTACCTTCTTAGGATGGGCAACAAGCTGCTGCAGTTCACCCAGCCTTCCTTACTCTGTGTCTCCCTGACACAGAAGACCAGTGCCCACTGTCATTTAGCATCACATGCTCAACCCACATCACACATTTATGTTCACCTGGCTCCTGCAGCAATGAGTTCACAGCCCTAAGCAGGCTTCCTGACAGGGAAAATGGAGAAGACAAGGGTGCAGGGAGACACGCCCAAGGCATGTTGGTGGAATATAGAGTCTGCATCTGGTTGGGCATGTGTGTCTGAGCATGCATGCTCATGCACAAACAGGCATGACTGAGTGTATGTATTTTCTCAGGATATAGACAGATCCCCTGAATAAGGGCCATAAGCTCTTGGTAGGTGTGCAGGTAATAGTCCATATTACCAAACAGAAAACTCTTGGACATTCACATAGAATCTAGAAGACAATGCCAAACACTTTTTCAATCTTCCTGATGAGGCATTGTTTAGTCACTTACCCAACGTGGGTGTCAACTCTCTCTTTGGGTCGCTCTCCCTCTTCACCTTGCCTACTGTTATCTCCATCTTTCCTATTTCCTTCTCAGAGTCTCACCTCCATCTTGAAGCAGTGTGGCAAGGTCATCAAAGTTCTTTGTTTGCTTTTGGCTGTGCCACGTGGCATGTGGGAGCTTAGTTCCCTGACCAGGGATCAAACCTGAGCCCCTTACAGTGGAAGCTCAAAGTCTTAGCCACCAGGAAAGTCCCCATCAAGGTTTAAAATGTCTCCATGGATTCCATTAGGGAGAGGTGGAGCTGAGCCTTACCGCACACCCAGTTTTGTTTTGTTTTCAGCTGGAGCATCTACTGGCTGTCCTCCTCCTCGCAGCACCACCTTTCCTACAGGACAGCTCCATGTCTTCTCCCCTCCCTGCTGTCCACGCTGGCTTGGTTCACATGCTCCACTGAGATGTTCTTGCTAAGGTCGCCAGTGACCTCCATCTTGCCAAACCAGAGATCATGCCTCTCTCTTCATCTTTCTCAGCCTCTCAGCAGTATGTGACATAACTGATCCTTCCTTTATAGTATTTCATAGTTGAAGTACTTCGTTCTTGGCTTTGATGACACTTCGCTCCTGGTTTTTGTCCTAGCCACTCCTTCTTGGTGGTCTTTGATGGCTTACCTCTAAAGGGTGTTTCTCATAGCTCATTCCCAGGCTTTCCACATGCTTTTTCTCCCTGAAGGAGCAATAGTTGAAAGTGGGTAATGAGTATATGGGATTTTATTATGTTATCTCTACTGTGGAGTGTATTTTTTCAGTTCAGTTCAGTTCAGTCGCTCAGTTGTGTCCAACTATTTGCGACCCCATGAATCGCAGCACGCCGAATTGATGCTTTTGAACTGTGGTGTTGGAGAAGACTCTTGAGAGTCCCTTGGATTTCAAGGGGTGTATTTTTAAATGTCTGTAATTAAAATCAATTGTAACTTATCTAGGGTTACTAAAAAAAGAATAGCTAGAGTATAAACATCCCAAGCTGCAGTGCCAGAATAGAATAAAAAGAAAGCCGTATCACCTATATGTTGATGGTTCTCAAAAGTACTCCTCCATTTTGGACCTCTCCTCTGAGGTTCAGAGTCACATGACTGTTTGGCTTTTTGATATCATACCTTGAAAGCCCCTTAGACATCTCAACACAACACAAAGTGGAACTCTTATCACACTCCCTGCCAAACCTGCTTCTGTCCTAGGCTCCCGAAAGTGAAAGTCGCTCAGTCATGTCTATACCAGTCCATGGAATTCTCTAGGCCAGAATACTGGCATGGGTACCTTTTCCCTTCTCCAGGGGGTCTTCCCAGCCCAGGGGTCAAACCTGAGTCTCCCACACTGTAGGAAGATTCTTTACCAGCTGAGCCACAAGGGAAGCCCCGGGTCTGAGTGAATAATATCACCTTCCTCCCAAGTCCTTAGGTAAAAATGGAGGACTGTCCTCTATTCCTCTTTCATTCTCTTCCCTCCCTCTTTTATTAATTAGAATGTTTTAGCTTCAAATCATGGAAAGCCTAGCTACCAGCAGCTTAAACAGTGGGTGTATTATTATCCCGCAAGAAATCTGAATGGAGGGCAGTTCCAGGATTGGTTCAGTGATGTCACCAGTAAGTCCAGTATGTCCAGCTTTCTGCTCTGGCATCCTCAATGGCCTGGTGACGTCTTCTCTCCTGATCACAGGATGACTACCACAGCTCCAAGTATCATGCCCTCATATGACACCATCCTAAGGCAGGAAAGGGGGAGTGGTTTCCTCCCACATCTCTTTTTATCAGAGAGAAAAACCTTTCCTTAAAGCACCCCAGCAGACTTTCCCTTGTTTCTTACTGACCTCAGGCCTAAACTAGTCATTGGAAGGGGGCACTGGAACTACCATGAGTGGTTTGGACAAACCCTTGGAGAAGGCAATGGCAACCCACTCTGGTACTCTTGCCTGGAAAATCCCATGGATGGAGGAGCCTGGTAGGCTGCAGTCCATGGGGTCGAGAAGAGTCAGATACGACTGAGCGACTTCACTTTCACTTTTCACTTTCATGCATTGGAGAAGGAAATGGCAACCCACTCCAGTGTCCTTGCCTGGAGAATCCCAGGGACAGGGGAGCCTGGTGGCCTGCCATCTATGGGGTTGCACAGAGTCAGACATGACTGAAGTGACTTAGCAGCAGCATACTTACCCTTAGGTCTAGAGAAAGGCCATCTTCCTTGACCAAGTGGAAGGGTGAAAAATTATACAAAATCAGGACCACGTCAGCAAAGAAGACATGGAGGCAGGGGTCAGGTAAGGCTGTTGGGTAGGTCTGCACAGCCCAGATTAGCATGTCCTATCACTTCAACCCAGCTACTTCCCTCACCCCCAGTTTAGTCCAAGGTACCATCCCCTCATTTCTGGATATTAGCCATGGTCTCCTCACAGCTTCCTGCTCCCACTCTTGAACCTCTATAATGTACTCTCCACATAGCAGCTGCAATACTCTCTCTAAAACAAAACACGAAGTAGGCCATGAGGCTTGCTTAACCCCCCACCCCCCATCACACTTGTAATAAAAGCCATTCTCAGGACTTCCCTGGTAGTCCAAGCTCCTAATTGGCTAAAACTCCAAGCTCCTAATTCAGGAGGCCAGGGTTCCATCTGGTCAGGGAACTAGATCCCACACACCACACCTGAGTGTGCAAGCTGCAGCTAAAGAT
>SJYV01005445.1:1694455-1733234 GCA_006410875.1 Neotragus pygmaeus | reverse complement strand
AGGGACTCTGTGCCCAGCAGGTGGGGGGCAGCGCCCCTCTGCCAGCTACAGAGGTCCTCCTAGGGGTCACCTGCCCTGCCTCTCCCCTGGGCTGGGCCTCAGGCCACGAGACCCTCCCCTGGACCCTTCCTGGGCTCCTGGGGAGGAGAAGAAACCAAGCCCTGGTGGGAGGGTCGAGCCACCCAAACCTGGAGTCGGCCTCGCTTCCCACAGGCCCTGCGTCCCGGGGACTGCTGAGCCAACTCGTCTTCACACTTGCGGTCTCAGCTTAAACATCATCTCTTCAATTTTAGTTTTAGCCACACTGCATGGCGTGCAGGGATCCCCCCGAGCAGGGATTGAACTTGTGGCCCCCTCAGGGGAAGTGCAGCATCTTAGCCACTGGACTGCCAGGAAGTGCCGTAAGCATCATCTCTTTACAGAGACGGCCCCTCCCCTCCAAGCACCCTAAGGCAGCCACGCTTAGCGTCCTGGTCAGTGTTCCCTGGCTTTCGGCACAGTCCCAGGGCCTTTATCCATGCCCATCTCTCCCAACAGGATGGGAGCTCCTTAAGGGAAGGAGCTGGACTGAAGGAGACGCGTTGTGTCTCCAGGGCCTGGCACATAGTAGGTACTCAGTTAACAATGGTTGAAGGCAGGTGCTCTGGAGGCCCGAGAAAGCAATGTCAGGTCTTTATCTTCGAGGAGCTAAGAGGGGTGTGTGTGTTTTCCCAGAGTACTTTGATTCTGAAGCAGTGAAGAGGCCGCAGAAAGGAGGGAAGGAGGGAGGCGGCCCGGGGCGAGGGGTGAGAGGCAAGAGCTGACGGGGCGGCCCGGGGCGGGCCTCTGCCTCTCGGCCGCCAGGGCTTTAAAGAAGTGTGGGCATTGCGATGGCCAAGTGGAAGTTCAGCCCTGGTTGCAGGGCCAGGGGTCACCGGTCCCTCCTGCTGGACCCAAGTCCCCCCCACCCCCCTTTGGCTTTGCTTGAGTTCCTTCTTTTGGGAGGCCACAGGATCTGGCCTGAGAGTGTCGACCCCTTTCCCTCTGGGTGACCCTGGGGCAAGCTGTTAACCTCCGTTTCACAGCCGATCTGTGACCCTGCAGGGGGCTGTGAACGGAGATGCAGAGATCCGTGTGTGAACCCTCGGCAGGCATCGCGTCTAGCCCTTAGCGCTCAGCGACCCAGCTCTCAAGGATCAAAGGCACATTCATACCCATATCTCAGCTGGGAAAAGTGAGTCCCAGGAAGAGGTCCCACATTTACCCCGTGTTTGTTTGAGTGCCCAATTCCATGGCACCTGGGTGGGGGAGAAACCCACTTCTCTTCTTTGGTTTTGACTCAGCTTTTTAGCAACTCCACTGGAACCCCGCCC
This sequence comes from Neotragus pygmaeus, assembly GCA_006410875.1. Classification (NCBI taxonomy): domain Eukaryota; kingdom Metazoa; phylum Chordata; class Mammalia; order Artiodactyla; family Bovidae; genus Neotragus; species Neotragus pygmaeus. The sequence goes on along the minus strand of SJYV01005445.1, from coordinate 1,731,882 downwards.
CTGCATTTGATAAGGCCAGGCTTGTAGAAAAACAGAGCTGGAAGGGGCCTCTCTTAGAGGTCTTGGGGCCCTTGGATCCATTTGGCAGATAAGCAGGTAAAGGCCCAAAGAGCTCTGCCTGGCCAAGGGCGGACAGAGCCTGGGAGAGACAGAGCAAGCCACGATGTACGCTGGGCAGGACGTCACCTTGGGGAGCCCTGGGTGTCTCCTGGCCGTGCCTGGGGACCAGAATGCGGAAGGGAGAGGAGACAGCACTGTGGAAGGTCTTTTCTCCTTTTTCTCTCTTTTTTCTTCTCTCCCACTCCCGCCCCCCAGGAAAAAAATCCTGGATCTCCCACGACTTGGAGAAATGGCCCGGATCCCGTGTCTGGCTCCAGAGCATTTTATGGCCCTTTCCAGCCCGGGATGTGAAGCTCCCGGTGACATGAGCCCCCTTGCTCCATGGCCCGGGCTGGGGAGGGCCCATCCGTCTTCCCCAGCTGGCGGCCGCGTGTGGGAACGGCCCTGCTGGCGGGGCTGCCACCTGTTGCCTTCACTCTCCCTAAGCGTCTGTTCCTGTCCTCCGCGGAGGCCGCGCTGGGGGAGGGCCCGGGGTGGACCTCTGTCCCCGAGCAGACTCTGAGCATCACCGGCTTTGCCTGGGTGACGAGGCTGCCCTGAGAGTCAGGCTCTGTCCAAGGCCTGGGCTCTTCGGGGGCGGTGTTCCACTGTGTTCCTCCTGGGAAGGGTGGTGGGTGGGTTCTGAACATCCGCAGAGGGGAAGGGAGCCGCCCCGGCTCGGGAGCGGACCGGGACAAGCAGGGGCAGCGAAATGTGGGCAGCAGAGAGTGGGAGAAAGGCGAGCCAGGCTGAAGGCCCGCAGCCCCGGCGGGCGGGGTGCACTTGGGGAGCTTTGTACAGGGGAAGGGGCTGGCAGGGGTGAGGTTTCTGCTGGGCGTGGAAGATAACCTCGACCACAGAGGACCACGCACCTGGACTCGTCCTGAGAACGATGGGAGTTGCTGAAGGTTGCTAGAGCAGGAGGGAGACAAGCTCAGACCTGCATTCCACAAAGAACCTCTCGGCTTCCAGGGTGGAGGCGGGCCTGGAGATGGACAACAAGGCAGAGATGGAATGGAGCGGAGGGCAAGGGGCATGAGGCCAGAGACGCGTTTTTGACTTGCTGGCGGGGAGGTAGACAGAGCTGAGAACTGAAACGGAACTGAGAGGCCTATGTCAGATGTCTCTGGGTTCACGCCCAGCCTGGACACCCCTGACTGTTTTCCCCTCGGCAAGCCACCTCTCTGGTTTCCCAAACTGTGTGGTGAGGGGCTTGGATGGGGAAGGGGTGGAGGAGCTTGGATCGAGCCAAGCTGCTCCCCAGGTGTGCCGATGGTCGGCACTGGGAGCGAGCCTCTCACCTCCCCGTGCCTCACTTCCCCTGTTGGTGATGCCTCAAACTCACGAGTGAGTTGGAAGCACCAGCTCAGTTTGTAAGGTGCCAGCACCGGGCCTGGCAACACACTCGGGGAAGCAGGATGGAGAATTCCATCTGCTTTGAGCCCCTCCCAGAGTGAACTTGCTCTGTCTCTGGGACAGCTCTCATCGGGGGTTTGCTGGGGGAACAAGGCAGGAGTGTTGAAGGAAAATGGTGCCCGAGGGAGCCCTGGCTGGGGCGGAGTGAGAAGGCTGGGCTCCGGAGGGGCCACTCAGGTTTCAGAGATCCCGGGACCTGCAGAGCTCCGAGGAATTTTCCCAGGCCAGGCTGCAGGCAGCTGGAAGCCATCCGTCCCAGGAAAGGAGAAGGATCAGGGGTCCTGCCAAGGTCTTTCACTGGGAACAAGAACACAGGGGTGGGGGCAGGATTCTCCCATCCAGCCTGGAAAGATGAAACCCTTCTGCCTGGGCAGCTGCTGGTGGGGATGCCAAAAGCCCAACGGCCGGCTTCTGGGCTCCCCTGGGGCTGTGACCGGGTTAAGTGGGCCGTGTGGACCCCTGGCGGCCCGGAAGCCAGAGGAGCAGACCTGGAATCCGCCGTCTTCTGAATCTGAACCACGTCTGGGGTAGACCTGCGTGGGGTAGGGGCCCACGCACATTGCCCTGGGGTGCTGAGTTTACTCCTGGGTAGCCGGGGTGCCTCAGGCATGGAGACGGGAGGTGGGAGACAGTGGGGGTGAGAGCCCTTCTTTGGAACCGGCCAAGGTGGGGAGCCCAAGTTCAAGGTCATCTCAGGGTCAGTGTTTACTCTGCAGGCTATTGTGAAGATTAGAGATAAAACATGGGGAAACACCAGCACAGTATATGCTCAGCAGGTGCTAATTATGTCACCAGAGGGGATATAGGCTAGTGGTTAAGAGCACAGGCTGTGGCTGACTCCTGGGTTCAGATCTCATCCCTGCCGCCTCCCGGGTCTGCCCATCTGCTCATTCCTGAACCTTGGAGTCCTCAAGGGCTGCACTGGAGATACTGGCGGGGCAGGGAGCCCCCCACAAGCATTAGCTGTTATTACTGAGATTGTTGCTCCCAACACCCTGTGAATGCTTTGGGCCCAGATCTACAGAAAGAGAACATTTTTCTTTCTCTTGCTAACCCCGGTAAGAATAACAGCTGCTACTCATGCCTTCCCGTCTTGGTGTCAGGGGCCTGGCCTGACGGCTTACGTACGTTATCTTGGGAGTCTGCCCATTACACGCAGATACGCTGATTCACTGCTGCATTTGGACAGGTGAGAAGAGAAAGATCTTAGGTCTGTAGAGACTTACCTAAGTCTCAAGGCCGGGAAGTGCCAGGGAGAAGAGACTCCAGGCCAAGGTCACGGAGCGGGCTCTGGGAGGATTTCCAGGCGTGAAGACGGTGGGAAGACCACGAGGCTGGGAGTCGGGAACCAGCGTTCTTTCTTTGTGCCTTTTGTGCTGTTATGTTTTATTATTTAAGTCATCCCTGTTACTTAAAAAAAAACACAGAAGCCTTTGATGCTCAAATAATCCACAAATTCACAATGCCACAAACTACATGGGAATTTAGACAAATTTCACAGTCACCTATTTTGTCAGCCCTTCATATGGAAGATCCACCTGAATCTTGGTGTTTTCTATAGAACAGAGATTATTTTACTTGATAATTTATATAAAATAGACGATAAGCTTAATTGCAAGACTGGAGTGTTGAGAAAATGTTTTGTGAACATTTAAAAAAAGGTAAAAGAGTGAGCATCCCAGGAAGTGAGCCAAAATGGCAATTGACAAAGAAAGCAGTGGAATTGAAGCAGGGCTCCCAAAGCCGTTGCTCTGGGGCAGCTGAGAGATGCAGGACGGAGAGGGAGGCCGGGTTCTGGGTGGGGCACACATGCGCGCCTATGGCTGATCCACGCGGGTGCACAGCGAAAGCCATCATGCTGTCCTAGAGCAATCACCCTCCAACTAAAATAAATTAATACAGAAAGCACAGTGTTTAAGAGAACAGACTCTGGAGCCAGACTGCTAGGGTCAACATCTCAGCTCCACCACCTGCTCGTGGTTCCTGACCTTGGGGAAATGACTTCACCTCTCGAACCTTCAGTTTCCTTCCAGCACTCTTTTCTGAACACACTTAACTTTCTCAGTCTTGTCGTTAAGAACAGGTGGAGATAGCGGGCCCCGGTGGCGCTGGGATGAGCGCTGGTTGAAATCGTGTGTGTGACGGCCGGCCACGGGGCATGGCCCAGGGTGGGTGCTGCTGTCGGTGGCGGCCTGTTGGTAGGGAGCTTGTATTGTTGGTATTAGTGGTGGTGTTGGCTTTTCTATTAGTGTTGACATTGTCAGTGCGCTGATGTCAGAGCGGCTGTTGTTCTGATTGTTGTTGCTGCTGGTGGCGGTGGTGGCGTGGTGTTGGAGACGCTGCNAGGGACTCTGTGCCCAGCAGGTGGGGGGCAGCGCCCCTCTGCCAGCTACAGAGGTCCTCCTAGGGGTCACCTGCCCTGCCTCTCCCCTGGGCTGGGCCTCAGGCCACGAGACCCTCCCCTGGACCCTTCCTGGGCTCCTGGGGAGGAGAAGAAACCAAGCCCTGGTGGGAGGGTCGAGCCACCCAAACCTGGAGTCGGCCTCGCTTCCCACAGGCCCTGCGTCCCGGGGACTGCTGAGCCAACTCGTCTTCACACTTGCGGTCTCAGCTTAAACATCATCTCTTCAATTTTAGTTTTAGCCACACTGCATGGCGTGCAGGGATCCCCCCGAGCAGGGATTGAACTTGTGGCCCCCTCAGGGGAAGTGCAGCATCTTAGCCACTGGACTGCCAGGAAGTGCCGTAAGCATCATCTCTTTACAGAGACGGCCCCTCCCCTCCAAGCACCCTAAGGCAGCCACGCTTAGCGTCCTGGTCAGTGTTCCCTGGCTTTCGGCACAGTCCCAGGGCCTTTATCCATGCCCATCTCTCCCAACAGGATGGGAGCTCCTTAAGGGAAGGAGCTGGACTGAAGGAGACGCGTTGTGTCTCCAGGGCCTGGCACATAGTAGGTACTCAGTTAACAATGGTTGAAGGCAGGTGCTCTGGAGGCCCGAGAAAGCAATGTCAGGTCTTTATCTTCGAGGAGCTAAGAGGGGTGTGTGTGTTTTCCCAGAGTACTTTGATTCTGAAGCAGTGAAGAGGCCGCAGAAAGGAGGGAAGGAGGGAGGCGGCCCGGGGCGAGGGGTGAGAGGCAAGAGCTGACGGGGCGGCCCGGGGCGGGCCTCTGCCTCTCGGCCGCCAGGGCTTTAAAGAAGTGTGGGCATTGCGATGGCCAAGTGGAAGTTCAGCCCTGATTGCAGGGCCAGGGGTCACCGGTCCCTCCTGCTGGACCCAAGTCCCCCCCACCCCCCTTTGGCTTTGCTTGAGTTCCTTCTTTTGGGAGGCCACAGGATCTGGCCTGAGAGTGTCGACCCCTTTCCCTCTGGGTGACCCTGGGGCAAGCTGTTAACCTCCGTTTCACAGCCGATCTGTGACCCTGCAGGGGGCTGTGAACGGAGATGCAGAGATCCGTGTGTGAACCCTCGGCAGGCATCGCGTCTAGCCCTTAGCGCTCAGCGACCCAGCTCTCAAGGATCAAAGGCACATTCATACCCATATCTCAGCTGGGAAAAGTGAGTCCCAGGAAGAGGTCCCACATTTACCCCGTGTTTGTTTGAGTGCCCAATTCCATGGCACCTGGGTGGGGGAGAAACCCACTTCTCTTCTTTGGTTTTGACTCAGCTTTTTAGCAACTCCACTGGAACCCCGCCCCTGCATTTGATAAGGCCAGGCTTGTAGAAAAACAGAGCTGGAAGGGGCCTCTCTTAGAGGTCTTGGGGCCCTTGGATCCATTTGGCAGATAAGCAGGTAAAGGCCCAAAGAGCTCTGCCTGGCCAAGGGCGGACAGAGCCTGGGAGAGACAGAGCAAGCCACGATGTACGCTGGGCAGGACGTCACCTTGGGGAGCCCTGGGTGTCTCCTGGCCGTGCCTGGGGACCAGAATGCGGAAGGGAGAGGAGACAGCACTGTGGAAGGTCTTTTCTCCTTTTTCTCTCTTTTTTCTTCTCTCCCACTCCCGCCCCCCAGGAAAAAAATCCTGGATCTCCCACGACTTGGAGAAATGGCCCGGATCCCGTGTCTGGCTCCAGAGCATTTTATGGCCCTTTCCAGCCCGGGATGTGAAGCTCCCGGTGACATGAGCCCCCTTGCTCCATGGCCCGGGCTGGGGAGGGCCCATCCGTCTTCCCCAGCTGGCGGCCGCGTGTGGGAACGGCCCTGCTGGCGGGGCTGCCACCTGTTGCCTTCACTCTCCCTAAGCGTCTGTTCCTGTCCTCCGCGGAGGCCGCGCTGGGGGAGGGCCCGGGGTGGACCTCTGTCCCCGAGCAGACTCTGAGCATCACCGGCTTTGCCTGGGTGACGAGGCTGCCCTGAGAGTCAGGCTCTGTCCAAGGCCTGGGCTCTTCGGGGGCGGTGTTCCACTGTGTTCCTCCTGGGAAGGGTGGTGGGTGGGTTCTGAACATCCGCAGAGGGGAAGGGAGCCGCCCCGGCTCGGGAGCGGACCGGGACAAGCAGGGGCAGCGAAATGTGGGCAGCAGAGAGTGGGAGAAAGGCGAGCCAGGCTGAAGGCCCGCAGCCCCGGCGGGCGGGGTGCACTTGGGGAGCTTTGTACAGGGGAAGGGGCTGGCAGGGGTGAGGTTTCTGCTGGGCGTGGAAGATAACCTCGACCACAGAGGACCACGCACCTGGACTCGTCCTGAGAACGATGGGAGTTGCTGAAGGTTGCTAGAGCAGGAGGGAGACAAGCTCAGACCTGCATTCCACAAAGAACCTCTCGGCTTCCAGGGTGGAGGCGGGCCTGGAGATGGACAACAAGGCAGAGATGGAATGGAGCGGAGGGCAAGGGGCATGAGGCCAGAGACGCGTTTTTGACTTGCTGGCGGGGAGGTAGACAGAGCTGAGAACTGAAACGGAACTGAGAGGCCTATGTCAGATGTCTCTGGGTTCACGCCCAGCCTGGACACCCCTGACTGTTTTCCCCTCGGCAAGCCACCTCTCTGGTTTCCCAAACGTGAGGGGCTTGGATGGGGAAGGGGTGGAGGAGCTTGGATCGAGCCAAGCTGCTCCCCAGGTGTGCCGATGGTCGGCACTGGGAGCGAGCCTCTCACCTCCCCGTGCCTCACTTCCCCTGTTGGTGATGCCTCAAACTCACGAGTGAGTTGGAAGCACCAGCTCAGTTTGTAAGGTGCCAGCACCGGGCCTGGCAACACACTCGGGGAAGCAGGATGGAGAATTCCATCTGCTTTGAGCCCCTCCCAGAGTGAACTTGCTCTGTCTCTGGGACAGCTCTCATTGGGGGTTTGCTGGGGGAACAAGGCAGGAGTGTTGAAGGAAAATGGTGCCCGAGGGAGCCCTGGCTGGGGCGGAGTGAGAAGGCTGGGCTCCGGAGGGGCCACTCAGGTTTCAGAGATCCCGGGACCTGCAGAGCTCCGAGGAATTTTCCCAGGCCAGGCTGCAGGCAGCTGGAAGCCATCCGTCCCAGGAAAGGAGAAGGATCAGGGGTCCTGCCAAGGTCTTTCACTGGGAACAAGAACACAGGGGTGGGGGCAGGATTCTCCCATCCAGCCTGGAAAGATGAAACCCTTCTGCCTGGGCAGCTGCTGGTGGGGATGCCAAAAGCCCAACGGCCGGCTTCTGGGCTCCCCTGGGGCTGTGACCGGGTTAAGTGGGCCGTGTGGACCCCTGGCGGCCCGGAAGCCAGAGGAGCAGACCTGGAATCCGCCGTCTTCTGAATCTGAACCACGTCTGGGGTAGACCTGCGTGGGGTAGGGGCCCACGCACATTGCCCTGGGGTGCTGAGTTTACTCCTGGGTAGCCGGGGTGCCTCAGGCATGGAGACGGGAGGTGGGAGACAGTGGGGGTGAGAGCCCTTCTTTGGAACCAGCCAAGGTGGGGAGCCCAAGTTCAAGGTCATCTCAGGGTCAGTGTTTACTCTGCAGGCTATTGTGAAGATTAGAGATAAAACATGGGGAAACACCAGCACAGTATATGCTCAGCAGGTGCTAATTATGTCACCAGAGGGGATATAGGCTAGTGGTTAAGAGCACAGGCTGCGGCTGACTCCTGGGTTCAGATCTCATCCCTGCTGCCTCCCGGGTCTGCCCATCTGCTCATTCCTGAACCTTGGAGTCCTCAAGGGCTGCACTGGAGATACTGGCGGGGCAGGGAGCCCCCCACAAGCATTAGCTGTTATTACTGAGATTGTTGCTCCCAACACCCTGTGAATGCTTTGGGCCCAGATCTACAGAAAGAGAACATTTTTCTTTCTCTTGCTAACCCCGGTAAGAATAACAGCTGCTACTCATGCCTTCCCGTCTTGGTGTCAGGGGCCTGGCCTGACGGCTTACGTACGTTATCTTGGGAGTCTGCCCATTACACACAGATACGCTGATTCACTGCTGCATTTGGACAGGTGAGAAGAGAAAGATCTTAGGTCTGTAGAGACTTACCTAAGTCTCAAGGCCGGGAAGTGCCAGGGAGAAGAGACTCCAGGCCAAGGTCACGGAGCGGGCTCTGGGAGGATTTCCAGGCGTGAAGACGGTGGGAAGACCACGAGGCTGGGAGTCGGGAACCAGCGTTCTTTCTTTGTGCCTTTTGTGCTGTTATGTTTTATTATTTAAGTCATCCCTGTTACTTAAAAAAAACACAGAAGCCTTTGATGCTCAAATAATCCACAAATTCACAATGCCACAAACTACATGGGAATTTAGACAAATTTCACAGTCACCTATTTTGTCAGCCCTTCATATGGAAGATCCACCTGAATCTTGGTGTTTTCTATAGAACAGAGATTATTTTACTTGATAATTTATATAAAATAGACGATAAGCTTAATTGCAAGATTGGAGTGTTGAGAAAATGTTTTGTGAACATTTAAAAAAAGGTAAAAGAGTGAGCATCCCAGGAAGTGAGCCAAAATGGCAATTGACAAAGAAAGCAGTGGAATTGAAGCAGGGCTCCCAAAGCCGGTGCTTTGGGGCAGCTGAGAGATGCAGGACGGAGAGGGAGGCGGGGTTCTGGGTGGGGCACACATGCGCGCCTATGGCTGATCCACGCGGGTGCACAGCGAAAGCCATCATGCTGTCCTAGAGCAATCACCCTCCAACTAAAATAAATTAATACAGAAAGCACAGTGTTTAAGAGAACAGACTCTGGAGCCAGACTGCTAGGGTCAACATCTCAGCTCCACCACCTGCTCGTGGTTCCTGACCTTGGGGAAATGACTTCACCTCTCGAACCTTCAGTTTCCTTCCAGCACTCTTTTCTGAACACACTTAACTTTCTCAGTCTTGTCGTTAAGAACAGGTGGAGATAGCGGGCCCCGGTGGCGCTGGGATGAGCGCTGGTTGAAATCGTGTGTGTGACGGCCGGCCACGGGGCATGGCCCAGGGTGGGTGCTGCTGTCGGTGGCGGCCTGTTGGTAGGGAGCTTGTATTGTTGGTATTAGTGGTGGTGTTGGCTTTTCTATTAGTGTTGACATTGTCAGTGCGCTGATGTCAGAGCGGCTGTTGTTCTGATTGTTGTTGCTGCTGGTGGCGGTGGTGGCGTGGTGTTGGAGACGCTGCTGGTGGTGTAATTGGTTGTACTGCGGGTAACGGTGACGCTCCTCTTGATGTTGTTGGCAGGGATGGTTAACACCGATGGTATCGGTGTTCATGCTGTTATTGGTGGCTGTTAGAGGGGAATAGCTTTGTTGGTGTCTGCAATGTGGAACTGGAGTTGGTGTGAGGTTGTCATTGGTGCTGGTGTTAATGGTTTGACTGGTGATACTGGGGTTGGGCTAGGGGCTCTTATTATACTTACAAATGGCATTGCTGTTATCGGTGTTATTGAAGTTGTTGGTGTTGAGGTTCTTNAACTGGAGTTGGTGTGAGGTTGTCATTGGTGCTGGTGTTAATGGTTTGACTAGTGATACTGGGGTTGGGCTAGGGGCTCTTATTATACTTACAAATGGCATTGCTGTTATCGGTGTTATTGAAGTTGTTGGTGTTGAGGTTCTTTTCATCGTTACTGACAGTGGTCATGTTCATGCTGGTGATATTGGTGCCAGCAGTATTTCTGGCAGTGTTGCTGTTGACAGTGGAGATGCTCACGTGATCACTGGTGGTGCTAATGGTGGTGGTGCTAATGATATCATTAGTGATATTGGTGTTAAGGGTGGAGGTGAGAGCTTACAGTGCAGGGTGTGATCTCCTAGGAAGAAGAGTAACTTTGGGGCCAAGGACCAGGCTTGATTACTCAAGAGCTTTTGTGTAACAGAGTTTTTTAAAGTACAAAAAGGGAGAGAGAAAGCCTCTGACACAGACATCAGACGGGGGTTGGAGAGTGCCCCTCACTACTCTTATCAAGGCCCTACATACTTTTACCAGACCCACTCCCACAACAAGCTTCTTAAATTAACAAGACTCAGTGCACTTCAGTTGCTCAGTTGCATCNGCAAGGTCACCAGCAGCAGGGGAGGGAGGTCACCAGCAGCAGGGGAGGGAGATCACCAGCAGCAGGGGAGGGAGGTCACCAGCAGGAGGGGAGGGAGGTCACTAGCAGGAGGGGCGGGAGGTCACCAGCAGGAGGGGAGGGAGATACGCCTGCAGTTGAAGGCGCAGTCTTTACTGGGGGCCACCCGGCCCCCACTTCTCCAGTCCCATCTTCCAAGACTGGAAGGAGCTCTCACAGCCACTGGCTGGTGAGTGCCCCCTGGGATGGGGGCGGGGTCTGGTGGGAGCTTAGTCAAAGCCTTACTTGTGGGTGTTATCACAAGTGGTCTAGAGTGCCACTTGGGGATTTTTAGAAATCCTCACAGAGCCTGGAATGTCAGTGCAGGAAGGGCCCTTAGAGGGTGGTCAGCCCTGTGGTTTCCAAGCTAGCTTCCTCAGAACCCCGGTGTTCCACTGAGGCACCCCTGGGAATGAGAAGAGGGCTGAGAGGCACCGGCTTCAGGCACAACAGCACGTCTTTCTTCTGATCGACCCACTCGGATTCGGGTCGGAACTTCAAAATCCAGGCTGTATCCCGCCTTCACCTTCCGCGGCCTCTGCTTGCTCTTGAAGATGGAAATCCTTGCCTTGACCTGCAGAGGGCTGGCACGTCCAGCCCTTGCAGCCTCTGACACTCACCAGACACCAGCTGCGTGTGTGTAAGAATGAGACAATTGGATGGCATCACTGACTCAATGGACATGAGTTTGACCATAATGGAGGACAGAGAAGCCTGGTGTGCTGTAGTCCATGGGGTCGCAGAGTTGGACATGACTTAGCAACTGCCCAGCATCAACAACTCAGCCAGCAGCTGCCCTGGCTGATGCTGTCTCAGAGGGCGGCAGGCTCTGTCCCAGCCGGGCTGTTCCCTCCTCCGGGAAACCAGGCCAAGTCTTAATCCCCAGAGAGGCCTTCCCTGTTCCCTTGGGGTGGTCCTGTCTCCTGTCAATCATGCTTTTGTCGTTGTTGGTCCCACACTCTTCACTGATGCCTGCCTTCTCTGCAGACCATCAGCTCCCAGAGCTCAGGGCGGGGCCCCTTTCCTGTGTGGCTTTGCCCCTGGAGTCCAGCATGTAGCAGATGCTCAGCAAGTCCTGTGAAGTCAGCCATCTTTTGCACCACTCTTGGGGGGCAGAAGGCGGGGTGATGCCCAGAGAGGGCTGCTCGGGACCGGGGCCCCACAGTGCGTCCACTGTAACTGTGTCCTCTCTAGGGCTCTCCCTGTATCATCCTTGGCTACGTCTCCACCCACCCCCCACTCTGCCTTAATCCTTGTGCTTCCCCTGGATGCCCCCTGGAACATCTGCAAACCGGGACGGGCATGGGAAGCTGGCAGGGGTCCCCTCTCCCCCACGGGGGCAGGAAGTCTCTCTCCCACAAGCTCTGGCTGCCTGGCCCAGACCACTCTCCTCTAAGCCCCAGCCTGGGAAAGGCGCTCCTGGCCCCAGCGTGGCATTCCTGGCCCAGGTTTGCCAAGGGCTTCAGCCCGTGAGGGCCAGGATATGGGGCGGGAGTGGGGGTGCTGGGCTTCAGACCCATGAGGATGGCGAGGGGATTTATGGGAACAAGCCTCCTGCCCGGCTGCCCTCCCAGCTTCAGGCCCAAATGCAAGAAGTGGTAAGGCAGAGGGTGGGGGAAGAGGATTCGGCCAGCAGACGGCTGGCAGCCAGGGAAGATGAAGAATGACACCAGCGAGGCCAGACCACTTCTGGGAAACACCCTTGAAAATTGATTCTCAGTGCGGAAAACCAAGGGATGAAGTGGGGTCTTTTGGGGTCTTTTGGAGCTTGTGGGCTGTGGCCGCTCCCCTGGGTCCTCTGGGGCCTACCATTCCCAGGAAGGCTCCATCCCACCAGGGTCCACCCAGTTTCCAAGGTACCGCGCCCGTCTGGATACACAGGGTTGCGGCCAGCTAGACAGAGATGATAACAGCAACAATCCCTGAGGTTTGCCTGGCTCTCCCTATCCCAACGTGCTGCAGGCTGCATTTGAGCAGTTCATTAAATCCAGGCTCCACTTTTCCAACAACTGAATGCTCTCGCATAGTAGGTACACAACGTCTGATCTTATTCCACTGTGGCTTTGTAACGGTGCCGTGAGTTGGTAACTGTTGCTGATCCCCATTTCGCGAATGAGAAGACTGAGGGTCTCAGGTTATTGTTGTGCCCAAACGCTCCTAGCTGGTATGGAGCGGACCTAGGGTTCTGCCTGCAGACCCCACAGTCTCCAATGGGGAAGTGGGTGGGATTCAGGCCAGAGTGCCCTGAGGTGGGTCTCATCGCGCCAGCAGCTGGAATAGAGTGTCTTTGAGACAGAAATTGTAGACTTGTGGTCCACAGGCTCCAGAACAAACAGGCAACCCACCAAGGAACACATTCTAGTGTTTGCTTATTTTTTCTTCTGATTATTATAGTCAGACATGCTTATTAGAGAAAATATAGAGATGTATAAAGAAGAAACTAAACCCCACCTGAGGTGGAGTCAGTGGGGAGATGTCAAAAGTTAGATATTCTGGGTTCATATCTCTGTTCTGCCCTGGGATGGGCACTCAAATTCCCTGAGAATCAGTTTCCCCTTCTGTTGGATGGGGATAAAAATTCCCTTCACTGTCCTGAGATGATGATGGGAGTAAGATAATGTTTGAGCAGTGGTCAGAGCTCATCAAGCTGACCAGCTTATTATGGAAGGGTGACTCTCCCTTCCATACAACTATTATTCCATCACAAGGATCGAGCCATGTAAACTTTGAATCCTGCTTTTCAAAAACCTTTCTAAATTGAAATATTCACCCTTCACCCCATGGTTACAACTTCCTTAGCTTCAGTGGAATGTCAAAACCCGTGAATTGATGTGTTGACATTGACCTTGAAGTTGGCGTGGACTTGCCTGGTTCTCTGCCGTCTCATCACTTGGTGTAGATTGCCTAACCACCCCCACAATCAAGATATGGGACAGAAGGGTCTCCCCCTCTCTGCACCCACTTTCTTCTCACCCACAGCCTTAAGCCGACAACCACGAATCTGTTCTCCATCTCTACGATCTCGTCATTTCAAAAATGGTACGTAAGTGGAATCATACAAAATGTAATCTTTTGAGGTCTTTTTCTTTTTAACTCAGCAAAATTCTCTAGGCGTTCATCTAGCAGTTGACTGTATCCGTAGCTCACTCCTTTTTCTCTCTAACTAGTATTCCGTGGAATGGATGTGCCACTGATTGAACAGTCACCAATTGAAGGACATTTTGGTTGTTTGGGCTATTACGCACGAATATTCACGTGCAGGTTCTTGTGTGGACATCAACTTTTATATCTCTGGGGTAAATCCCCACGATAGTGATTGCTGGGTTGTGTGGTAAGCATGAGGATGGCATGGCCACCCCCTCCAGGGTTCTTGCCTGGAGAATCCCATGGACAGAGGGCCTGGCGGGCTGCAGTCCACAGGGTCGCACAGTGTCAGACACGACTGAGCGGCTAAGCAGCATGCAGCATGGTGAGCACACGCTTAGTTTCTAGAGAGACTGACAAACTACTGTCTAGAGAGGCGGTGCCACTCTATGTTCCCATGTGAGAGCTCCGGCTTCTTCTCATTTTCACCAGCATTTCATGTCACCGTTTTTATATTTTTAGCTGTTCTAATCATGATATCTCATCGTGGTCCTAATTTGCATGTCTCTAATACCTAGTCCCTTGGACAGCAAGGAGATCCAGCCAGTCCATCCTAAAGGAAATCAGTCCCAAATATTCACTGGAAGGACTGATGCTGAAGCTGAAGCTCCAATACTTTGGTCACCTGATGTGAAGAATTGACTCATTGGAAAAGACCCTAATGTTGGGAAAGATTGAAGGTGGGAGGAGAAGTGGGTGACAGAGGATAAGATGGTTAGATGGCATCACCGACTCAATGGACATGAGTATGAGTAAACTCCGGGAGTTGGTGATGGACGGGGAGGCCTGGCGTGCTGCAGGCCATGGGGGTGCAAAGAGTCAAACATGACTGAGCAACTGAACTGAACTGAACTGAAAACCTAGTGATGCTGAGCAACTTTTCATAAGCTTCTGAGCCATCCTGAATCCTGATAGTTTTACCAAGCACTAACCATTAACCCTTGCTTCCTGTGTTATTGCAAACTCTCTATAAATATTATTCGTGATGACTGCATATCCCCTTATCATAATTAATTTCTCCATTCTCCTGTTCTCCCTATTATAAATAAGATTTTGATGAACATCGTTGTGCATAAATCATGGCCCACTTAACACACCACTCCCCTGGAACAGATTCCCAGAAGCAGATTTCCCGGCTCACAGAGTGTGGCCCAGCTTTAAGGCTTTGCTGCGCGTCTCTGAACTGTTCTCATGGAGGCGTCTTCATACTGCCCTCCCCAATTTCCCCATAATCTCACTGTTGCTGTTGTTCAGTTGCTTATTTGTGTCCGACTCTGCAACCCCATGTACTGTGGCATGCCCGGCTTTCCTGTCCATCATCTTCCAGAGCTTACTCAAACTCATGGCCATTGAGTTGGGGATGCCATCCAACCATCTCATCCTCTGTCGTTCCCTTCCCCTCCTGCCCTCAATCTTTCCCAGCATCAGGGTCATTTTCCAACTAGTCAGCTCTTCAAATCAGGTGCCCAAAGTACTGGAGCTTCAACTTCATCATCAGTCCTTCCAATGAATATTCAGGACTGACTCCCTTTAGGATGGACTGGTTGGATCTCCTTGCAGTCAAAGGGGCTCTCAAGAGTCTTCTCCAACACCACAGTTCAAAAGCATCAATTCTTTGGCACTCAGCTTTCTTTATAGGCCAACTCTCACATCCATACATGACCACTGGAAAAACCATAGCTTTGACTGTACAGATCTTTGTTGGCAAAGTAATGTCTCTGCTTTTTAATTTGCTATCTATGTTGGTCATAGCTTTTCTGCCAAGGAGCAAGCGTCTTTTAATTTCATGGCTGCAGTCACCATCTGCACTGATTTTGGAGCCCAAGAAAATAAAATCTATCATTGTTTCCATTGTTTNTTTTAATTTGCTATCTATGTTGGTCATAGCTTTTCTGCCAAGGAGCAAGCGTCTTTTAATTTCATGGCTGCAGTCACCATCTGCACTGATTTTGGAGCCCAAGAAAATAAAATCTATCATTGTTTCCATTGTTTCCCCATCTATTTCCCATGAAGTGATGGGACTGGATGCCATGATCTTAGGTTTTTGAACGTTAAGGAGCTTTCATGTGGGAATGTGTAAGTGGTACAGCCACTCTGAAAAATAGTTTGGCAGTCTCTCAAAAGACTAAGCATATACTTGCCATACAACCCAGCAATTACCATCCTGGGTCTTTAGCCCAGAGATATACAAACTAATGTCCACACAAAACTTGTACATGAATGTTCATGTGTAATAGCCAAAAGTTTCAAACAACCGAAATGTCCTTCAGGAGGTGAGTATTTAAACAGCAGCATGTCCGTCCTTTGGCAGCAACTACAGTGTTTCAGAGCACAGGGAAGCACGAGACATTCTCAGAAAGCGATCATCTCCCCTGCCTGGTGCTCCGAGGCTGAACCCCGGCCTTGCCCTCCGTTCGCTGTGTGACCTCAGGTAACTTACCTGACTTCTCTGAGTCCCGCTTGCCTCCTTTTACAACGAGGGTAATTAACGAATCTTCTCTTGTAGGGATATTGTGAGGGCTGAAGGAGACACTCATCTGAAGAGCATAGCAGAGCGCCTGGCACAGAGAAGATGCTCAGCAAACCCACGCGCGCAGCTATCACCGTCGTCCTCACTTGTCAGGCCCTTTGCTGAGCACCAGGGACGCAGAGCCGAGCGGTGTTCAGACTGTCGTCATGGGATCAGGGAGCGGCACTGTCTGATTCTACCCAGGAACCACTGACCTTATTATTTACTTACGCTATTTACCGACTTGCAATTGAAACCCAAATAGCCTGCGGAGAGTCAGTTTCTTGAGCTTACAAGCCTGCTGAAGTCCAACAGTAGATGTGCTCAAGAGTCAAGAGCAACGTGATCAGGCTGTGTGAATGGTGAGACAAAGTGCTCTGGGAGCCNGGGGGGGCCGGGGGGGGGGGGGGGGGGGGGGGGGGGGCGCCTCTCTTTGTCTGGATCTGGGGAGCAGGGGGAAAGCTGAGGGGAGCTGGGGAAAGCCCTGAAGACAGGCTAAGGAGGAGGCTGTGCGGGTGTCCCCGGGTGGGAGCAGGCAGAGAGGAGACGGGCGTTCCCAGTGAAAGGAGGTGGGTTGGTAGCGAGAGATGAGACAGCAGAGGAGACAGATTTTTGAGTTTGGCTGCAGGGTGGAGGCTGGGTCAGAGAGAGGGCGGAAGAGGCAAGGGGGTGGTGGACGTCCCTGTATGTCCAAACCAGGTGTGAATCGCAGCCGGATGCAATCTCGGGATTCCTCGGTGGGAGGAGCCCCTAAAGTGTGCCTTCCACTCACTCTGAGAAGGCAAGCGACCAGCCCCAGGCCGCACAGCACGGTGGTGGCAGAGGCAGTTAGAGCAAGGAAACGGCGGGATGAGCGGACGGCTGGTCCCGTGACAGAGGGCCAGGCGACATCCCAGGCGGTGGCGCCCCTCACGCCTGGCTGCTGCACCCCTTCCCCATACCGTGCCCAGCCTTCCTGCCAGAGCTGTGACAGTCACGTCACTGAGACCTCCCAGGCTTCCTCCCCCAGCGGCCTCTCTGGAGACCACCTTCTTGGCCATCAGCCAGACTTCACAGCTAAAATCTGAGCAACTAATGGGAGTGGATGGCTGAAAGCTTTCTCTGCTAATTGGGGCCTAATCAGAGGCTGCTGCAGCCACAGCTGGGCCGTGGGAAGCCCAAGCGGTGAAGCCTGTGGTGCCAGCGCCCTGGTACCCCTCCTGCCACATCCACAGAGGAAGAGGCTCAAGTCTCAGGCGGCGGGGTCTTCATGGACCCCTTTCATTCACTCCACAAAAACTTATTGGGGCAACTATATGCCAGGTGCTGTGATATGACGGCCACCAAGAGGGACAAGTGGCAGGCAGCCACGCCCTGCCTTCCCAGAGCTGACAGTCCAAAAGCAGAATCATATGGGAAGTGCGCAGACAAGACTATGTCATCCAGTGACATGTGCACTTGGAAAATGAAGCAGGGAAGCAGGTGGGGCTAAGCTGGAGATGCTGTGATCAGAGAAGACGACGTTCGGACAGGGACTTGAAGGATGAGGCGGAGGGAACCGAGCAGAGATCTGGGGAAAGAGCACTCCAGGCAGAGGGAACAGCACACTCAAAGGCAGACGAGGAACCGGGGGTCAGAAATCCATGACTTGGTGGGTGGCCCTGGGCCAGGCCGTGGCTCTCCTCATAGGGCTGGGCTTGCTCATCCTTCCTAGCCTTCGCTTCTGTGTAAATAGAAACTGTGGGGGCCACAAGGAGTGAGAGGGAGGTGGAAGAGAAGCTAGGATTTCATCCGGGAGCTGGACAGCTCTGGCAGAGGTGTGGAAAGCCTAGCGGAAGCCTGCAGGGCTGTGACTGCCGGCAAGCTGGAGACCCCCTTTCACACGCTCTAACTATTTGAATTAACTCTTAGCACTTTTGCAGCCAATGCCCCCAGCTCTAGCTTTCATAGATTTGGCCAACTCTGGCAGTAATTTAGGAAAGGGTATTTCATTTCTCTGGGATGGCTGGAGAAGGTCACCCAGCAGGTGGGCCCCCCCCCGCCCCCCCGAGGAGGTAGACCAGATGTCTCCAGGAATGGCTGACACCTCAATGGGAAATTGGAACAATTAAGGATGGGTGAAGAGTTGACAAATTGGAAAAGACTCTGATGCTGGGAGGGATTGGGGGCAGGAGGAGAAGGGGATGACAGAGGATGAGATGGTTGGATGGCATTACCGACTTGATGGACGTGAGTTTGGGTGAACTCTGGGAGTTGGTGATGGACAGGGAGGCTTGGCATGCTGCCGTCCATGGGGTCACAAAGAGTCGGACACGACTGAGCGACTGAACTGAACTGAACTGAACTGAAGGATGGGCAGGTGCAAAGCTGGGGTGAGAACCAACGCTCTCCTCACCCCAGGAACTCCCAGAATGATGGGGACAAACAGCCCCTGTTTTGAGGCACTCCCTGCCTGATGGGAGACACCTGCCCTGAGAAAGCTGTCCGATGGTGGAGACAGAGCCCTGACTCTGGAAGAGTTCTTAGTCTAATTTGAAAAAACAAACAAACCAACAAACGGAAGAGATGCATACCAAGAAGAAATCAGGCCTGGTTGCTGAGGATCCCAGCGGAGCCCCGTAGGTGGCTTCGTTTCACAGGAACTTTGCAGCAGGCATAGGGATGCCTGGTCCTCAGGGCCAGTTGCTCAGGTACCTGGGATGTGGCTGGAGGTGAGAGTGGGACACGAGAGACGAAGAGAGTGGGCTTCAGGGCCAGACCGCCTGGCTTTGTACCTAGTGCCAGCAGCTGCCAGGGGTATGCCCCTGAACATGTTATCTGGCCTCTTGAGTCTCAGCTGCTTTCATCTGTAAAAGAGGAGGTGGTGGGGCTTCCAATAATTTACATCTGTAGGGACCTCCCTAATGGTCCAACGGCTGAGACTCTGCCCTCCCCACGCAGGGGCCGGGGCTTGATCCCTGGGCAGGGAAGTAGATCCCATACGCTGCAACGAAGAGCTCACACGCCGTAACGAAAAGCTCCTGTGGGCGGCAGCCGAGATCCGACGCAGCCGAATAAATACATATTTAAAAAGCCTCACACCTGCAACCACACCTCACCGGAAGGACTGGCTCTGAAGCTGAAGCTCCAGTACTTTAGCCACCTGATGTGAAGAACTGACTCATCGGAAAAGACCCTGATGCTGGGAGGGACTGGGGGCAGGAGGAGAAGGGGACGACAGAGGACGAGATCGTTGGATTGCATCACTGACTCGATGGACATGAGTTTGAGCAAACTCCAGGAGTTGGTGATGGACAGGGAGGCCTGGAGTGCTGCAGTCCATGAGGTCGCAAAGAGTCGGACACGACTGAGCGACTGAACTAAATACCTGTAAAGTGCTCAGATCAGGCATGTAGTAATAAATAGTTCTTATTTTGTACTCTCCCCACTCTGCGGCTGGTCACACAGGCTCGGGGAGGGGCAGAGGTTTTTCCACACAGCTCCTCAGTTAGCTGTGGCTGCCCAGGACTTGAACCCAGACCTCGCGATGGTGTGTCGGGACTTCTTTCCAAGCTGCTCCCCCAGCATGGCTGTGTTCACAAGTTCCCAGGATCTTTACAATGGCCCTGTGACGTGGTCCAGGGAGACACGGTACCCCATTCTGCAGCTGAGGGAACGAGGCGCAGAGGACTTTGCCGACCCAAAGGCAGGAACCAGCCACATTTTATTCCCTGGAGCACCCCCTACCCCTCGGCCTTGGCCTGAAGTGCATGATCAGGTGACACTTGTTGGGGGCAGAGATTGGAGCTTAATATCCCCCTGGGTGGAGCTGAGACTCCAACCCAGATCTTTCATCTCCCAGACCCCATCTGTCTCTTTCAGCCCCACTGCCCACCCCAGATGCAGACATTCGGATCAGCCCTGCCCAAGGCCCCCCATCTAGTCTATGAGTCTTGCAGCCTGTCTACCTGAACTGGAGGAGGTTTACGTGAAGACAGCAGTGGTGGGGGGGGGCCTCTGGGCCCAGACGCGGAGACCTCATGTCCAGGGCCTTGGGAAACCTCACACCTGGCTGGGGAAGATGACAAACACAGCAGAACAGTGTCTGTGACATCCTGTGAATTAATCTGAGCGTCCTGGGCCTCGGGCAGTACAAGCAGTGGCAGCGGGGGGATCTGTCTCCAGCCCTGATTAAATCAGAACGCACTGCCAGCCAGTGCCCGTTAGCACAGCCAGGAAGGGCAGCGAGAGCGGAGAAGATATGACTGGCACGTGAAGGAGAGTACACCGAGGGTGGGGGTGCAGGGCTGGGCAGGAGCAGGGAGGGCTTTGGGCCTGGGCTCCATGGCTGGGCGACAGGTCTGCCCACCACGCATCCCCCCTGGGGAGGTAAGCTGCCCCTGGGTCTCCCAGGTGAGTCTGCGCTAAGCAGCTCCACTTGGGCTCTGCAGACCCCAGAGGTATTCCTTATGTGTGCGGACAGAGGGAGCCTCTCGCACTGGGTGTTGTCAGCTGAGTAGGAGTTTTCTCCTTCCCACCACCATCATCTCTCGTCCCTGGTCTCCCCATCCCCCGTGCCTGGTGGATTCACGCCTCTGCGCCTCTGCACGTACTTCTGTCTGTGCCACCAGGCAAACTCCTGCACATGGTGGAAATAAGCAAGTCCAACCAAGGAGAAAAACCAAGGCTATTTATTCTTAGCTTGCGGTAGCAAGGAAGCAGCCACTGTCACCTGTGTTTTGGCAGAGATTCAAAGGCAGGCAGAGCAGTGGGGGAGCTTTATAATGGGGAGAAAAGGGAGGCTTGAGGATGTCCAGACTGAAGGCTGCTGGCACAGGGAGCCTGCAGGTGAGCCGATCGGAAGCAGGGCATCCTACGCCAGGGCCAATGGTGCATATTTGTCTTCCTCTGGTTGCTCCTAGGGGCCTCCCAGGTGGCGCTAGTGATGGAGAACCTGCCTGCCGATGCAGGAGACACAGCAGACTCAGGTCCGGTCTCTGGGTCGGCATGATCCCCTGGGGGAGGGCATGGCAACCCGCTCCAGTATTCTTGCCTGGAGAATCCCATGGACAGAGAGGCCTGGCAGGCTGCAGTCCCGAGGGTCACACTGAGTCTGACCCAGTTGAAGAGATGTAACACGCGCGGTTGTTCCTAAGTTGGCGGTGAGGGCAAGCGTGAGGGAAGCAGCCAGTTCTTAAAGTCCTGGCCGCACGGGGCTGACCGCTTTAAAGTTACTGCCCAGCCTTGCCAGTTGTCGCCCGGCAGGCTGGTTTGCCGCAAGGCTGCCTGCAGCAGGCTGACTTCCTGGGCTGTTTGTTATGCACACAGAGTTGGTTTCCTGGGCAGGCCCACAGCAGGTGTTGCTGTGGGTCAACGAGCTATTTTTATGTTTGTTCTGGGATTTGTGCAATCAGTCTCTCAATATCCTTCAAGAACAAGATCCAGGGCCACCTCCTCCAGGAAGCCTTCTGTAGACTCCACCAAGATCAGTGCAGAAGTCCTTCCTCCATGCTCCCAGATTCTTCCACTCATGTGGAGGTGTCTAGGCTCTTAGTTCAGACAAGGGTTTGAATCCCGTTTTCCCCACTCGGTAGTAGCGTCTGTCCAGAGCAAAGTGACTTACTGTCTCAGCTTCCTCATCTGTGAGATGGAGGGTAATGATAGAACTGTCAGGATGATGAGTTGGGGTGATAAGCACCCCGGGCACGGCTGTTACTGGGAGTAGTAAATAGTAATTCGAAAGCGGCTCCCTTTGAGGGAGGGGGAAGGCTGACTGCAGGCCTCAGGGTGGATGGGATTGCTTGTTTACAAATCTTTCTTCCCCTTAGACTGACATTTCCAGGTACCCTCTTCCCTTCAACCACCATCCAACTCCCAGTGTGGCCAGGCTCTGCACAGGCTACTTGACCTGTTAGCCTCATCTCTACCGAACTGTGAGCTTCTTGAGGGCAAATTGATTTTTATTNGAATTGCTGGGTCCTAGGAAAGACATCTTGGAGAAGGCAGTGACACCCCACTCCAGTACTCTTGCCTGGAGAATCCCATGGACGGAGGAGCCTGGTAGGCTGCAGTCCATGGGGTCGCTAAGAGTCGGACACGACTGAGCGACTTCACTTTCACTTTTCACTTTCATGCATTGGAGAAGGCGATGGCACCCCACTCCAGCACTCTTGCCTGGAGAATCCCAGGGACGGGGGAGCCTGGTGGGCTGCAGTCCGTGGGGTTGCTGAGGGTCGGACACGCTGGGCGACGGAAGAGCAGCAGCAAGGAGCTGATTTACAGAGTTGTGTTAGTCTCGGGTGGACAGCAAAGTGACCCAGTTCCACATGCATACGTCCCTTCCTTGTCAGTTTCTCTTCCCACACAGCTTATCCTAGAGCAGTGAGCAGAGCTCCCTGTGCTATATAGTAGGTCCTTGTTGATTATCCATTTTATATCCAGCAGGGGGTGTGTGTTAATCCCAAACTCCTACTTTACCCCTTCCCCATCACCTTTCCCCTTTGGTAACCATATGTTTGGTTTTGAAAAAAATGATCTACTTCTTAATCACTTCCACTCAGCAAGCTACGACTGAGTGACTTCACTTTCCCTTTTCACTTTCATGCATTGGAGAAGGACATGGTAACCCACTCCAGTGTTCTTGCCTGGAGAATCCCAGGGACAGGGGAGCCTGGTGGGCTGCCGTCTGTGGGGTCGCACAGAGTCGGACACGACTGAAGTGACTTAGCAGCAGCAGCAAGCTAATTCTAATTGTCTTCGAGTTAAAAAGAAATGAGAATCTTTTAAAAGGCTTTAGTAATGAAAAATGCAGCATTTTTATTTAGTCTTTCTGGGAAAAAGCAGCTGCTGTGATGACACATGGGCATTTTCTTTGGAGAGCTCTGCTCAAGTCTCTCGGCCATGCTCCTATGGGTTTCTCTATTTCTTATTCATTGGCAGGAAAAGTTAACTGTCTGGACATGGGTCCTTTGTCAAATATTAATATATGCAAACACCTTCTCCCTTTCTGTGGGTTGCTTTTCACCTTCTTAATGGTATCATTTGATGAACAGACGTTCTTGATTTCAATATAGTCTGGTTTATAATCATTTATTTTATGGTTAGTACGTTTCGTGACAGGTTGAAGAAATTATGCCTACGCCCAGGTCACAGACTTGGTCTTCCGCTTTCCTGTAAAGGTTTCATTATTTTACCTTTCGCCCTTAGAGCTGCAGTCCATGCAGATGACAGTATATGGTGTGAGGAAGGGTTTCAGAATCGCTTTTTTAAAATTCAGCTCTGTTTATTTCGTTTGTTCTGGCTCTGCCTGGTCTTTCTTGCTGCGTAGCCTCTTCTCCGGTGGTGGCGCTCGGGCTTCTCGTTCGGCGCTTCTCCTGCTTCAGAGCCCTGGCCCTAGGGCTCTCAGCCTCCAGCAGCTGGGCCTCCCGGGCCCAAGAGCGCAGGCGCAGTGCTTGTGGCACATGGGCTTAGTTGCTCCACAGCATGCGGGAGCCTCCCGGCTCAGGGATCGAACCCACATCGCCTGCACGGCAGGTGGATTCTTCACCACTGAACTACCGGGGAAGCCCAAGAATCACTTCTTTCCCGTATGGATTTCCAGGGGTGCCAGTGCTGTTTATTGTTGGGGAGGGTGATGTTGGGGGCTGTTTGCAGAAACAGTGGGGTTAGGGGAGTGGGGTGAGCAAGTGGGGCGCCTTTCCCCCAGTTAGAGAGCAGTTGTCTTGGGGCCTCTGCCCCACGATGTCTCTCTCCTAGACGCGGGCCCTAGGGGTTGTCCTCACCCCACTCCTTGTCCGAAGCCCGTGCAAGAGGCTGTTCCCAACTGTTAATAGCAGCTGCCCCTGCCCCTCCCACGCTGAAGCCTGACTGCCCAAAGCTCTGAGGAGCTCGGTGGTGAATGTCCCCTGCGATGGCCCCTTTTTGGACAACACATGGGTCTTATGCTCTCATTTCTTCATTGGTTTATCCACCCATCCCCCCCGCATCCTTCTGTCTTTTCACTTTCATCTCCCTTACTTCACTTCCTTCCTCCCTCTTTTTCTTCTATTTTCCATCATTCCACGGATGCCTTTATGTAAAATTCCAATCCCCCAGCCCCGATTTCCTTTTTTAGTCTCTTTTTAGTGTTTAGAACCACCTTATATCCTGTGCATTTTCCATACATACTGTTGCTGTTTAGTCACTAAACCAAGTCCAACTCTTTGTGATCCCACGGCCTGTAGCCTGCCAGGCTCCTCTGTCCACGGGACTTCCCAGGCCAGAATACTCGAGTGAGTTCCCATTTCCTTCTCCAGCGGATCTTCCCAACCCAGGGATCAAACCCACATCTCCTGCACTGCCCCCCGATTCTTTACCACTGAGCACCAGAGGAGCCCATCCATCCACATGTATTTTCCACTTATTCTTTACTGAGGCTTTATTCATATACAGTAAAATGTGCAGATCTGATGCGCATGGTTTGGAAAGCTTGGGCATATGTATGCAACCGTGCTATCGCCTCCCCAATCAAGATCTACAACATTTCCATCACCCCAGAAAGCTCCCTCGCGCCCTTCCAGCCGGCGCCCCCAGCAGGGCGGCCGTTGCTCTGATCCCATCACCGTAGATTAGTCTTGCCTGTTCTTCAGCTTCACATAAATGGGCTCCTACAGCAGCTCTATGCGTTTTCACTTATTTATCTTGTTTATTGTCTGTCTCCCCGACTAAACCTGTAGGAGTGCTTTTTTGTTTGTCTTGCTCATCGCTGAGTCCCTTGCTTCTAGAACAGTACCTGGCAGATGCTTGGTAACATATCTGCTGAATAAAGGAGTCGTGTGTGAATGACGTCGTGTGGTTGTCCTGTCCCTGCCCTGCTCGCTCATTTTTTCTCTAATAGGAGTCAGGATGAAGGCAAGTGAGGGAGCCCCAGAGTCAGGCTGCACCCTGGCCTCACCACCCATCTGCTCTCTGAACTGGAGAAGCTGCCTCATTTTCTTCATTTGTGAAATGGGGAATGTAAATGGTTCTACCTCAAAGGGTAGAGATCTTACTCTTAGGGTAGGATCGTAGGAGCCGATACATATGTAAAATGATTTAGTAAGCTTTCATTAAATGTTAATGATTATAGTTAATTGATTAATCAGCGATTTGTTAACACACCCTCAGAGGTTATCCAGGTTATTCACTCATTTACTTGTGAAACAAATATTTATTAATGACTTGCCTGGTGACACACATTAGTGTTATAACAGTGAATGAGTCTAAGTCCCTCCTTCATGGGGTCTGGCATCTTGGTGAGAGAGTGTATTAGTTGGGGTATGGGCTAAGCTACTAGAAAAAAAACCCAGCAATACAGTTGCTTAAATAAATTAGTTTTTGTTTTCTCCTTTAAGATTTTTTTTACCTTGAGAAATATTCCAGAAATAAGTGGTTCAGCCCTGCTAGGGTAACTCTGCCATCCTTAGCATGCGACCTTTACCTCTGAGTCCATAA
Source organism: Neotragus pygmaeus (assembly GCA_006410875.1). Classification (NCBI taxonomy): domain Eukaryota; kingdom Metazoa; phylum Chordata; class Mammalia; order Artiodactyla; family Bovidae; genus Neotragus; species Neotragus pygmaeus. The sequence goes on along the minus strand of SJYV01005445.1, from coordinate 1,706,810 downwards.
TGGTTGCTGCAGCTTCTGCCATCTCATCTGCAACCCACCAAATAGGAAATGGGAAAGGGCAAAGGAGGCATCTGTTATTTCCTTTTAAAGCATGACCCAGAAAGGTTCAATGTCATTTTTACTCACATCCCATTGACCACAATTAATTTGTGTGATAAGACCTCACCACAAGGAGGTCTGGGAAACAGAATCTCTAGCTGAAATGTCTAAGAACTTAGGAACTAGTGGTTTGGAGTGCCAACTCCGTATCCTCCAGGTAAACCAGGCTCCTTGTTGGGTAGTTTGTGGTGTTTCAAAGCAAGAACTGCCAGATTTAGCAAATAAAAATAGAGAACATCCAGTCAATTTGAATGACAGGTAAACAACATTTGGGACATACTTATACTAAAACTAATTCATTGTTTATTTGAAATACTATATTTGATCGGTAATTCCTATTCAGAACTCTACCTTGGGTAGGGCCCACACCAGTCTCTGGGTCTCTCAGTCCATTCTAGCTCTGCCTCCAAAGCCCATGGGACAGTTAAGTCGCCAGGAGTGCTAAACACTACAGAGGATGCATAAAACCCAGGCGATGGGGCGCCAGCTCCTCGGGGCACAGCCGTCAGGACAGGCGGCTGCCTCTTTCCGTGGATGTGCAGTAAACAGAAGCCCATGGTTTGTCACGTGGAGCAGCTGGTCCAGGCAGTCTAGAGGTGCCCATCCCAGACGTCTCATCACGCTGAGCTGAGGTCTGCCTGAGAAAACTTCTTAGCCTTGCACTCGGGGTTTTCGTGCGGTGCTGGAGCAAGGTCCAATTCCTAGAAGCACCCTGGTGGTTTAGTCCCTAAGTCCTGCCCGACTCTTTGCGACCCCATGAACTGTAGCCCCCCAGGCTCCTCTGTCCATGGGATGTCCCAGAAGCACCCTAGCCCCGGTTCAAATCCCCAGTATGCTCCTTCCTAGCTGTGTGACCTTGGGCAAACCACTTTACCTCTCCAAGCCTGGGTATTCTCACCTGTAAGATGGGGCTCAAGAGAGAGCCCACTTTCGAGCGTGCTGGTGAAGGGCGAGTGGGACGGTGGTCATGCAGTGCTCCCAGCGCATGCTCGTCCTGCAAACTGAGGTCTGGACTAACACTTCCTGTCTGCTGCTCCTAGCTATGTTTGCTGAGCCTTTGAAGGAACAAAGGATTGGGATGGTTATGCAGGAGGGTTCAGCAGGCTTGCAGCAGGGTGGGGTGAGAGCAGATATGTCAACGGGGCAGGGATCATCCCCCTGCCCCCCCGAGGGCTCTGGCAGCCCCGGGCTGGGCTTGGTGCCGACCTGGCTGGGGACAGATCGGGGCCAGCAGGACCCTGGAGGCCGGTGCGCTGCTCGCCTTGTCCCCGAGCCCCTGCCCGTCGGTGCCCTCTCTCCCAGTCCGGGGCGCGCCTGGTCCCCGCACCCTGCTGCGTCCCAGCCCACCACAGCCATGGCCACGCTGTGGAATTTCCAATTTTCAGCTAATGTGTGGGTCGTGACAGAGGCTCAGAGGCCCTGGTCAGACATAATGGCAGAAGAATTGTAAATGTCGCCCCAGTGAATGGCAATGAGGGAGGGTGGGGAGGGGACATTTTCCATCGGTGGCGCGCAGGGCCCGGGAATATATTTTTTCTCCGAGTGTGTCGCATTAGATTTCCAGAGGTGCTGGGACTCCAGGTACATGTCATTAGTAACAGTTTGGGCGATAATGAATCCTTTTATTTCTTTTCCTCACAGCTCATGAATACATAACGAGGCCCTGCTCAGGCGCATCTGGCCAGCCCGAGCCTCTGCCGCCTAATCTCATCGGCTCCAATATTCAGGCAGCCCAGCTGGGGCCTGCCTTAAAGGAGCCGCCTGCCCGTTCCTGCCTGGGGATGCCCAGCCAGGCGGCCGAGGGGCTGAGCCCTGGCTGAGAGTCTAGCGCCCTAGCACCCGGGACCTGGAGGAGGGTGGCAGAGTCGGGTGAGGAGGGGCACTGGAGGCTGACTCAGTGGTGAGCATCGCGTGGTGGATCCAGCAGGGGCTCAACAACGCTGCTTCCTGCACAGTGACTGCCTGGCTGGGGCAAGCTATCTGAAGGCTTTCTATGGACTCCCTCATGTATAGCGAGCCGTTTTACCAGGTGGCCTTGTGAGGTCATGGCCCCATTTTACAGCTGGAGAAACTGAGGTCTCGCAGCGTGCAGGTTTCATCTTGGGCTTAGCAAGGCAGGCCAAGGCAGAGCCCAGCTGGCCGTCATTTAGGCAAGTTCCCGGGCAAGGACGTTTTATCAAGTGATTCTTGGCTTTATAAAATGTTGCCTTCCAAGAATTCAGTTTCTATGTTCATTGTGAATCTGTGTAGTTTCATCACTTTGCTGAGCAAATGTTTTTTGCGGAAGGACAAGGGGCTAGTTTTTAAATGGTTTTCCCAGATGTCTGCAATCAGTCTTCTTTTCCAGAAAGCTCCCTACTCGCTCTCCCCACTCTGGCCCACCCTGCTTTCCTCTTTACGCCTGTCAGGTCCTCACATGCCTTCTTTCACCTCACGTCGTGTTTGTTCACAGCTCCCCCGGGATGCGAGCTCTGTAACAGCAGGGACTTTGGGCTCCGCTGGATCTTCAGTACCAAGGACAGTGCCCAGTGCACAGTAGGGCATCAGCCCACACGTGCAGAACAGTGGACAAGGTTCCGCCCCAGTCATGGCCACTCAAGGCTGGGTGGGCCCTGGCTTCCACAGGCCCCAGGGAGAAAGACCTCCAGGGTGGCAGGCCTCCAGGTCAGTGGGTGGCCTTGCGTCTGGGGCTCTCTGGCAATCTCGGGTGTGGTCAGGCCTGGGTGGCCTCCTGGACACTGTGTCGGATGGAGCAGGGGTGTGGAGGGAAAGTGCAGACACTGAGATGACAGTGCCCTAGTGATGGCCCGGGTCTCAGCTCCCTAATGGTTCCTCCTCAGGCAAGAGGCAACTGCCCCCCACCCCAGAGCCACAGAACCCTAATATCATGCTGGGACCCAGGCCAGGACATCCATCTACTGAAGGCTTGCCATCTGCCAAGCAACACTGCAAATATACTGAAAACAGCAACACACACTTAGCAGGGAACTCTCTCGGAGAGTCAGGTAGGTATTACCATGTACCCTCTTTCCTCATGGAAGGAAACAGGCGCAGAGAGCTTAGGCAACCTGCCCAGCAACACACAGCAGCGGATGGCAGAGGTGGGATTTGAACGCACCATCTGGCTTCTGTAATGAAGCTTCTTAACTATGACTCTTCTGCCATGCTGATAGGACTTCATAAAAAGGCAGACAGCGTCATGAGGACCCTCTCCGCAAAGCCAGCCAACCCATCTTTCTGGACCCATGAACACTAAGACTCTGCCTATGGCTNAGCGTCTGGATGGCAGGCACAGCCCATGGAGGCTAAGGAAGGCCAGGAGGCGTATGTCAGAGCCTCGGTGTCCAGCCCTGACTCTTAAGGTGCCAGAGCCTCTGAACCTCACTGCTGGCTTTGCCATCTCCGCCACGCACTTGCTGGGAGGTGGTGTGATAGATGGGCTCACCCAGAGAGAATGGAGAAGTCTTCAGCCCAGGCCCTAGCTCAGCCACTTACTAGCTTACATGGACCTTCTGGCCAGTGGCTCCTTTGTGACTCAGTTCCCTCATTTAAAATGGGCATAATAATACCACTTCCTGTGCAGGCACCAAGTGTGCTCAGAGCTGCGGTTTGCACTTGGAAGATCTCAGTAAACATCAAACTAAAATGATAAGCATTAGTTTACTTTCTTCTCTTCAGGTATCTCTGCCCTGAAGCCCACGCAGTCAGGGCCCTGTCTACATCGTACTTGCTTGCCTGCCTTGCCACTCTTTAACTGGTTCACGAGAGTTGCCCGGATAAGTCTTTTGAGATCATATCTCTGATCCTGTCAATGCCATCCCCGGAACCTTCAGTGACTCCCTATTGTCTCCAAGATGGAGACCTAACCAGTGACCCTGGCTCTCACACCCTTCACAAGCAGTCCTCAGCCTCCCGGTCCTAGCGGACCCTCACATGGCCCCAGGCAAGCCCTCCACTCCCCACAGGCACCTACCCGACCTGTGGTCCGTCCTGCCTCCGTGGCGTGGCTCTTGCTGAATTTCCTGCCTGCAATGCCTTCTCCCCCTTCCGGCTTGAGGTTCACCTCCTCCAGGAAGTGGTCCCTTAACCTGACCTCCCTGAGCCTCTGCTTTCTCTTCGGTCCAATGTGCCCGCTTTGGGGGTTTCCATGACAACTGGATGTTCTCCTAGCACGAAAGGACTTTGAAAACCGTCCTTTTGGACGTCCTCTCCTGAGCCCCTCTCCGGTCGCCCAGCACACAGCAGCGCACACTGAGGAACAGCCTTGAACAGCAGTGAAGCCCCTCGGATGCTGTCTGGTAAGGACTCCCTGCCTGCGCCCTGCACAACCTCTCCCGGCCTCGTTGTTGGCTTTGGCATGCGGCCCTCACCTGGGCTGCCGTGACTGGCCTGGCATTTCAAGCTGAATTTGATTTGACCTGTTCCGCGGGGCTGGCCCCTAAACCAAACCATATTCCTGCCGAGGCCCCAGTGCCCAGTGCTCCCCGGGGAGCTGGGGATGGAGCCTGGCTGGGCCACCGCCTGGGGTCACCTTCACCAAGCCCTGCCCAGCGCTCCCTCCTGAACTAATTCTATAATCCTCCCTCCTGCCTGGCCCCGGCGGCTCAGGAAGGCTTCTCCGGCCGGCTCTGATCCCACCTTCCTGCTCAGCCTGGGCCTGCAGCCCCCCAGCCCCTCGGCAGCCCACTCGAGGGCCCTGCTGAGGTTCTGAAACTCATTTAGGCCCTGCACTCTGCTGCCTTAGCACCCCCGCCCCCAGACCCCCAGCCAGGCCTTGTAACAGGATCCAGATGTGCCCTCCCCTGTCCCCAGGGTCCCTGTGATAATCCGTGACAGTCGGGGGGCCAGCAGGGGCCGGCGCAGCTGCTGGGAGAGAGGACGGATGTGGGGTATGCAGCCCAGGGCCCAGGGTCCTTGGCGGGATGCACACACACCCCCGCCCAGGCAGCCCTGGTCCAAGCAGCTCCGCCCTCCCCCAGAAGGCATCCTCATCTCTCCAGGGAGGATCCAAGTGCTGGGCGATCTTGGCTGCGTCGTGGGCCTCTCTCAGCCTCACCTGCCTCATCGCCTGCTGGCAGCTCTGATCTCACCGAATTGCTCTGCACGGGGGAAGGGCTGTTTTGGCGCGGGAGACTGGTACACAGTAGGTACTCACGAAAGAGTCTCGGGGAAGCCACGACTTGGAACTTACTTCCTCACCTATAAAATGGCGGTAACAGTGTCTGCCTTTCAGGGACTCAGGGAGAACAAGCTCAGAACAGGGGTCCAGCCAATGGCAAGTGCTTGTCTCTCGCCTCCCAGGCTCCCTGGCCATGCCCACGAGGCAGAGGGAGGGGCCGGCCATCCCCTGCAGTCTGTGTTAGTGGTCCTTCATCCGATAGGAATTCAGGTCAGGAGAACCTGGCTTCCAGTCCAAGGACTGCCTCCAGCTGAGTCCCTTCCCCCGAGGGCCTCCGCTTCCTATCTGAAACATAAGACCTCTTCCAAGCATCTTGGAAACACAGTTGATGCTCCACGGATGCTCCACAGTTGAATGACCCTCAGGATGCTGTCGTCCTTTTCTCTCTTCCTCCTTTCTGCGCCCACCGCCCCCCTGGGTCTGACCCACTTTCCCCAGACTCTCGCGGGCGCCCCCACTCAGCAGAGGAGGGCTGAGGGCCCGCTGACAGGTCAGGAGGACAGCACTGGAGGGACCTCCTGGCCTTCCCAGACTCCCTGTGGGAGATGCCGGGGGAAGGGTGGGAGACTGAATTTTGGGTCCCTCAGCCTCTCTGTGCCACAAATTGGTCCTTGGAAATAGAGTAGTTACCATGACCGAAGGCCTCTCAGGGGTTTGGCACCACACCAGGGCCTTTACAAGTCTGCTCTGCCCTTATCTGGATCAGGGATGCTCAGAGAGGTTGGCAGTAGCTGGGGATGGGTTAGAAATGCACATTGCCCAGCTCTGCCCTTGACCCACTGAATCTCCAGGTCTGCAGGTGGGGCCCAGCCATCTGTGCTTTGACAGGCCCTCCTGGTGATGCTTGCTGGGAACTCGAGCAGAACCACAGACCCACTTTCTCCTCCTCCTCTTCCTGGCTCCAGGCCCTTCTTGTCCACAGTTCCTCAGAGGCGTCCTTTAACGAGCCCCTTCCTCTAGGGAACTGCAGAGGATGAGATGGTTGGATGGCATCTCCGACTCAATGGACATGAGTTTGAGCAAGCTCCAGGAGATGGTGATGGACAGGGAAGCCTGGTGTGCTGCAGTGCATGAGGTGGCAAAGATTCGGACACGACTGAGCAACTGAGCAACGACAACAACCCTCTCCTCAAGACCCCTGCTCCCAGGGTCTCCAGGGTTACTGACTGCTCTTCTCTGGTCTGGAATCTGTGGCTTTTGGCCACACAAGGTCCCTGCAGAGAGACGCCCTGCCCAGATGTATCCCTCAGCGCATCCCCATCTGCATGGTGTATACTCTGCTCTTTAAGAGGGGTCTGCCACCAGCCCTCCTCTGTCATACATGGACAAATGCCTGGCAGCCATCAACATACCAACCCCGGCCCATCATGTGTGACCTGGCGGAATGAAGCGATTTAAAGCACCTGTAGTCTGAGTTTCTTAACCTCTCTGGGTCTCATTTTCTCATATTTAAGACAGAGATAGCAATACCCGTTTCTAGGATGATTGCAAGAATTAAAGATGTTAGTATGAGCAAAGCTTAGAACAGTACCTGCCATGTAGCATGTACCGTATACTGCTAGAAATTACGGCTCTCTCTGTCCTGTCCACGTCCCCCGGGTCCTGTCCCCGCCCCCTGGGTCCTGTCCACGCCCCCCTGGGTCCTGTCCACGCCCCCTGTGTCCTGTCCACACCCCCTGTGTTCTGTCCACATCCCCTGTGTCCTGTCCACTCCCCCTGTATCCTGTCCACGCCCCCTGTGTCCTGTCCACGCCCCCTGTGTCCTGTCCNGGCAACCCACTCCAGTGTTCTTGCCTGGAGAATCCCAGGGATGGGGGAGCCCGGTGGGCTGCCATCTCTGGGGTCGCACAGAGTCGGACACGACTGAAGCGACTTAGCAGCAGCAGCAGTCACTCTATCAGACTGAGTGGTTGTAACAAAGCCCATGTAGCCTGCAAAGCCTAAAATGTTTACTGTGGGCGTTCATAGGAAATGTTCGCCAGCCTTCAAAATAACTTAGTAAAGTGCTCAGTCCAGCATCTAGGATGTCAGAAGCATCGATCCTTGTTAGCAGTTAGTATTGCTTAAGGAAGTTTGATGTCAGGAAGACAATCAATCAACCAGTATTTATACAATAGTTACCAACAGTTACCATCTGCTCTTAGATGCCGAATTTCTCTATGGGGCAAAACCAGAATTGGGCGGTGGATCTCATTTTCCCAAGGGAATTTTACCCAGAGTTTAGAAAAATTCCATTGCATTTTTAAGCATCAAGAAGTGCCAGAAGGGGTCCTGGACCAGAATGAAGATGGTCTTTTCCATCCACCTACTCTGGGCCTTAATTTTCCATGTAAAATGGATCCCTTCCAGCAAAAGGTACAACTTCAAGCCCCCCATGCCACATGCACATGTAAAGGGTGAGCATGCTCCTGGGCAGATAGCAGCTCCCCAGATGGTAGATGACTTGCCCTCCTTTTGCTGCGGCAGATTCCTTGGTCATCAGGGTCCTGTTTAGAAGCACTTACTTCCATCTTCGGCTTCCCAACCTGTGAAGCCCAGGTGGTCCTCATGGTGAAGAACCTGCCTGCCAATCAGGAGACATAAGAGACAAGAGTTCGGGAAGATCCCCTGGAAAAGGGCACAGCAACCCACTCCAGTGTTCTTACCTGGAGAATCCCATGGACAGAAGAGCCTGGCAGGCTACGGTCTGTGGGGTCGCAAAGAGTCAGATACGATTGAAGCGACTTGGCTTGCATGCAGAAAAGGCCCACCTGGCTTCCCAGGTGGCCCTCGTGATAAAGAACCTGTCTGCTAATGCAGGAGACATAAGAGACTTGGGCTCTATCCCTGGGTTGGGAAGATCCCCTGGAGAAGGGCAACACAATCCACTCCAGTATCCTTGCCTGGAGAAACCCAATGACAGAGGAGCCTGGTGGGCTACTGGCCATGGGATCGCGAAGAGTCAGACACGACTGAAGCACCTTACTTACCATGCACGCCCTCCCATCTTTTAGTCCAGCTTCTTCCTTTTCCCCTCCCTGTTTCCCTCCCACCTTCCCTTTTCCCCTCTCTTCTTCACTTCCTTCTTTGCTTCCCTCTTTCATCCAACAATTTCCATGCATCTTGTTGTTCCAAACTCTGTCTTGCAGGAGGCTCTATATGGCTGCTCTTAATTCCTGGCTCCCTTCAGCTGAGTTTAAAGACCCTTAAACTCAAACACAAGCTAAATGTCTTTGGTAAGTGATTGAGTCTCTGAGTCTCATTTCCCCATCCAGAAAATGAAACTATAACTTTCCTCTCTGTCATAGGATTGTGGTGGAGGCTTCAAAGAGATGGTGTGTGTCAAAATGCCTTGTCAACTGTAAAGAGTCACACAATTGTTATTTAAACATTTATCTTTTTCAGGACTCAGGCTGTGGAAAACTTGCCCAAGACCACACAGCTAAAAAGTAACCAAGTGAGTTTAACACTACTGCCTCATTTGTAGACTGCAGGTTTTTGTGGCCCCTCAAAGTGATGGTATTTGGAGATGAGGTCTTTGAATAATTAGGGTTAGAGGAGAAGACTCTCGAGAGTCCCTTGGACTGCAAGGAGATCCAACCAGTCCATCCTGAAGGAAATCAGTCCTAAATATTCATTGGAAGGANCCTGGCTTCCCAGGTGGCCCTCGTGATAAAGAACCTGTCTGCTAATGCAGGAGACATAAGAGACTTGGGCTCTATCCCTGGGTTGGGAAGATCCCCTGGAGAAGGGCAACACAATCCACTCCAGTATCCTTGCCTGGAGAAACCCAATGACAGAGGAGCCTGGTGGGCTACTGGCCATGGGATCGCGAAGAGTCAGACACGACTGAAGCACCTTACTTACCATGCACGCCCTCCCATCTTTTAGTCCAGCTTCTTCCTTTTCCCCTCCCTGTTTCCCTCCCACCTTCCCTTTTCCCCTCTCTTCTTCACTTCCTTCTTTGCTTCCCTCTTTCATCCAACAATTTCCATGCATCTTGTTGTTCCAAACTCTGTCTTGCAGGAGGCTCTATATGGCTGCTCTTAATTCCTGGCTCCCTTCAGCTGAGTTTAAAGACCCTTAAACTCAAACACAAGCTAAATGTCTTTGGTAAGTGATTGAGTCTCTGAGTCTCATTTCCCCATCCAGAAAATGAAACTATAACTTTCCTCTCTGTCATAGGATTGTGGTGGAGGCTTCAAAGAGATGGTGTGTGTCAAAATGCCTTGTCAACTGTAAAGAGTCACACAATTGTTATTTAAACATTTATCTTTTTCAGGACTCAGGCTGTGGAAAACTTGCCCAAGACCACACAGCTAAAAAGTAACCAAGTGAGTTTAACACTACTGCCTCATTTGTAGACTGCAGGTTTTTGTGGCCCCTCAAAGTGATGGTATTTGGAGATGAGGTCTTTGAATAATTAGGGTTAGAGGAGAAGACTCTCGAGAGTCCCTTGGACTGCAAGGAGATCCAACCAGTCCATCCTGAAGGAAATCAGTCCTAAATATTCATTGGAAGGACTGATGCTGAAGCTGAAACTCCAAAACCTTGGCCACCTGATGCGAAGGGCTGACTCATGTGAAAAGACCCTGATGCTGGGAAAGATTGAGGATGGGAGAAAAAGGGGACGACTGAGGATGAGACAGTTGGATGGCATCATCGACTCAATGGACATGAGTTTGAGTAAACTCTGGGAGTTGGTGATGGACAGGGAGGTCTGGTATGCCGCAGTCCATGGGTTTGCGAAGAGTTGGACACGACTGAGCGACTGAACTGAACTGAACTGAAGTCATGAGGGTGGGGCCCCGTGATGGGATTCAGTTCAGTTCAGTTCAGTCGCTCAGCCCTTATAGCAAGAGGAGGAGCCATCGGAGCTCCGTGTGCACTGAGAAAAGGCCATGTCAGCACACAGAGGGGGGCAGCCATCCACAAACCAGGAGGAGAGCCCACCAGACCGTCCTGGTGCCCTGGGCTCAGACTCCCAGCTTCTGGAACCATGCGCACAAAGATGTCTATAGCTGAAGCCCCAGTCTGCTATAGTTTGTGACAGCAGCCTGAGCAGACAAAGACACCTGGGCTCTTCATCGTCTAACACACTTCCTCCCTGGACGTATTTAATCATTTAGTTAATTTCTTTGAGGATCCTGCTTATTTTTGGCTGTGCCGGGTCTTCATTGCTGCAAGAGGGCTTTCCCTTGTTGTGGCAAGCAGGGGCTACTCTCTGCTTGCGTTGCTGGGCTTCTTGTGGCGGCTTCTCTCGTGGAGCTGGAGGGCTCTGGGCACAGGGCTTCAGTAGTTGTGGTGGGTGGGCGCAGTAGCTCCATGGCAAGGGGAATCCTCCCATACCAGGGATCGAACCCACGTCCCCTGTGTTGGTAGGAGGACTCTCAACTAGTGGACCGCCGGGGAAGTCCCCCTGTTTATATTCTATGAAGGGAAGAGAATGCCAGCCTTCTGTTTGCTGCTTGGAGAAATTTGGGGTAGGAGAGAGTTAGGGTTAGAGTTCCAGGGTCTCAGGTCCTCCCCTGCTTGTCAGTACTGGCTATGTGACAGAATCACCTGGGGAGCTATAATGATAATATCAGCAATGGTGCCTCAGCTTTGTTCCCAGAGGTTCTGATTTACTGGGTCCAGGAAGGACCTGGACACTGGTGTGTTTTATCATTCTCCCCTGCCCCACTCGCCCATGCTTCTGTGATCACACAGGATAGTTGCTGGGTGGAGGCCGTTCCCCAGGCAGCAGCATCTGGATGTGACATGATCCTCATCCTTTCCCATCACCCCAGAGGAAATGAACAGGTGCTGGAATGGGGTGGGGGGGCAGGCGGGGAGTTCCCATGGCAAATCCTTCCATGCCTCATACCCAACCAGAATTCCTGGAGGGCTCCCAACACTGCGTGCCAACTCCTGAGAGTCTGAGAATGTTGAAATGATTCAACCAGAGTGGATGCAGGGGCTTGAGAGCTGGGGCCCTGAGCCTGCATGCCTGGCCAGGGAGCATTCACGTCATTAGAGAGGAGCTAATGGTGGACGATGGGCATTGGTGAGGAGTCTGCAGATGGATGCTTCTTGGCAACCTTCTCAATATGTTTAAGCATTAATGATAATATTTGCCAAATATTGGGGGCCTATTGCCTTCTAGGGGCTTTGCTTGCATCATCTCACTGAGGACCTACTAGCTGCCAATGTGCTGCCTCATCACCCCCTCTCTCCTCGTGGCTTCCAGCACCATCCTTTCCTGCTTGTCCTCTGGGTGCCCAGCTGCTCCTTCACTGATTCTTTCCCCCGATTCCTCTAAAGGCTGGAGAGCCCACAGCCCAGTCCCTGGTTCTCTTTTCTTCTCTTTTCTTGGTTCTTCTTTCCTTCTATTTTCTATCTCACTTGCTCCCACAATGGTCCCAGCCAAACTTTAAATACCAACCAGACTTCCAAAGTCTCAGATGAAGCACCACCCTCTTCTCCAGATACAGACACATCAGGTGGCACTGTCTCTACCTGGGAATTCTTGGCCATAGTGTGGCTGAACAGGTCTGTTGAATCTCTGCTCCTCACCTTATTAAAATAAAATCCAAACTTTTTGCCAGAGTCTATAAGGCTCCCCTTATTTGGCCTCAGCCCACTTCACCCTTCCAATCTCCCACTGCCAGCGAGTGACCAACCAGTTGACTGAATGAACAAATGAGTGAATGAACTTCCTGGGAAGGGCCTGGACTGAGGATTAAGACATGGACTCAAGCTCTCATTACTCCAAAAGTCTGGACGACCACGCCCCTTGTTCTCTCTGGGACTTTGCTTTCAATATTTGTTGGACTGCATTTTCCTATGAAGCAGGTAGTGTTACACCCATTTCTAAAATCTATTTTTAATTGAAGGACAATCGCTTTACAGTATTATCTTGGTTTCTGCCACACAGCAACACGAATCAGCCTTGTGTCCCCTCCTTCTTGAGCCTCCCTCCCACCTCGCATCCACCCCACCCTCTAGGTTGTCACAGAGTCCAGCTTTAAGTCCCTGAGTCATACAGCAAATTCCCACTGGCTTTCTATTTTACGTATTATGGGCACAGGGTAGGGGGAGGGGGAAGGAGCTGTCTCT
>SJYV01005445.1:1655993-1685500 GCA_006410875.1 Neotragus pygmaeus | reverse complement strand
CCTTACAAATAGCTGAGAAAAGAATACAAGTGCAAAGCAAAGGAGAAAAGGAAAGATATACCCATTTGAATGCAGAGTTCCAAAGAATAGCAAGGAGCGATAAGAAAACTTCCCTCAGTGATCAGTGCAAAGAAATAGAGGAAAACAATAGAATGGGAAAGACTAGATATTTCTTCAAGAAAATTAGAGATACAAAGGGAACATTTCATGCAAAGATGGGCCCAATGAAGGACAGAAATGGTATGGACCTAACAGAAGCAGAATATATTAAGAAGAGGTGCCAAGAATACACAGGAAGAACTATACAAAAAAGATCTTCATGACCTAGATAATCACAATGGTGTGATATCACTCACCCAGAGCCACACATCCTAGAATGTGAAGTCAACTGGGTCTTAAGCATCACTACAAGCAAAGCTAGTGGAGGTGATGTAATTCCAGTTGAGCTGTTTCAAATTCTAACAGATGATGCCATGAAAGTGCTACACTCAATATGCTAGCAAATTTGGAAAACTCAGGAGTGGCCACAAGGCTGGAAAGGGTCAGTTTTCATTCCAATCCCAAAGAATCATGAACTTCCAGATGTTCAAGCTGGATTTAGAAAAGGCAGAGGAACCAGAGATCAAATTGCCAACATACGTTGGATCATAGAAAATGCAAGAGAGTTCCAGAAAACCATCAACTTCTGCTTTATAGACTATGCCAAAGCCTTTGACTGTGTGGATCACAATAAACTGTGGAAAATTCAAGAGATGGGAATACCAGACCACCTGACCTGCCTCCTGAGAAATCTGTATGCAGGTCAAGAAGCAACAGTTAGAACTGGACATGGAACAACAGACTGGTTCCAAATATGAAAAGGAGTACATCAAGGCTGTATATTGTCACCCTGCCTATTTAACTTATATGCAGAGTTTATTATGATAAATGCTGGACTGGATGAAGCACAAGCTGGAATCAAGATTGCTGGGAGAAATATCAATAACCTCAGATATGCAGATAACATTACACTATGGCAGAAAGTGAAGAACTAAAGAGCCTCTTGATGAAAGTGAAAGAGGAGAGTGAAAAGTTGGCTTAAAACTCAACTTTCAGAAAACCAAGATCATGGCATCTGGTCCCGTCACTTCACGGCAAATAAATGTGGGAACAGNGAAGAACTAAAGAGCCTCTTGATGAAAGTGAAAGAGGAGAGTGAAAAGTTGGCTTAAAACTCAACATTCAGAAAACCAAGATCATGGCATCTGGTCCCGTCACTTCACGGCAAATAAATGTGGGAACAGTAACAGATTTTCCTTTTTTGGGCTCCAAAATCACTGCAGATGGTGACTGAGGCCATGAAATTAAAAGACACTTGTTCCTTGGAAGGAAAATTATGACCAACCTAGACAGCATATTAAAAAGCAGAGACATTACTTTGCCAACAAAGGTCCATCTAGTCAAAGCTATGGTATTTCCAGTAGTCATGTATGGATGTGAGAGTTGGACTATAAAGAAAGCTGAGTGCCAAAGAATTGATGATTTTGAACTGTGGTGTTGGAGAAGACTCTTGAGAGTCCCTTGGACTGCAAGGAGATCCAGCCAGGCATTCCTAAAGGAAATAAATTCTGAATACTCATTGGAAGGATTGATGTTGAAGCTGAAACTCCAATACTTTGGCCACCTGATGTGAAGAACTGACTCTTTGAAAAAGACCCTGATGCTGTGAAAGATTGAAGGCAGGAGGAGAAGGGGACAACAGTGGGTGAGATGGTTGGATGGCATCACTGACTCAATAGGCATGAGTCTGAGCAAACTCCAGGACTTGGTGATGGACAGGGAGGCCTGGTGTGCTGCAGTCCATGGGGTCACAAAGAGTCAGACATGACTGAGCAACTGACCTGAACCGAACTGAAATGAATCAGTGAATTTAGCAAAGTTGCAGGATGCAAAATCAATACACAGAAATCACTGGCATTTTGATAGACTAGCAATAAAAAATCAGAAGAGAAATTAAGGAATTAATCCTATTCACCATTGCAACAAAAAGAATTAAATATATAGGAATAAACTTACCTAAGGAGACAAAAGAACTGTACAGAGAAATTTATAAGACACTAATGAAAGAAACCAAAGATGACATAAACAGATGGAGAGCTATGCCATGTTCCTTGGTAAGAAGAATCAATATTGTGAAAATGACTGTACTACCAAACACAATCTACAGATTCAATGTGATACCCATCAAATTACCAGTGACAATTTTCACAGAACTAAAACAAAAAAAATTCACAATTCATGTGGAAGCACAAAAAACCCTAAATAGCCAAAACAGTCTTGAGAAATAAGAATGGAACTTGAAGAATCAACCTTCCTGACTTCAGATTATAGTACAAAGCTACAGTCATGAAGGCAGTATGGTACTGGCACAAAAACAGAAATATAGACCACTGGAACAAGATACACCAATTCTTAAGGGAAAAGATAATCAACAGATGCTAACTCTGAGATGACCCAGGTATTGGAATTATTAAAGACTTTATTTACATTTATAATCATATCCCATGAGGTGAAGTGAACATTCTTCAAATAAAAGAAAGGTAGAAATTCTTAGCAGGGAAATAGAAACTACAAGAGACAACCAAATGGAAATTTTATAACTGAAACATTCAATTTGAGAAAAAATGTTTTAAAGTCACTAGGTGAGTTTAATAGCAGAATAAACCTAACAGAGAAAGCAGTCACTGAAGTGAGAGCAGTTCAATAGAAATTGCCTAAAGAGCGGAGAAAAAAATTTAATAACAGAACCTCAATGACCTGTGGGGCAATAAGAAAAGATCTACTATTTCTATCATTGGAATCCCTCAATGAGAGGAGTAACAGATAATCGGATAAATAATAAATAAAATGTAATGCCTGAAAGATCCCCAAACTTAAGTGAAAAAGCATACAATTACAAGTTCAAGAGGTTAGTAAGCCCCAAAGAGGATAAGCCCAAAGAATACCAGGCACAGGTGCAGATGAGCCTATTTGCAAAGCAGAAAGAGAGACAGAGACATGCAGAAGAAGCATATGGACACCAAGGGGGAAGAAAGGGATGGGATGACTTGGGAGACTGGGATTAATACGCATACACTAGTACTCATAAAACAGATAACTAATGAGAGCCTACCGTGTAGCACAGGAGACTCTACTCAGTGCTCTGCAGTGACCTGAACGGAAAGAAGCTTAAAAAATAAGGAACATATGCACGCAGATAGCTGATTCACACTGGTGCACGGCAGAAGCTAACACAGCATCATAAAGCAACTACACTCTAATAGAAACTAAAAAAAAAGAAAACCAAGTATAAGTGCAAACTTAACCAAACTTCTGCAAATAAAAGATAAAAGTCATTAAGGCAATCATAGCAGAACTGCATGTTACATAAACGGCAACAGAAATTTAAGGAACCGTGAATTCCTTAGAAACCACAGACCAGAAGACATCAAGACACCATCTTTTCAGAAAGAAAATAACCATCAGGCCAGCATTCTATACCTAGCAAACATGGCCTTCAGAAATGAAGATGAAGTACAGATATTCTTAAATGGAGGGAAACTCAGAGAAGTCTTAACCAGCAGACACGCTCTGAAAGGAAGACTGAAGGATGTCCTGGCTGAAGGAAACTGATGCTAGAGAGAAACTTGAACTTCAGGAACAAAGGAAGGGCAGCAGACATGGTAGCTATTTGGGTAAATACAACAGACTATTTTTCTCCTCATAAGTTCTTAAAACACATGCTTGTTTTAAAAAATGTGTTATATTTTCTGGGAAGTTTCAATGTATATACATGTAACACGCAACTATAACATCAAGGGTTGAAGGCATCTATGTGAAGTTGTAAAATATTAATGCTAAGAAGACTGTGAAGAATTAGAACCTGATAATTCCTAGAAAGAGTTAAAGTGAAAGTGTTAGTCCCTCAGTCATGTCCAACTCTTTGTGACCTCATACACTGTAGCCCACCAGGCTCCTCTATCCATGGAATTCTCCATGCAAAAGTACTGGAGTGGGTAGCCATTCCCTTCTCCAGGAGATTTTCCCAACCCAGGTATCAAACCTGGATCTCCTGCATTGCAGGTGGATTTTTTACCGTCTGAGCCACCAGAGAAGCCCCTTAATTTCTAGATCAACAACTAAAAAACAACATAAAGAGAATCAAGAGATAAAGTGAAGCAATAAAACATATTTTTAAAAATCCAAGATAAGGCAGGAGGAAAGGAACAGGGAAATTTAAAATGAAGTTATAAACAGAAAATAATGAAACGATAGACCTAAATCCAACTTGTGTGTGTTATGTGTACATATAGTGAACCTTCCCAAATAAAATAATACTTTTAAAAAACAATCATATATTTTAAAGAACCTAAAAGGAGAAAAATGGTTTGTTATATTTATATGTGGCTCAGCTGTTAGAGAACCTGCCTGCAATGTGGGAGACTTGAGTTCGATCCCTGGGTTGGGAAGAACCCCTGGAGAAGGGAAAGGCTACCCACTCCAGTATTCTGGCCTGGAGAAATCCATGGACTGTATAGTCCATGAGGTTGCAAAGGGTTGGACATGACTGGGTGATAATCACTTTCATATTTGTATTCATTACATTAAATGTAGTCAGGAGCTTATTCTTGAGTTTTTATTTATTTTATCACACTGTCCTATTTAGGAAGCTATCAGGGAGAACATTCCTTTAGCAAGTTTTCTAGTTCTCATTCACATTGGTACTTGGGTTATTTATCAGATTTCCCATTTTCCACTGGCTTCTAGGAAGCTACAGGAACCTCCCCATAATATTAATAAGTATTCCTATGGTAAAAGATCTTGTGGTCACATAAGTTTGTGAAACATAGGCTAAAGAAAATTAATAAATTTCTTTATTCTGTGTCATTTAAGCTTTATAACTACCTTGGGAATTGGTACCATCATTATGCCATTGTTATAAATGACAAGAAAACTGAGTCTTTAGAGAAGTTTAGACTACTTACCCAAGGTTAGGACTGGAACATAGAATGTCTGACTTCAGCGTCTGCCCTCTTAAACAAGTAGAAAAGTTATGTATATGAAGCCCTGGCACAAAGGAAATGCTCATCCTTATGGCATGGGCAACTCAAGGGCTTCTCTCAAGCCTGGCTTCACAAAAGGAGGACGTGTGGTCCCAGCCCAAACCAAGGCACCCAGCCATCCCTACTCCAACACTTACCTAATTCCTACTTGGGGATGCTCCTGCGGAAGCCAGTTTTATCCAAAGCTGCTCCTGGTGACCCGCTAACTTCATACAACTTTGATCAACTTTTTTTGATCCCTTAATCCTCACTCTTTTTCTCCTCAGTCCAACTTCCCTCCTTTGGAGGCTTTCTTCGAGAGGTAAATTTTCAGGACTGGGGAAGAGGGCTTCACAGACTTCAAATGCGTCGTGGAGGTAACTACTTATTGGTCACTTGTGTACCCGTAGAAGTGGAGGAGGTTGAATCAGACAGATTGTGTGTGTGTGTGTGTGTGTGTGTGTGTGTGTGTGTGTGTGTGAAATCTCTTGTATACTCCCCTGTAGTAGAATTTGGCATCCATACCCTTTCCCTGCCCTGCGATGGACAGAATGGACTTCCCTAGCTCTTGACTTTGGGCTTGCGCATGAAACTTGCTGTGAGCAGTAGGTTGTTAGTAGATCTGATAGGAAAGAAGCTTGAAATGGGATTCCCCCTCCAAATGCCCTTAGAACTCTGGTGATCTGTAATCATGGCCCAGAATCTCTTTTCCTCATGGTCCTCCCAGAAAAATTATTGTCAGACTTGCAGCCTGAAGTCCAGCTGCCCATCTGTTTTACTTTTCTATTGTTGCATAAAAAATTGCTACAAATTTAGTGACTTAAGACAACTCATTAATTATCTGACAGTTTCTGTAGATGAGAAGTCTGGGCACAGCATAGCTGGGTCTCCTCTGCCGAGGATCTCACCAGGCTGCATCCGAAGTATTTGCAGGGGCTGTGCTCTCATCTGAAAGGCTTGATGGGGGAGAATCTGTTCAGGGTGTTGGCAGAATTCAGCCCTTTCTATAGGACTGAAGTCTCCTCTTTCTTGTTGCCTGTCAGTCAAGGGTCACTCAGCTCCCAGAGGGTGACCTCACATCCTAGCAATAGCCCTCTTGTAAGACAGCAGCTCGCATCTTTTTTTTTTAAGCAACTTTTTACTGTGCATTGAGATATAGCTGATTAACAATGTTGTGATAGCTTCAGTTCAGTTCAGTTCAGATCAGTCGCTCAGTCGTGTCTGACTCTTTGCAACCCCATGAATCACAGCATGCCAGGCCTCCCGTCCATCACCAACTCCTGGAGTTCACTCAGACTCACGTCCATCGAGTCCGTGATGCCATCCAGCCATCTCATCCTCGGTCGTCCCCTTCTCCTCCTGCCCCCAATCCCTCCCAGCATCAGAGTCTTTTCCAGTGAGTCAACTCTTCTCATAAGGTGGCCAAAGTACTGGAGTTTCAGCTTCAGGGGAACAGCAAAGGAACTCAGCCACATATATACATGTATACGTTCTCCCCCAAACTCCCCTCCCATCCAGGCTGCCACAACATCGATAGCGTGTTCTTTAAATGCCACAGGAGACTTCACTGGAGTCTGCTGTGATGCAGTCTTCTGTGATGTAATGTAATCACATAAGTGACCATCCCGTCATCTCTGCCAGATGACATAACCATATCAAGATAGTGACCATCTCCTCACCTTCACAGATCCTGCCCACTGTCAATGGCAGGGGACTATACAGGACATATACACCGGGAGGTAGGAGTCTTAGTGAACTTCAAAGGGTTCTGCCTGCCGCACCATCCATGCCTAAATTAGTCAAACCACCATTAACCCACCAGACTGTGAAGGGGAGAGTGAATGCTTATTGTAAGCCGCTGGGTTTTGAGACAGCCTGTTCCACTGGCTGGCTGATTACTGTGGCAATGGCTAGCTGATACACTTCAAGAAGCATTGCCCCTCTAGTTCATACAGTATCCTATTCCCATTTAGGGGAGGCAGTTTGCTATGATGGGCAGGGTCCTGGGACCAGCGAGGTCTGGGTTTAAATCTCTGCTCCTCTCCCTCCTGGCTGGGGGCCCATTTCTTTATCCAAATAGTGGGATCTGCAATGCCTACCTCACTGGGATGTTGGGAAGGTTAACTGAAACAGTGGATGAGGACCACCTGGCACAGAGTAGGCTCCATAAATGTTAGTGTTTGATCTCTCTCAAGCTCATATTTCTAGCCAGCATTTCCTCATCTTCAGAGGGGGGACGTGATGTGCATTCTGGGAGGGGCCGCTGTACTGCTACCACGTGTGGGCCACCTGGATGGCGTCTCATCACCGGCTGGGGAGCTGACCTGCAGGGCTCTCTGACCTCGAATGGGCTCTCTGAGCCAGACTGTGGAAGACAGCCCTCCTTGGTTTCTGTGGAGTAGAGACCCTGGATATCCACCCTCGGACAAGACCTCGCCTCCATCTCTCCAACAGATTAAAGTTTTAAGTTAATTTAAAGGTGTGACATGGAAGCCTTCTTTTGGAGAGTTTGGTCTTCTCCACTGACCAGCAGTGTGAGCTTGGGCCAGGGACTGCAACTCTCTGACCCTCGGTTTCTTCCCCACACACTGAGGGTGAGGGTCCCACCTCACAAGGCTGTTAACGATGGTGCTGTGATGGAATCTGTGCCTGAGCCCATCACCGGAGCCCTGTGGACAGAGCCCCTGTTCCCGCAGAGACTGTCTGCATCTGTCCTTTATTGCTACTCCCCGCCCTTCCCGACCTCTCAGAGAAGAGCACAGAGGTGGCGCTTAAGGAAACGTTCGCTTTCACCTTCTCATCCCTCATTTAATCCTCATGTAAAGCCCCTGCAGCAGATGTGGTCAGGAGGGTTTTTCCCAACAGTTCTACCTCTCACCTCCCAGACACAGGATAGATTACGGTCCCCTGCTCCCTTTCAAGTTCATGTGGCCATCACACTTGCTTTGGTCTATGAAGCGTGAGGAGAAGTGACCTAAGTCCCTCCGGTAGAAGCTTTAGGAGATGGTGCGCGATTCACCACCTCTCTCCTTCTGGTACCAGCGACCAGTAACATCAAGATAACGTCCATTCTCTATTAGGCTGACTATGACAAGTCTTGAACATGAATATGAACAAGGAAAAATGTAAACCTTTGGTGTTTTAAGCCCCCGAGATTTGGGTTGTTGCTACTACCTTCCAGTCTTGTTATAGTGTGACAGATTTTATCTCCACCTGAAGGATGATGGGGAGTGGCTTGTCTACAGTCACACAGAGGGCACCTTGAACCAATGGTGGGCTTCACCTGAGACAGCACATTTGATTCATTCCAGGGGAGAGAGTGGAGGTGTCCGGAGGCCTGAATGCACTCTCCTGATGCCTCTTGCAAGTGGGGCCCTGCTTCCTGCCCTGGATATTTACATGATCAGGACCAGGAGGGATTCTCTGTGCAGAGTAAGTCAGTGCCAGCCTGGGGAGTGGATGGTATGGAGCTGTGGAAGCTGCATTCTTGGGAGAACTAGACATTCTAGATTTAACTTTGCAACAGACTGGATTGTACTCAGAAACCCCAGTCTCTGTTCTGGGTTTCCTCCCATCGCAAGGCTCCATTTATCTCCTGTCTCAGGAAACTGTTTCCTTTGCTAGTAAATTTTCTCAAGGAAACGCTGGGAAACTCACCCACCATCATGTGTGCCTCACAAGCGAGGCACAGAGACGGCTATGTTACGCAGCGTTGCTGCAGCAGAAGCTGAGCGGTACGCACTTTGTCTATTGATAATAAATATCCATTCCTCCTTTCCCCTTAGGCACAGAACCCTAATTTTATTCTGGACGTATGTGTGCTGGGCACAGGGCTATGTCTGTCAGCTGGCTGGGATACAAACAAAGGTTGCTGAATGGCACCCCAGAAAGCTTCCTAAAGGGGTTCTCTGCCCCCAAGGGCAGGCCTGGGTCTAGGGCAACTTGCATCGAGCACTCTATGCTTCTCCCTGAGCACTGGTGGTGGACAGCTCCGAGACACCTGGGCACTCTCCAGGCTGCTTTGAGACCAGCCTGTGGCACAGTTTATTGCCATGGTAACCTGGAAGATCTTTAGATATCACCGAGTCTGCTTTTTAAAAAATATATGGAAATAGGGCCTTACAGGGAGAGAAAACTGTCTCAGGACCCACAATGAGTCACATGCAGAGGTCAGGGTAGAACTTGACTATTTCCTGACTCTCCCCTACATCTTCCTGATTCACTGAACGACAATTGCTCAGTGGGGGTGGCAGGGAGCCAGGGAGGTAGACCTGGGTGGACTGTGGCTGAGAGCCCTGATTCTGCCATAAGCTGCCCGGGCTCCTTACGGGCTGGTATAGAGCTCATCGCACTGTAGGGATTCTATGTAGAGGAGTTTGCCTGGCAGCCTTCTGATTACTCTGACCTTGGGAAGAGAACTTGGCTGGATTGGGTGGACCCAGATTCTTCCTTTGTGTGTGTGTTACCAATTCTTCATGTATATTGTGTCCCCCAAACTCCTCCACCTCGCCCCCGCCCTGCTCAGATGACCCATGGAAAGCAGCGCCTGGAAAGGCACAGGTGGCTGAGGAGCGTGTGGAGTCGATGGTGCTAGTCCTCGCCCAGAGGCCCTTCGACGGGGCCGGCACACCCGTCCCCTAACTGATGTGAGAGTTGCTGCTGAGGGCTCGCTGCCATTCCTTTCTCTGGAGAACTGCCCTCAACCCACAGGGGCCACGTTAACCAGAGGTGCTTGGCTACACAAACCCTTTACCCACCCCTCCCATCCCGTCCCCAGGCACAGCCAGCAGCCAGTGAATGACTGATCTGTGCAGCAGAAATCCCCTGATCTCAAGGTGAGGCTGACTATTCTCCGATTCTCAGTCCAGAGCTCTCTGCCGGACCAGGTTGGGACTAGACTTCAGGTAAAACTCCCTCTTTGCCCAGCTCCTTCCCCTGCCCCAGCCTTCTCCTCTCACTCCCTTAAGCAGGGCTCCTCAGCTGCCTGGATCTAATGGCTGATGATTTGAGGTGCAGCTTATATAATAATAACAGAAATAAAGTGCACAACAAATGTAATATGCTTGAATCGTCCTTCCATGAAATCAGTCTCTGGTGCCAAAACGGTTGGGGACCACTGCCCTCAAGGATTTCTCTTGAAGGTTCTACAATAATTCACCTGCCAGCAACTCTCTCCCAATAAGTAAATAAGACAATAAGTAAACTTGTGAGCTCTCTCCCACCTTGCAAATTCTGTATATTGATACAAGGAGAGACCACAGAGGGTTCTATGTTTAGTGGCAGGAAAATCCTGGTGAAGAGAACTGAAGTTTCACCTGAGGGATGCATCCACTGAACAAACACTGATGAGGCTTTTGCTGTGCGTCCAGCATCTGCTTAGCACCGGGAGACCTGGGGTGGGGGCGCAAGAGAAATGGAGTTCCTACCCCTCAACACACTCTCTAGATTAGGTCAAAGGTCTTCTTGACTGCCCCTCAGTCCTGTTTAAGGGCAGTCGCACATGGAAATCAATTGAGTACACGGAACCTTGGAGATGCTTTTAATTTCTTTTTAATGTATATTTAACAGTTACGCCTGAGTTACAGAGGAAGCGCTTACAAGCAGGTAGTTAAAGCAAATGCCAGTTTCTCTTTCTACTCTACTACTCCATATAGCTGAATAAATTATGGTGCGATTATACTTACACACACACCTTTGCGCCCACGTGGACACCCCACTCACACTCTCATGCACACACACTCACTCCCACATGGAGGAAAATGGCTGTGAGTCACACATGGAGGCAACCAAGTTGCCGTCACTAGGAAGAAGGAATGATCTAGAGTGCTATGCAGATAGTTCCCGGGTTGGGATTAGCCTTATCGATATGCAGATTTCTCTGAGCATTTGAGGATGGTGGCTGGAGGACCCCCATTTGGCCTCGGTTGTGGTGCCTCTGCGGGAGGGGAAGGAGAAGGTCAGTGGGCCTCAGAAAGCATCCCACAGTGAAGGGCACGCTGGGGGGCTTGAGGGCAGCACCAACCCGAGAGTCCCCAGAGCGTCACGAGTTTTTTGGGCCATTGTGGGGCTTCCTGAGTTCCTGGATCCACATCTCTGAACGCATTGCCTGCTCCCTGTCCAACAGCACAGGATTTCAGTGGGGTGATCAGAGTCATGAATCTGCCTTGTCCCATCTGGTGGTGGACCAGACGGAAAATCTGACCTTCTCATTTTCCTTCTGGGCAAACCTCTCTTGATTATTCCCTCCTTCTCTTTTGTGCCCCCCATCTCTCTCCTCCGTCACGTTCCTCTGGCAAAAGAACGGCAAATGTAAATCAAGGAAAGCATACGAGTAAAAAATAAAACATAGCTTGGTTCTTACACGTCACTTTTTTTTTCATAGCAAGAGAGAAATACCAAGTGAAAAACAAAGCAATAAAAATGAAAGAACCCAACAGAGCCCGGAATGTATAATTTGAAACACACGATATGCAGATATGTCCCTACAGATGGTCCCTGGTGCTAGCACAACACGCACTGTGGGGGTTTTTGTTCCTTTTTTTTTTTTTTTTTTTAGTATTTATATATATATTTATAAAAGTCAACTTCCTATAAACGAACAGCACATCACCACGTTTCCAACTAATGTACAGTGAGTTCAGAAGAGGGCCCCCCATTGGTAGGACCAATAGCTACTTGTGAGAAGTTGGAGGAAGCATGTTTTATTTTGCTATGGACTCTATTTACAGGGCTGGAGCGGGATTGTTTCTGAGCCAGCCTCGCCACTGGGATTCAGACCTTCTTTCTCAGCCTGTGGTCGACCCTCAAGAGCTGGAAGCTTTATAATTCTTATCCAGTATCATCTTGCTGGTGAAGCTGCAAGCTGCCAACACCAGACGGAATTTTACAGACTGAGTTGGTTAGACACATTAATACACTAGGTTTCAGGAAAAAAAACTGTTAGGGTCAGGGTTTCTTTCTGAAGAGGGGCCCCTGGGGGAATAAGTCCCACTTTCTACCAAGATGGTCACTGGGGAGAACTCCAAAGAAGATGGATGTACGGAGAAATCATTTGGTTTACACCCAGTTTGCCATCGCAGGCAGATATTTGGGATTGGTCCTAGCATTGGAATGTCACTTCCGGGGGTGGGGGCACAGAGCTGGGTGGTTTTGATGTCACCAGCCTGAGATCCCTGCTGCTCCTGGAAAACCTAG
The DNA here is from genome assembly GCA_006410875.1 of Neotragus pygmaeus. Lineage (NCBI taxonomy): Eukaryota > Metazoa > Chordata > Mammalia > Artiodactyla > Bovidae > Neotragus > Neotragus pygmaeus. The sequence continues at coordinate 1,673,246 of SJYV01005445.1, read as the reverse complement.
GGTATAAGGAGATGCAGAGGATGGCTGAGACCGGCTTCCAGAGGGAAAGACTGACCATTCAAGGAATGTGGATGAAGACTGCAGTTCAGCTTAAGGAAGAACTGCTTCCTGGCTATGACAGCTACAAAAACATGGACCGGGTCACCAACAGACCACACACATCCTTCCTTTTTGTCCAGAGCTTGAAGAGCCCAAAGTCTCCTGCCTTGGATGCTCCCATTGAAACTTTGGCTGAACTTGATGGGCCACACATGTCTGGGTGTCCACTGCTACCAAAGAGTCCGTTTGTCCCCAGTTAATCACAGGCTCCTCGAAAACCAGAGATACAGGCCTCCTTGGTCATGTTCCAGGACAGGCCCGAGACTACTGAGTCTGAAGCTGGGAAGCAGGTGAGAGCGTTCATCACAGAGGTGACGTCCATGCAGGGAACTGTCCTAGTATCTTGCTAACCCGGCCCCCCAGAAGGGAGGAGTTCAGGTTGATTCCCAAAGCGGCAGCCTGTCCCTCTGGGAATGTCCTGTGAGCTGAGGGCGAGGCATGAGCTGAGCAAAGAGGTGGTGCCAGGTGCCCAGGAGGGGCCAAGCAGTTTGGTCTGGTCTGCACAGATTCAGTGTGGCTCCCGCCTCAAGTGCCTGTGACCCAGTGGGACTTGATGCAGGTGATCCACGTGTAGATTATGATGGTGGAGATGAATATGAATATAATTTTGATCAAGGGTAAAGGGAAGAGTTACAAGGCAGGCCGTCGTCAGGGGCCTGAGCCACTCCCTAAAGGTCTCAATGCGTAAAGAGAAGGCAGTTAGGGAGAGCTGCCGGAGTGGCCACTGAAGATGACCTTGCCCTCCTCTCCAGAACCTTTGGTGCCTCTCTCTCCCAGGGGCCATGGCTCAAAGACTGGCCACATCTCCACGCCCAGGGGTGCTGGATCAGAAGACAGAGCCATCTCAGCTGAGAACTGAAAGATGCCAGTCTGGGTGGGACAGGGACATGCCCCTCCCGCCCCCTCCCCCCAATGCCAAGGGGACTCTGGTCTTGTCTGTGGGGCTAGCAGTCCCTGATGACCCAAGAACCCTTTTCCAGAGCAGATGGAGGCGCCCTTCCTAGAGGGCAGGGCATTCAGGGGATGGGCCCAGGTCTCTGAAGGGGGCTTTGTGAGAAATCGAAGCTCCATGGGCTGTGGACTTGAAGGCAGACCGCTGAAGCCTTTGGCAACAAAGGCTTGCCTCCCACATCAGAGCAACCCCAGTTATGAACCCCTCCTCTGAGCCTGCCTCGTCACTCACATGTTCTCAAGACTTGGTCTCCTTCCCCTGTCATCTGATTCAGCAAATGAGAAAACCGGAGGGTCTGTGTGCTCCCCAGACCCCACCGGGGTGGGCAAGGTTGGAACTGGAGCTTCAGTGTTAGAGCCTAAAGCTGCTTCCAGATACCCGGGCTGGGTCCTGGTACCCTGGACCAGCCCACTGCCAACAAGCCCCACCCACGTGGCCCTGCACCCCGGCTAAGCTTCTTCCTGGTCCTCCCAATCCTCTTGCTTGGGCTAGATTATCCCCCTCCACCCAGCAGAGGTGTATGGATAGGTCCTGAAGTCCTCAGAATTCGTGGGTGATTCCCGGGAGCACCCCAGGGCCAAAGTCCCCCCTCCTTTGCTAAGGAGGAGGAGCTGTGGTTCATGCCCTGAGCCACAGTCCCACCAGAGGGGCTGGCTCCCAGCACTTCCACCGAGATCAGCCCTGGGGGCCCCACCTCTGTCCAGGGGACCCACAGGCACTGGGGTCAAAGGGCTCCTGGACCTCATCCCAGACAGCATCCTCCTTCGGTTGCCCAAGGTGCTCTGTTCAGGGTGAGCTGTGATCTCTGGGTCTGAGATGACAGAGGCCATGTCAGAATTTGGCTGGGGCAAGAGGGCAGGTTGACTAGAGACCCTCCAGTGGGGAGAGTGAAGGGGCAGACTCCAAGGGGGTCACTCCAGGTCCCTAACCACAGATGAACGGTGGGCAGGCTGCCTGTCTCCAGAGGGCTGGCCACAGGAAGGGAATGGGCTCCTTCCCTGGCCTCCGGAGACCCCAGGGCGATGGAGGGACTGAGGATGGGAGGCTCAGGGATCAGTAAGGTAGGCTGGGACTCAGGCTGGAGCAAGTCGCGCCAGGGGCCCTAGTAAGCCTGGCCAGTTTCCACAGGCAGGAGTCCCAGCACAGCCGAGTGCTCCCCGAGCTTCATGCGACGCTGTGTGGACAGGCTCACATTTTTGGCCAGGTAATCAACAGCAGCTGGGGAAAAAAAGAGAGACTCCTAGAAATTTACATTCTTTTTGCCTGTTAATTCAATCTGTCCTACATCTATTCATCCATCCACCCATTTGTCAATTCACCCAACCGTCCTTCTCTGTATCTACCCATCTCTTCTTCCATCCATCCATCCACAACCATATCTTTATCCATCTATCTGTTGTCCATCCATTCATCATCAATCTGCCCATCCACTTTTTGTCTGTTTATCCTCCTGTTCATCCATCCACCCACCTACCCATCAATTTCTCCATAAGATCCTTTCTCTCACTTCCTTTCCGATCATTCAGCGAGTATTTGCTTGCCACGCTGTTTACCCAGCTCCCCTATGGGCTCTGTAGGAGAGTACCTAGGGTATCCCATGGTCTAGCGAAGATCTGTCCCTGCTCCGAGGCACGTGCTGCGAGCCCCCTGGTGGCCAGGTAGTAGTGGGTCAAGGTCCTTCTGCGTTTTCTGGACCCCAAGCCCAGCTCACGGTTGAGGCAGAGCAAGACCTCTCACTCAAAAACGAAGGGCGCTTTTGCCAGGGAGCTGAGGGGGCCCTGCAGGAGGAAGGGCCAGGGGCCTGCAGTGCAGGGAAATGAGAGCTGCAGCCTTGCCCGATCTGGTCACCCAGAGGAGAGGGATGTCCACGTGTGTGTGAACCGTGGAACAAGACTCTCCGTGACGGACACGAACAATGCTTGCACCTGTATGTGTGCACAGATGTGGGTGAGGTGTGTGCACCTGTGTGAGGCGAGCGGCGGGAACACAGGTGACTGCACAGGAGAGTGCCACCTCAGCCAGGCTCCCGCACCGGGTGTATGCAGGTGGCCCGCTGCGTTCTGGGCTGACTCCTCATCGTGCCTGCCTGGGGCTGCAGCAGAAACCATCCTGGACCAGGCAATTTGCCTGGCATGTGCCTGAGGCCCCTTGAGGCATAGACAGGCTGCCTCCCAGGCCAGAATTTGCAGCTCTGGCCGATCCTACCTTCTGGGAACCCTCTGATCTGGAGGTGAGAGGAAGCTGGAGAGAGGGCTCTCCCTTCACTGTCCCCTGCCCACTGAGGGGCCCGGTAACACTCTCCATGCCTTCCCAGAGTTGGGTGAGCAGACATATGAATACTGATAAACATTTAAAAAATCTAAATGGAAATGAAAACAAGCCCTCATACCTGGAGACGGCTTGATTTTTGGTAACATCAATCAAGAAATCTGTGGTTAAATACACATACAAACCTGAGGTTTCAAAGCTTCTGCTTCCATAATGTAAATAGGAAGTCATAGGAGTTCCTCCTCTAGTTTGGGATACCTGAGTATTCCAGTGGATCCCAAATTTGGAGTCTTGATTCCAACTCCAAGAAGCAGAGCTCACACAGGGCTTAGAGCCATGCAAATTATCCTGGACTCCCCTGTCCTCAAGATAAACTGGCTGGGAGGAGGCCTTGAAAATATTTCAACCTTGAACCAATATAAGCATCAAACCTGCCTCTTCTTTTATCATTGGAGAAGATATTATTCAGCTATGACATATCTGTCATTTTTAGTGGCAATTGCATAAATAAAATTATTTTGTATTATCAAATNGCTCAGTGTGTGATCTGGGGACATACCATCTCACCTTTCCAAGCCTCAGTTCCACTGTAAGGTGATACTAGCACCTGGGTTGAAAGGTTATTGTGATCAGATGAGAAACTGTATGTGCAGCGGTCAGTCAGCACCATGCCTGGTGCACAGGGAGTTGGATGGATGAGGGCTCCTAGGGCTGGGGCGCAGTAAGGAGGCATGCCCTTTGATGGGAAAAGAAGGAAAGGGACGGTGAACGGGGCGACTCAGGCTCCTGACTGCCTCCTGCTCACCTGGCTTTGGGCAAAACACTGTCTCTCCAGCCCTGCCTCCTTGTCTGTAAAACGGGGAGGACAAATTCCAGCCTCCTCAAGGGCTGTTTTAAGGACCAAATGAGAATGTGCTGTCAGATGCCTGGCACAGGGGGCTCCCTGGATTCCTAAAGGATATGCGCATGCCCTGGGCCTTACTGGAGGCCTGGACTCCACGTCCCTCAGCTTCCCACGCTGGGCCCTCAGGTGCGGCCTCTAAGGTTACTCAGCCTCCAGGCTCTGAGCTGGTGGGGCAGAGTGGTGGTGGCCTAGGGTCCACCCCTTACTCTGGGGGAGGGTGAGAAAACCTCCCATCTCTGGCCTCAGGGGGACCCGGCAGCTGTGACCACACCGTCTCCACTGTGGGGTCTGTCTTATCGGGGATCCACACTGTCTCTACTACGTGGGGTCTCGCCCAAGAGGAGGCCACGTTGTCGAAGTGGTAACAGGAAGTGGGGGGGCAGGGAAGAGCCGATGTTTCCCCAGAATTGACTCTGTGCCAGTCCCACTCTAAGCATTTTACGTGCATCATCTCACTGAATTCCCCCAATACCTCTGTGAGGCTGGGATTATTACCATCCCCAATTCACGGATGACAAAACTGAGGCCCTTCCCTGAGAGGTTGCATAACTTGAAAGATCCCAGCGTTCCTAAATTGTGGAGCCGTAATTCAAATGCAGGCAGTCTGATGCTAGTTGCTAACCAGCCCTGCCAGCTCCACCTCCTGCAGAATCATCCCTGGTCCCCACACAGCACTTGAGAATGTCTGGAACTCCCTACAACCCGAAGCCCGGAATGGCCCCATTCTCCACTCCAGGCCAGGTAAGGGACTTGTCTAAGCGCCAGCTCTTCCTGCACGAGTGGCAGAAAGGTCTGGCTTTGAATAACAATGATGGGAACTGCCAAGTGCCAGGCAGACGATATCTCATCTAACTCTTTCAGCTGCCCCATGCTTTAGGCTACAGCTGTTCCCACTTTACAGATGTGGAGACTGAGGCCCAGGAAGAGCCGCCGGCCCAGAGGCGCATGTGGGCTGGAGGAGCCTGGCTTTGCCCTGCTTGTGCCTCTGGCCACTCTGTCCCTTCCGCTTTAGTGTCTCCCTGTCACCAGCCATGGCCCTGCACGCTGTCGGGCCTTCCCCAGGCCCTGTTGTCAAGATGACCAAGGAAACACTGAGAAACACCGAACTTTACTGGCGTCTCAGCCAGCTTCAAGGGCACCCGTCATCCCGCAGAGCCTGCCTCTCCCGGGGTGGGGCCGGGATCCCGCGAGGGCAGGGCTGTGACATTTCTCATTACAGCCTGTCAGTGGCCCTCCCTGTCCCTCTGTCTCTCCGAGCCTCCCCTCCCTGCCTCGTGCCCGAGCCTGGGCTCTCAACGTCTCAGATTAGATTAATCAGGAGTTGGCAGGAGAGGTGGTGGCAATGCCAACCAGTAAACAAATCTCAGCCGTCAGCGTCTCGTCAGCCAGCGGCCCCAGAGGAGGACCCTTCTAGACACAAATTCTTATTAGACTTGTCAGATCTATTAGAATTCTCTTCACACTTCTGCGTTCTATCAGCCCCATCATTAGTGCGGCCCTGGCCTCTGGGAACACCAGGGCCATATTAATCTGCCGTGGGCCCTGTCCCTGCTCCCAGCCCCTTCAGGGATGGGGAGAGACAGACGGATGGACGGATGGCGGCAGGGAGCAGGGGGGAGGGTGTGACGGTGTCCCTGGGAAGAGGAGAGGACCAAGGCGAGGCAGCGGACTCTCCCGCTTTGGGGTTTGGTCCACCTGACCCAGGCACACCTGAAAGTGATGCTCCCCATGGTCAAAGGGGTGGCCCTCTGCGCCTGGACAGGTACTGTCTGGTGGTCCCAGCCAACCTCTCTGGGATCCCCTTTCCTCATCTGCCCAGAGGGAATAACCCAGTACCCTGCACTGGGTGGCGGTGAGGACGGGTGCCAGACCCACAGTAGACACTCAGGAAGCGATCACTTCCTTTACACACGTGCGTGTTGTAAAGTGGTACCCTGGAGCCATCATAGACACAGAGTAGTGAATACTCACAGAGAAATAAACCTCTGCCATGCACAGATGAGTGTGAACTTGTGAGCAGGACTCCATACCCAGGGCTGGTGTCCATCATTCCTCAACATCTCGCACAAGTTTGTGGCTTGACTCAAAGAGAACTAGGTTTCAAGTTCGGAGACTCCACTTTCCATGGGACCCTGGGGAAACTTCCTAGTCTCTCTGAGCCTTAGCGTTTGCATCTGTAACCTGGGGTTTTTGAGGATCACACGAGATGAAGAACATGCATTTCACCCAGTGCCCAGTGGGCTAACTCACGCACAGTACAGGTGTGGGCAGATGGCAGGCGTCCCGGGCACACAGCATGGCTGAGAGCACGAGGCTGTCGCACGTGGACTGTGGGGAATTCAGCTGCCCGTGGACGTGGGGGGGTGGTCAGTGGAACCCCACATGTATCCCTGGGCTGCCCCAGGACGTCGCACGTGGACTGTGGTGAATTCAGCTGCCCGTGGACGTGGGGGGGTGGTCAGTGGAACCCCACGTGTGACCCTGCGCTGCCCCAGGACGTTGCACGTGGACTGTGGGGAATTCAGCTGCCCGTGGGCGTGAGGGGGTGGTCAGTGGAACCCCACGTGTGTCCCTGGGCTGCCCCAGGACGTCGCACGTGGACTGTGGGGAATTCAGCTGCCTGTGGGCTTGGGGGATAGTCACTGGGAACCCTATGTGTGTCCCTGGGCTGTCCCAGGACGTCACAGCCGAGGCGGGTGGTACCATGGGAAAACAGCGAGACAATGGAATCAAATCCCTGGGCCCCCATTTCACAGATGGCAAGACTGAGGCTCAGAGAGGCGGGTGACTTGCCCACATCAGGGTGGTGGCGGGGCGGACTCTCCCTCAGTCCTCTCCCAGTGTGCCCCGGGAGCCTCTGTGGGCTGGGTGGAGGAGAGGACCTCACTTCTGTGGGCTGGGTGGAGAGTAGGGTCTGAGCTGGGGTACCCCTGGGGAAGGGCTGGAGGAGGTAGCCCAGGAGGAGCTCTGAGCAGCCCCTGGCGGAGCCAAGGGAGGCAGGTGGGGCTGGAGGGGGATGACTGGGGGGCGGAGCTGGAGGTCGGAAGGGTGTGGGGGGTGAGGAGCAGGCAGGGAGGAAACCCGGGCCAGCTCTTCCCCAGCAAAGGGGAACAAAACGCCCTTCTCGCCTCCCGGGCCCTTTTCCTTTTGATCCCCTGTCCCTCGTGGCCCCCATGCTGACTTAGGGGTTAATTTTATTTCCGAGTTGGGCAGACGCCCCTGGAGTCGGGCACGGGCTCCGGGTGTGACTAACGCCCGCCCCGGGCCGGGGCTGCGGCTGCGGCTGGAGCCACGCTGAACTCTTTATCAAGAGCATGTGTGTCCTGCTCCGTGCCCGGGAACGCAGGCCGGGGCACGAGGTCACGCTGGCCCCTCTGCAGACACCACCCTGCCCGCATGCACACCCAGCTCTCAGACTCGCAGGCGCACACACACTCACACAGACACAATTATACACACATCATGGGTACACACCCAGATGTACACCTGGATACCAGTACACACAGCCACACCTGTACCCACGCTCAAGCATATCCATACCTGTAAGTACACTCTGCACACACACGGACTCCAAATACACTCGCTAATTCCAGCATACGCACATGGCAAACGCATGTCTACACATGTACACACAGCCACACCTAGTCCATATTTACACGCATGCACACACACTCCACATGGCACAGCAGCCACACACACACCGAGCCACACGATCTCGCCTGAATGCATGCTTCAACACACGCATGTGTTATGGCCACATACACTCACACGACCAAGTGTGTACACGTGTTCACATACAAACCCACGTGCACACAACATGCTCATTCACACACACACATGTAAATCGTCATGTGCACAGATACGCTGTGTCACTCACACATTCACGGATCCACATATATACGCATGCCNACATACACTCACACGACCAAGTGTGTACACGTGTTCACATACAAACCCACGTGCACACAACATGCTCATTCACACACACACATGTAAATCGTCATGTGCACAGATACGCTGTGTCACTCACACATTCACGGATCCACATATATACGCATGCCTAGACACAGAATGTGTGCACTAACACGGGTGTGCCAACACATACACACAGACAGAGACAGAGACCGCAAGGTACTCATGGCACGGACACTCGCGCTCACCTAGACACACGTATGTGAACACACGCCCGCAGAGGGAGGAGGCCATGGACACAGCTGGGAGGTGGAGGCCTGCACAGCTGGCCCGCATTTAGCCGTGGNTCTTTCCCGGAGAATCCCAGGGACGGGGCAGCCTGGTGGGCTGCTGTCTATGGGGTTGCACAGAGTCGGACACGACTGAAGCTACTTCACAGCAGCAGCTGCAGCAGAGGCAGCACGTCAGCCGGAGGAGGACGTAGTGCTTGCTCCTCCTGGCTCTCCATAGCTTTCGGTAAACTTGCCGTTCCACTATAACCCCAGCAGCACTCCTCGCCTGGCCTGGCAGTTCCTCCCAGCACCACCCAGCAGCTGAACATGGTGTGCAGTTTTTCTGACACCGGCAGGGCCACCTCACTGCACCCTGGCTTTAGTACCACCTGTGCAGCCCACTTCCGGGGCCTGAATGACACCTCTGTGCCTCTGCCTTTTAGTAATTTCTAGCCTGGCCTTTTACCCTCAGCTTCAGTTAAGGGTGAGAGCTATTGCTCCCCAGATTTGCTACCTCTGAGCTACATCATTAGTCTCTTTCTGCCTTTTCAGTTACCTAGTTAGCAACTATACACTGTAACTGGTTCATGATTCTCTATATTAAATTCACTCTTTTCAAATAACTGATCTATCTATGTCTACCTGCTGACTGCCCCTGAACTGATACAGAAATCATTCAAATAAAATGTCATCCGAAGTTTGAGAACCTTCCAGAAAGGAAGAACAAACATGAGCATGGCCAAATAACTGAATAAATCTATTCAGTCTCTCATAAGTGAAAGAGTAGAGTACAATATGATAAGCTATGTTTCAAAGGAAAAGGAATGTAGGTTGTTATGGAGGATAGAGATCAGCCCCTAACCTAGACAGGAGTTACCTTCTCTGGCTCAGATCTGTGAGTCAAACAGTGTGATGGAAAGGCTGGTACTGCTTGCAACCCAGAACCTCCCACTCAGAGAGTGGAAGCCTGCACTCCAGGGTTGCTGACACCTTTTGCTCTCCTTTTCAAGTGTTTCTCCACTGTCCCCCATCATCCATAACGGTATGGAGGTATTTGTGTTCTATCTCCTTTACATTCTGAGTCCCTCAAGAGAGCAACCAGGAAAACCGTATCTTTATTTCTGTAACTCTTCCAGCACTAAGGGCCCAGCCACAAGAAACAGCTATTGCAGTCAACAATCTAGGTCTCTGTTTGCTCTGAAATTCATTCATCAGGGAAATGTAAATGAGCTATTGTAGGGATAAGCCTGTGGGTGGTCATCAGAATAAGAATAACTGACATTTCTTGCACAAGGGCTACCTGCCAGGCATTGTCTTGATTCCTTCTTATCCATGAACTCCAATCCTTCAACAACATCCTTAGTATCATTACCACCATTTTACTGATATTCAAAGAAATTGGGCTTAAAGAAAGTTAATGAGCTTAACTAATGTCTCACAAGCAGGCTTTGATCTGAGCTTCTAAGATTCTTCAGACACAAGAGCCTCTGGTGCTCTCTCTACTGCCCATTTTTACGAAANTTTTACTGATATTCAAAGAAATTGGGCTTAAAGAAAGTTAATGAGCTTAACTAATGTCTCACAAGCAGGCTTTGATCTGAGCTTCTAAGATTCTTCAGACACAAGAGCCTCTGGTGCTCTCTCTACTGCCCATTTTTACGAAAGAAAATAATATTTCAAGAAACTATTGTTAGCCTACTGATTTAATATCTTCTTTATACTGTTTCAGACCTAATACTTAAAAATCTGCTGTCTGCTTTTAAATGTAAATAGGCTCCTCCTTGAAAGTAGAAACTATTTGCATCTTATGATGATAATATATATAAATGTACTTATTTATATGTTAAACTTTTGAAAGTTAGACTAGTGGAACCATTCTATAGTGACATTCTGGTAGTACTTAGCCAAAAACACAAAAGTGTGCATATACCCTTTAACCATGCTATCCTGCTCCTGGGTATATCCTAGAGAAAATATCACACAGTCTACAAGAACCTTCATTGAAGTTTTGTGGTTGCAGAAAGCAAACAATCTCATATGCCCATAGTAAGCAGGCAGACAGGGAGAGTGTGATGGATAATACTGAGTTCAATGCTAGAAAGCTTAAAGGCAAAAATCACATTTCCCTAGACTCCTTTGCATCTTGGGCTCTGGATCTGATTGAGGCAACTCTGTCAGATGGAATTTCATGACATTTGGAAGGCAGTAAGATAAGCTGGCTTGAAACTCAACATTCAAAAAACTAAGATCATGGCACCCAGTCCNGCAGCAGCCCCCCTTCCACATCCTTTGCTCACCACCCCCTCCCTGGGGACCTGCCGGCACTCCCCTACTTTAAAAGAAGGGGATGGGAAAATGTAATTAATTCCCTCCGTTCCTGAGCTGGCCCCGAGGGCCTGGGACCGGGGAGGCTGAGCTCTGAGATCTGCACCCTCTGTGATAACCGAACGTGGCTCTGGGAGCGAGGCTGCAATTAGAAGGGCGATCACCATCGTGGGCGCTCCATGGCCCGGCTCGGGGTGGGCGAGTGGGGGCCGTGGCAGGATGCAGGCGGGCAGGGAGGGGCAGGGGCCGAGACGCGTGTGGGCAGGACGGCAGACCTCAAGGTGAGACTGGGGCTGGAATGACGCCAAGGACCACAGGACCAGCCACCAGGCAGTAGGTCAAGAGCCCCACCTGCTCTACGCCAGGAGACCCTGAGGCCCGAGGCCCTGGCCGGCAACAGTTTAACTGAGGGCACCTGGCCAGTCAGGGCTCTGAGGGGTCTTCCTGCAGCACTGGGAGGCCAGGATGTCTGCATGAGCATCCACGCTCTGCCACTGACTAGTTCTGACCCTGGGCAATTTCTGTAACCTTCCGTACCTCAGTTTTCTCATCTGTATAATGGGAGTGATAATAACTGTTGCTACCTATCGGGTTATTGGAAGGATTAAATGAGTAAACTCACGTAGGATGCTTCAGCCAGTGCCTGCCTGGCATGTTACTGATTCTTGGTAAACGCAAGCTCTCCCCCACCTCTCCCTCTCCCTCCAACTTCCAACTGGATTATGTGTGCCTCGGCTTGACAGAGGGCAGATCCAGGACCCCTCGCTGTCAGGGACCCTGTCTTTTGCCTCTCTTCTGCCCCATGGCACATGGCAGCCAGTGGGTGCTTTCTGAATGAAGCGTCACTTTGCTTGCACTCTGGAAAGGAGCAAGATGGGCCTTCTTGCCCGAGGAAAGGCCATACCCGCTCCAGGGGATGGTCTGGGCAGGGGAGGGCAGTTCATGGCCTGCTTTGATCCCAAAGGTCCTTGAACCTGCCCACTTGTAGACAGTGATGGCGAATCTCGAAGTCCCAGCGGAGAACTAGCAAGGGCCAGAGCTCATGTACCTACACAACACACACACCGTTCACAGGGGCACACCTCTGAATCCCAGAAGCTGAGGCAGCTCAAAATGCCTCTTCTCCAGATTGCCAAGAAGTCTTTCATCAAAAGCCCAATAAACCGGCCTGATGAGCCTCGCGTATGCCCTTCTGCCTTTCTTGGACTCATCAATGCGCTTGCACACAGCACATGTGCATGCAGATGCACCCAAATACACACAGGAAAGCTGGGAGGCGCCCTGGAGACGGCCCTCAGCTTCAGAGGTGGGGAAACTGAGGCTCCAGCAGGCTCCGCGGCTTGCACTCAGGCAGAGTGTCGCAGCCAATGAGCGGCAGGGTAGCCAGTCCCAGGACCCACGACAGTCACTCCTTCTGGCCCCGGGCTCCAGTTTGGCCCCAAAATGACCAGTTATCTTCGCACACTGAACACTTTTGTCTCCAAGTCTCAGAAGCGACTAGACCTCTGCCTGGCCCACCCTCTTACTAACTCATCCCTCTGACTTCCACAGGAGCTGGGAGGGGCGTGTTTGGGGGGCAGCCTCTCCCTCTGGCCGAGGAGAGAAGGGGGGGCTCAGCCTGCTGGGGACACAGTGCAGTTTCTGTCTGCTTGACATGAAGGCTGTCTCTTGGGGTCCAAAACTGCCCCCGCCTGGGGCCGAGGTGGGGAAGCCCGGCTCATGGCTTGCCCTGGTCCTGCAGGGCCCCGAGTCCATCCCTGCGTCCTGCTGGACCCCCCAGGGGCAGGCACAGGGCGGCCCCACCAGGGTTTGCCTGCTGAGACAGCTGCTGCTCTGCCGTGGCTGCCCAGTGCAAACGCCTGCAAAGTCTTCTAAAACACTGATGCCCGCACCCTGTCCCTTAGAGCTGCAGTCCCCAACCTCTTTGGGACCAAGGACCAGTTCCATGGAAGGCAATTTTCCCACAGACCAGGAAGCGGGGGGTGGTTTCAGGATAATTCAAGCGCATTTACATTTATTGTGCACTTTATTTCTAAACCAATGCCTCCACTGATCTGACAGGAAGTACCAGTCCGCAGCCCAGAGATTGGGGACCCCTGGCTCAGAGACGCTGAATAGTTGACCCGAGGGTCTGGGAATCGAGATTTTTAAAAGCTCATTCCCCAGGTGATTCTAAAGCTGCCAAGTTTGAGAATCACCACTCTTAGACTATCACTATTATTGCTATACACCCAATATGGCTACACATCCACACTCACATGGGTGAAATCATGGGCTCACACACAGAACACACACAGACGCTCACACTGAGATAGGCATAGCATTACACAGACGGACCAACATGGACACACAGAGGACACGCGTGAGCAATGGCCTGCCCCGATGCCATCCACACGCTGCACGGATGCGCACGGGCTAACAGGCCTGAACACATTCGTGCACACTGCAGCCTCTCAACTCTAACTGCCAGCTCACTAAGGCCAGCTTCCACGCCCACGTTCACCCCCACCACCCCCATGGACGCGCAGACACACATCACAGATGCGCCCCGCCCGTCCAGCCGCCTGTCCCCAGCTCCATGCTGGGATTAGTGCAAGCGAGAAATCAAATCACCCACCCAGGCTGCCGCCCCCCGATACTCCCCCCTCTCTGGTGCTCAGTTCTCGCTAAGAGGATCGGGGCCCTCCCCGCTCCCTGCCCCCTGTGGACAGCGGTAATGGGCTTCGGGTGCTGACTTTGAGCTTCCAAACAAGATTTCCTGCAGGTCTCCCTGTCCCCGCCCGCCTTTCATTTCCTTCCATCTCTGCTTCAAGGCCCTCGCCCGCCACCCCTTCTACTAGACACAACTCACACAGCAGTCCCCCCGCCCCCACCCAGGAGAGCTGGTACCCGGCAAGCGCCCCTCCCCTGCCCCTGACTCCGGTGCCCCTCTCACTTGTCCCCACCCAGCCCTCCAGAGAGGCCATTCTCTTGCACAAGCATAGAATGCTACAGTTCCCAAAACCATCTCCCTGTAAGCCTCAGAACTATTCTATGAAACTATTAACCCCATTTCTCGGATGAGGAAACTGAGGCTCAGGAGAATCTCAACCAGAATAACCCAGCGGATGAGAGACAGCAGTGGGGCAAGAACACTCGACCCCTGACCTCCAGTCCAGTGCCCGCCCCGCGCTGGCCGGGGCTGTCGTTTACCCAGACGGTTCCGGGTCCTTCTTGACTCTGCACCTGTGTGTTGCACGGGCCCGTAATGGGGACACCGCATGTTTGAGGACAGTGTGGGGATGCACATGTGCACGTTCACATGAAAGGGCCGTGTGTACGTACATGTGACTTTTGTGTGTGTGTCTATGAGCACGTGGGCATGCACGTGTGGGCATTCTGTGTGCATATGTGTCATGACGCGTGTCCCCATGACAGTACGCACACATATGAGTTCTGTGTGTGTGTGTGAGCTCATGTGAGTATCGTGTGAGTACCTGCGTGCACGTGTGTGAGCGCCATGAGTGAGTCTCACATGTGAGCGCTGCTGTGGATACTGCCTGCGTGTCTGGGCATGTGTCCAGCCTGCCCCCCTATGTGGCCTCTCCAGGGGCGCCCCCCGGGGTCTGGAGGCCTCAGGGGCTCCCAGCGCGCTCAGGACAACGCCGGGCCAGGGACTGCCACCTCCGGCCCCGCCCCCAGAGCCCACCAGCTTCTCTCCCCACTCCATGGGGTAGCTCAACGTAAGTGAAAGTCGCTGAGTCCTGTCCGACCCTTTGCGACCCCATGGGCTGTCCATGGGATTCTCCAGCCAGAATCCTGGAGTGGGTAGTCCAGTCCTTCTCCAGGGGATCTTCCCAACCCAGGGATAGAACCGAGGTCTCCCACATCGCAGGCGGATTCTTTACCAACTGAGCTATCAGGGAAGCCCAGTTCAACATAGGGCACCCAAAAAGACTTCAGCAGTCAGGCTGTTTGATTGGAGAGGAAAGCAGGGAGGGTAATTTCTGCAGAGCGAGGACTCAGCCCGAGACCTCCTGTAAGAGCCTCCTGGTGTGTGGAGGGGGACAGGCAGACAGGGGAAGCCAAAAAAGGGCCTCTCTGGGAGGACATTCAGCCCGACTGGGGTCCCCCTTTCTGCCCTGGCTACAGAGCGACCTTGACCCTGGGTCTGACCAAGAGCTACTAGCGGCACAGTGAGCGTCCTCTTCCCACTGCCCATCGCATAGCGGGGTCCAACCAGTGCCTACACGTGTGTGCCTGAGTCCGTGGGCATACTGTGTGTGGGCATTCTGTGTGGATGTGCACACGTGTACACGTGAGTGTGTGCGCGGGTGTGAGTTCGGTGCGTGTGCTTGTGAGCTCCTGTGGGGCTGTGAGAGGCCTATGTGTGCGAATGTATGTGAGCATGAATTCACACCTGTGAGTGTGAGTGGCTTTCTGTTTATCCCCAGCACAAGGCCCGGCACAGATTGGATGGATGAAAAGAAAGGGAAGGTCCCTCCCCTCCCCTCAGCTCTGTGGGTGTCAGAGCCCCCTCTTCACCTCGGGGGTCCTGCAGGCTTAGCTAAAGGCTGTCTAGAAAATGGGGGTGCACATAGAAATGGGGGTACATATAGAAAATGAGGTTCACATATAAAATGGGTGGGGTGCACAGAATGCCTTCCAAGAAGCTAAGGTGCTCTCTCTCACACACATTTCCAATGTTTGGTCAATAAGATGTCAAACTGTATCTCCGGAAACATCTAGAAATACCAGTGGGGCGAGGGCTGGCTTGAGCCTCCCCCTCCCTCGGTGGACCCCCGGTTGGCCACAGCCTGAAGGCATTCGGTGCCAGGATGGGTGCGTGGGCCCCGTGCTCCGGGCCCTGGGACCCGGAGGGTGCTGGAGCCGAGCGGGTGCGGAGGGTTCAGACACCGTCTCCGATGGCGCGATAATGGGGGGCCGAGATTAGCGCAAGTCCGCTTGGAGCGGCGGCAGGGTTGGAGAAGGAAGGGGCCGATTGCCAGGAAAGATATGACTATTTAAAGATAATGATTGCATAAATTTAATTAGCACACTTTCACGCGGCAAATGGCCGTTTTGTAATTAATGTATCTGGCCTTACTAAGCATGAAAGATGCCATCTCCTCCCCCTCCCCTCCCCTGCTCGGCGGCCCTAATGAAAGACAGAGAGCAAGTGACAGAAGCAGTTTGTCAGCGGCTCCAGGTGTCGGGGGCCTAATTGGCTGAGCTGGGGGGGAGGGGGCCGCCGGGAGAGNGCAGAGGAGCGGTTCAATCAACCGGGCATGAATAAGCGGAGTCACTGAATTGAATAAATAATGGAGATTCCTGTCAGGTTCTCACTATTCACCTGATGGGTGAGGCCAAGAAGCCTGGGTCCATCAGAGCAAAGGCATGTGAGCCCAAGGCTTTCGCAAGTGCTATAGGGAGAGAAGTGTCTCTTTCCTTTAGGGTTCCTAAGCTGTCCTTCTCTACCTGGATGGATCAAGGGCCCCTGAACACAGGAGCTGTGGAGGTGAACAGAGGGAGAAAGACACTTGGCCCTAAGGACAGTGTTCGGGTCACTGGGGCCAGCCACGCAGGATGCCATCACCGGGCATGTCCCTTGGTACGAAAGCCAACCTACGTTGGTTTCTGTCACTTGCAACCAAGAGTCCTGACTCAGCGATTGTCTAGTCCAACCTTCTCATTTTACACATTAATCCAGAGAAATGATTACTGTCCCAGTTGTGGCAGAGCAGGGTAAGAAGTCATGCCTACAGAATTCCTCCTCAGATCTCTTTACGTTCTACCACACTACTTTCCATAAAGCACCCTCTTCTCCTCGCTTGTTTATTCCTCAGTTATTAAACTCCTTCATGTACACCCCACCCTCCAGGAATTATCTGGTGTATTATGTGGGGAAAAGGCACCCGGAGGCACACTTTAACAATGAGCACCATGAGAGCCTCCCCATGCTGACCTGAAGTCGTTTTCCTGTTCGCTGCTTAAGCAGTTGTTTCTAAACCAGACCGCTGGGTGTCTACTAGAGTCTGAAAAACACTCCAGAGGACTTCTCCACTTGGTATTTCTTCCCCAGTCTCTGTTGCTCCAACCATCTCCAACATAAAAACACACTTACTTAAGTTCACTTCTGGACCAGATCCTCCAGAAGGAGAATAATTCCAGAACCGAGAGGAGCATGGCGTTGACGATGAGAAACCGTGACGTCCAGTAATGGACCTCCAGCCAGTCCCAAGCAAACTCAGCGATCAGCTGGTACGGAAGGAAGGAGTACTTGATGAGGAACTCTCGCCACTGCTTCCACGTGGGCTCTCTAAGATCCTTTAGGAGTAGAACACGAGTAAATAAAAATACATAGACACAAAAAATTATGAGGACTGACTTTTACACAAGATATTGTGGTCAGCCCAGAGAGTTTTACATTTATTAACACATACAAATGCTTACTCCTTGGAAGAAAAGTTATGACCAACCTAGATAGTATATTCAAAAGCAGAGACATTACTTTGCCGACTAAGGTCCATCTAGTCAAGGTT
>SJYV01005445.1:1643226-1655923 GCA_006410875.1 Neotragus pygmaeus | reverse complement strand
GTGAGGAGGGGGCGGGGCGGGGTGGTGGGTGGGTGCGTGGCCGGGGACCACCAGGAGAAGCGAGGGGGACCCGACGGGACTCACGTGGGTGACTCCCCAGGGCACGCGGGAGGCTGCGGGCACACCGCGGTCCTCAGATGACGGTGGGCACCCTCCCGCCGCTGTTGTTGCGGTTCGTGTTCTTCCGGGACAGGTTGGGGGTGGCCATGAGCGCGAAGCGCTCGTCGGGGCAGCCGTACTGCAGCAGGACGTCCGTGCACTCCTGGCTGGAGGCCTGCCGCGCGTAGGCCAGTGCCGTGTTCCCGTGCGCGTCGCGGGCCATCACGTCCACCCCGTACTGTGGAGGCAACAGAGCCGCGTTAGCGTCGTGGGCGGGTGTCCACCCCGTGTGCGCGTGCGCACAGCTGGGCAGCTGCTGCACTGGAGATGCGCTCCAGGAGGGCTGCGGAGACCCGTGCCCAGTGTCGCGGGCTCAGCCTGGCAGCCCGCGCTCCCCGCCCAGGTGTGTTCTTCTAAGGAAACAATGTGCTTTCTGCATCTAAAGCCCTTCCCCTGTGCAACAGAAACGGACCAAGGATAATTCTAGTTTTGCTATTTCTGTTTTGACTTTCCCCTTGTAAACACCCAAGAAGATCACTCTTAGGATCTCAGAGGCAATTCATTTCCATTGTAGGAAATGTGTAAGGAATACCTAAGAGCACAAGAGGGGAAAAAAATCACTTATAATCCTGCTATGCAGAGATAATCTTGGTTAATATCTCAGTGATTTCCTTCTAATGGTTCTCCTTTGAATCTAAATGCATATATGGGTAACTAAGATTAAACTGGCACAAATTATTTGTTTTTTTTTTGTTTTTTTTGCTGAACACAGCACTCTGCTCATTTTCATTATTCACATGTGTGACTCCTAAGAGCCACATAGTATTCCTCCCCATGAGCATAATTCAGTTCCTCTGTCCTCGGTGGCTACACATTTTGTGGTCAAGTCGGCACTGGTGTAAACTGCTCTGATGTATGTCCTCCTGTTGACTCTATCTCAGGATCTCTGACGGTCAAGAGTGATGACTAGAAGGGGAAATATGAGATTAAATTACACCAATGTTTTTAAGCTTCCGGGTCTTGAGAAAGGGTGGACTGATGATCACTTCTTCCACCACAATGGATGAGAGTCTCATCTCTTGTCTTCAGGAAGCGTCAGTATGAAAGGGATTCTTGGCCAATGTAAGGGGGAAAGATGGCATGTGATTTGTTGATGGAATTAACCGTCTTCTCCGCGCCCCCCCTCCCAACTTCTTATGTTGAAGTCTTAACCCCTAGTACTTGAGAATGCGCCTGTGGTTGGAGACAGCGTTTTTAAAGAGATAATTAAGGTTAACTGAGGTCATATGGGTAATGTTCTAATCCAACGTGACCGATGTCCTTATAAGAAAAGAGAGACACCAGGGATGCTCACACCCAGAGGAAAGGCCTTGCAAGGACACAGTGAGAAGTCAGCTGTCTGCAAGCCAGGGAGAGGCCTCAAAAAAAAAGGCCCTGCTGTCACCTTGACCTTGGACTTCTGGCCTCTAGAACCGTGAGAAAGTAAATTTCTGGTTTTTTTGAGTTTTGAGTTTTTGAGTCCCCTCATCTGTGGTATTTTGTCAGGGAAGCCTCGGCAGATTCATATGCAGTTGCTTTTATAACCGGAAGCTCAACACTGAGTGATTCCGATACCTTTGCATCTAATTCTCCCATCACACCCCTCTCAAGAGTCAGGGAGAATATGTAGAATGTAGCATCCTCCTCGGCTGCGTTGGACCGACCATGCCCTGCCCTGCGGGTGGGAGGAGAAGAGCCCCCTGCCTCTGGACAGTGTCCCGGTACTATGAGCACACACCGCCCCTTCCCGCCTAGGGAGCCCCTCAGTCCAGCTTTCTGCCCTCCTTGGGATGGGGGGACCGCCCCTGGCCGAGGACCCCAGAGGCGTGCAGGCAGCTGCCGTGGAGGGTGAGTGGGCTTCTTGGAAGCAGCTCCATGATGTTCTCCCTTTCTTTTCCCCATTCCAGCTGCATGGCAAATGCCTCAGTAGAAATGTAAAAAGATAAACTGTTTGAAGTAGAAATTAATCAGAAGAAGCCCTTTGACAAATTCCTGCCACATCAAATCTCAAGGAGTAGGGTTCGACAGCTCTGCATGAGGTGAATGAAAAACCCAAAGGGGTGGTAATGGGAAGCCCACACCCACTGTTCCATTTGTATCCACCCTCTCCGCCCCTCTGCCCTGAAAAATGATGGGAGTTTTTCGTAAAAGGAACACCACGGTCATCACCAACTAAGGTTGACCCGAGGGGGTCACTGCAAAGATGAACTTGGCAGGATTTGCAGCAAGTGCTGTGCAGAGCGGAGCATTCTGCCTGCATGGTGGGGGGCGCATCCACATTTTCATTCCTCCCTCTTAAGTTGGCGCTTTTGTGCGGTCCCACACACAGGTGGGCTGAAAGGCAGGGGGCCCACCCCACACCTAAACCCTAACTGCCCAATTCCTAGTATTACCCACTTTTCAGGTGGGGGTGCCCACTGCCTTCCCCCTGGCAGCGGCACAAGCACCCGGCTCGTCCAGGCTCCCCGGCGAGCGCTGGGCCACCTACCCAGATCAGCAGCTGGGCCAGGACCACGTTGCCCTTCCGGCAGGCCAGGTGCAGCGCCGTCCGGCCGTCCGCCTCCCCGCAGGTCTCGTTCACCTCGTCCCGGGAGCCGTGCGCCAGCAGCAGGATGACCGTCCGCAGGTCCTCGTCGGCCGTGGCCCGCAGCAGGTGCTGGCCCAGGGACAGCTCTGCGCAGGGCAGCGGGGCTAGGAAGAGCTTCTGCTCATACTTGGCCCGGATCCACCGTTCCTTCTCTTCCCTGCAAAAGCCAGCAGACGGGTGCGGTCACAATCCTGAGGGGGAGGATGGAGGCGACCCCTCTGCCCCACCACCAGCCTGCGTGGTGTGTGCCCAGGAGGCCACCAGGGGAGAGGGACGGCGGAGACAAGTGTGCTCACCGGAACCAGGAAGCCCCCCAGGAAACCTGCCCTGCAGCGTACAAAGTGGGCCCCCACCTGGGCCCCTGTTAGGGATGCAGATTCTCAGGCCCCATCCCAGCCCCGACCCCCCCAGAACCCCTAGAGAGAAGCGTTTTCACCAGCCCCGCAGGGGATTCTGACACCCTAAGGTGCGAGAGCCAGGGATTGGCCTTGATTTCTTTTGCTTTCCGAGGCCCCAGAAGAAGCGCCCTGTGCTACTCGGGGCCTGCACCGTGCAGGGCGGATGCCACAGTCCAGAGGCCCGAGCCACAGGGTTGAGCAGCCACGGTCAGAGGCGAGATCCAGGAGCACTCGGCTGGAGTCCCCCGGGCAGGGTGGCGGGCAGACTTCCCCACTTGACGTGACCTTTGAGGGCGTAGCTCTCCATGAATCTGCCCAGGAAGGGGTGTGTATATTGAACTCTGGAGTCCATATGCCCCACATTCCCGGGGAAGAAAATATGGCTGCAGAATACACGTGAAAGAGCAGCGACTCCAGTGGGGAGTTTGGAAAAGAGACACAAGCGAAGCTCACGTTCCTGCTGACTGTCTGCTCTCTCCCGACACCTGGGGAAACCCCAGTGAGGGAGGGTCCACAAGTCCTTCACACACACGCATTCATCATGTATGATATTTGCGTTTCCCTTTTTGACTTGCTCCATGCTGTATGACAGTCTCTACAAAATGACTCAGTTTCCTTCCTTTTTAGGGCAGAAATAGAGACGTGGATGCAGAGAATGGACCCGTGGGTATGGCGGGGTGGGGGGCACGAACTGGGAGTGTGTCACGGACACACACGCACTACCATGTGTGACGTGGACAGCTAGCGTGAAGCTGCCGTATGTAGCGCCCAGCTCAGAGAGAGCTCCTCGTATGGGAGCCCAGCTCGGAGCGCTATGGGCGTCTCGATGGGTAGGGTGGGGTGTTGTGGAGGAAGGCTCAAGACAGAGGGGACGCCTGCACACATGCAGCCGACGCAACACGATAAAGCAATCATACGCCAATAAAAATAACAAAAAGTTTTCAAGCAAATGAAAAAGATGGAAAAAAAACACACCCAAGTCCTTCCTGCTAAAGAGCAGCTGGGTTTCTGAGGGAAAGTGTGATGGGGCCCAGTCTACAGGCAGGCGGGAGGCCCCCTGAGGCTGAGCAGGGGTGCAGATGGCAGGACATCCGGGAGGGAGGGAGTGGGGGNCTGCTAAAGAGCAGCTGGGTTTCTGAGGGAAAGTGTGATGGGGCCCAGTCTACAGGCAGGCGGGAGGCCCCCTGAGGCTGAGCAGGGGTGCAGATGGCAGGACATCCGGGAGGGAGGGAGTGGGGGTCTGGGGAGAGGGGGCTTGAGAATGGCAGCTGCCCCTCCCCCGAAGCCACTGCTTGGGTGGGTGCGGTCACAGCCCGCCCCCGTCCCAGCTCCAGAGAGGACAGAAAGCAGCTGGACACACTGGACGGAGGGCTGGGAGAAGATGGGGAGGGCAGGATGGGAGGAAGAACTGGAGAGAGAGAGCCCAACGGCAAGGTGTGCTTATACGGGCCGGAAGGAAGGGGCCCCGGCTGTCCACTCCCGTCCTCCGGCCGCTACTGGTGGATTTCAGTTCTGGCTCCCCAAATAAGGGGTGAAAACCACTGAGAACAACTCAGCGATCCTCAAGATCACAGCGNCGGGCATCTGCTGACAGTGAAGGCAGTGGTGTGGGAAGGGCTGGGAGGACGGTGGCTCCCAAACGCATGGGGAAGACACCTGGCAGGGCCGTCAAGGGCAGCCCCAGGCCGAGCCCAGGACTTTGGCCGTTGGGTTGGGAGAGGAGGTGGGGGACAGGGTGGCTTGCGCTCTCGGTGCTCCCGGTGGGGTGGGGGAGCCCCCCTCAGTAATCACCCGAGACTGGACGCAGATTGGCCATGGCAGGGAGTGAGTGGTGGCAGGGAGGCCTCGTTAGGACCTGGGCAGACAAGCTGGCACGTATCACAATGCGTTAGGGACTCGCTGCCCTGATGGCTCAGGCCCTGCTGGCCCTCTGGGAGGAGCAATGCCCCGAACGTGGAAAGAGGGAATGAAAAGAGGAGTGAACCTCAATTTTCTCTTCTATATAAAGCAGCCCTTCGTGATCCAGAGGCTCACAAGGAAACCCGATCCAACCCTTCCATCCATAAGCACCTACTATGTGCCGAGCACCTACTATGGGTGCGGGCGGCACCGCCATTCGCTCCTTAGCACAGCCGTCAAATGATGTGACTTCAGTCTTGGAAGAACTGGAGTGCATTTCGCCACCCACAGCCCCGCGCCGTACCTATCGCGGCAGCCCGGATGCCGGTTGCGTGCGAAGCATTTGGTGAGGCCTTCTGAGGAGCAAAAGAAAGGGCCAGCCTCAAATCATCTTGTTGTTGTGGACTCTTTGCGACCCCGTGGACTGTAGCCTGCCAGGCTCCACTGTCCATAGGATTTCCCAGGCAAAAATATAGGAGTGGGTTGCCATTTCCTCCTCCAGGGGATCTTCTGGACCCAGGGACCGGACCCGTGTCTCTTGCGTTAGCAAGTAGATTCTTTAGCACTGAGCCACCAGGGATACCTGATCAAATCGTTACGTTCAATGAAATATGGGTATTGGCTCTTCCACGTTACAGATCAGGAAACTGAGGCTCGAGGAAACTAAAAAACTCACCCAAGTCTGTACAATCGGGAAGTGGTGGGCTGGGATCTGAACTCAGAAAGTGTAACTCCAAAGTCGATTCTCTTTCCAGCAATTTCCTCCTGCAGGGCCAGCTCAGTACCTCGCCCCACCCCAACCCCAGAGTACCATTCTTTGCAGGCTGCCTAAGACGCTTGCGTGGTCCCACGGGAAGCCTCTTTGTTAGAGGGGTACAGCAGTCAATTGTAGCAAGGTCCCCCAAAGTTGGAGCTGCCTGGTTTTCTTGCCAGGGGAGCAGCTGATGGGGTCGAGAGGGTGTCAGTGGCCCTGACTGACCCTTGGTGGCTGTGTGCGCCCACCTCTCTGACAACGACCCTCCACCCGCTTCACCAGCTGCCCTCTGCCAGCCTCCGCCACCAGTCCCTGCCAGGTTTTCTTGGAGGAGGGCAGGGCAGAGAGGCCTTGAGTCAGCCTTGTCTGGGTGGAGCAGGGCCCAGCCAGCCCTCTCCCAGACCAAATTCAATTTCGAAGCTTAATGAGTTTGCAGAGGAGCCGGGTGAGCTCACGGACGCCACTCCTTGCCGGCTGGGTGGTTCCCGGTTGGGCCACCGATCGCGCAGAGGCCTGAGCGGGGAGAGCCCTGGGCTCCGTCGAAGAGCGGCGGGGGCACTGAGCGAGTGAAAAATGTCAGAGCAAATTGCTCTTGACAGCGTTAATATCTGCACCTCATAGCAATAATTACATGTAAATAAATAGCAAAATCACACTCAGCTGGAGGCAGCTTGGGGAGGACGGGCACTGCAAAGGACCAGCTGGGGACCCCGGTCGCTCTGCTCCACCCTTTCCTCCCTTCTGAGCAGAGTCTCTGCTCCCCGCCCCCCTCCAACCAGACTGTACCGCAGTGGAGAGCAGAGACGCAAGATTCTGGCCACCATGCTAAAAACGGAAGGGAAAAGCGAACGTTTGAGTCCCCCCGCGTTCTCCTCCACCTAAGGGGACAGCTGGGCCAAGTGTCCTCCCAGCCTCTTTCTCTCCTCTCCCTCTGAACATACATTCAGTCTCCTGGTCTCTCTAGAGAGACGCCGCTGAAATCCACATCTCTGCCCCAACCTCTCTCCTGGGCAGCGCCTGCCTCCCCCCCAGGCTTGACCTCCACACGTCCACTCAGACCTGAGTCCTCCTGCACGCCCTGCACCTGCTAGGATTACATCAGCCTCTTGGTCACCCAGACTCCACACGTCAGCCATCTTTGCCTCTCTCCTCGCCTCGACGTCCACTCTGTTGCATGGCATCACGTACCATGCCAAGTCACAAGACAACGTAGCACAACTTCCTGGAGCATCAACTTGCCCTGGTGCTAGTTAATTTTATTATGATGGCCAACAAATATGGCTCCACACTGGCAAAGCAGGCAAAATGAGCGTGCGTTTTAAAGGTAATCCATGAGCAGTCTGTGACACGTCACACGCCACTCCCAGGGCCTTCTCGGGGGGCACATTTTGGACTCGAGTGGACCTCCAGAAGTCCAGTGTGCGCCCATAGTTGCTTCTTGTTGCCGTGTGTGGGGACCTCCGGGTCTGGTTTGGTCGGCTGTCTGTAAAACCAAGGACTATGTCTCATCTACATCTGGATGCACAACACTTAGCAAAAGCCCTTTAGAGGCGTTTGAGGGAAGACAGAGAAGAAACAAAAAGAAAGTAAAAGGCTCGGAGGAAAGCGGGGAGGGAAGAGAAGGCATCGGAAGGTGGGAGACGGCGAGGAAGCTGCTGTCCAGGGAGGTGACAGTCCCCAGATGGGCCTGGGATTGCAGGTAACGGAATGGAACTCGGGGGTCCACCCTCTCCTTCCCAGAGGACCCAAAGCTGCTTCTGCAGGGGGACCCAATCTCCCTCCCACTTCCTGCTCGTGCTGTAGCGAGTTCCCATGAGTCAGTGCTCCCCTGCCTGCCCTGGGAGAAGGAGCTCAGAGGGCCAGCCCGCCAGCTTCTCCTCCGCCCTGCCTGTCTCGCTTCGTAGGGCAGGGACGCAAGCTCCATTCTTCGAGAAACAAATATCTTCTCTGGAGCAGCCCCCACGTCCCACACCATCTTGTTTAGCTCACCGACTAATCCACTTATTGAGGATAAAGCGCCTGTGAATCCCCATTTGATAAAGGCAGCCACAAAATTAGCAGAAACGTGCCCACGGCTCTGATGTACCAAACAAACAAGAGGCTGGGGACGGCCACGGAGAGATGCTGTCTCTCTGCCGGCCCCAGGCTGGGAGAGATGCAGGATGAGATAGGAGCTTTTCAGCTGGCACTCGGGGCTGGAAGGCGTTGCCCTGGGTTGTTTGAGAAGGGGGTGGGGGAAGTAATCAGAATGGAGTGCCCACCCTATCCTCTAAGGCACGCACCCCAATGCAGCGGGTTTCCCAGCTCCCAACACAATCCGACTTCACGACTCTATACTGACTGCACTTCAAAGGTAACCATACCAGCTAACGCAGCTTCAGTGCTGACTCCATGCCAAGCAACATTCTAAGCATTTCCTGTGTCAACCCATCTACTGCTCACAACATCCCTGCGAATCAGGCACTGCTGTCATCCACATTTTATAGGCGAGGACACTGAGGCCCAGAGATGTCAAGTCACTTGCCCAGGATCACACAGCTGTAACCTCTGCTCCCACCTGGAGCATTATCATCTGAAGCGCTCCCATTCAACCACGACCAATCGGAGCTCCACCTGCGTCTCCAAGAACGGTCCCCGACTCTGACAGCAGCCCCCAAACCACCTGGCAGTATCCCCGACTAGCCATAGTCCCCTCCTCAGCCACTCGCATCAGACCCTTCAAGTGACTGGAGGCCGTATGCCCCTACGTGGTTCGACGACTGTCAAATTACCTCCTGGGGTAACTGCCAGAGCCAGACTTGTTCTTCTGCGCCCAGGCTCACGTTTAGTGCCTCTGCCATCGGGGCTGTAGGGACCTCCCTGCAGGCCCTCAGAGGTCTCTGTGATTTGCCCCGAGGGGCTCTGGGCAATTGCTGACATGACCTCCTAACCGTGGTTGCAGGGTTATGGATATCACAGAGACAGGAGAGCAGGAGCTTGGATGAAAAGTCGGCTCATGTGAATTTAAGTGTCTCCTCTGAGGGTGGCTTTGAGGGAGGATCTTCCCTGCTCTTGGGTCCAGGAGGAGGGAGGACCAGATGGACTCTGGAAGGCTCAGACCCTGTGCTGCCCACACACCCACCAGCTCTGGGGTGGGGAGCAGGGGCAGGTCCCAGCCTCGGGAGGGGGACATTAATCACAGGGGGGCCCCTGTCAGGGTGGCATCTGGAACTAAAGAGAAACACTCATCAGAAGGGCAAGACTTTTCACCCGGGGTTCCGGGGGCTGGGAGACCAACCACCGCCACACCAGGAGGCCAGGGCTGGGAGGGGGCTTGGGGTGAGGTCCCTGCTATGGACATCTGGCCCATCGGTGTCCACGTGAAGAGGAGAGGGAGCCTGGACGGCAGCTGGGCTCCGACAGGTTCCCATACCCCCTGATGCGGGAACCCAAGGTGCAGCGCCTTCCTTCCCGAAAGCTACGCAGTTAGGCAGTTAGCGGGGACGGGACTAGGAGTCAGCCCTGAGTCTGGCTGCAGGGCTGGGTCGGAGCTCCCGCACGCCCTCTGCACCTGCCCCCTCCGGCTCTGGGGTTCCCCTCCTGTCTGGGCTCTGGGCCCCACCCCACTTCCGTGAGCTCATCTCCCTGCAGCTGTGTCTCCAACGCCATCATTCCCGGCTCCCCGTCATCCCCGCCTCTCCTGGCTTCTGCTTTCTGCTTCCTGTCCTCACCCCTCTCTGCACAGCTCTGACCCTGCTGTTCTTCCTCCTTTTCTTTCTCTCTCTCTGTCTCCAGGTGTCTCTCTTCCCGTCTCTATTCCTCTGTTCGCTTCTCCCCCAGATTCTCTCACCATCTTCCCACCTCCCTCCCTCGGCCTCCCCTCCTTCCTCTTCCTGACCATCCTGCTTGCCTAGCCGAACCCACCTCCCCCCTATCCATCAGCATCTCACACCCAGATCCTCTCTAAGGGTCTGTCCACATCCTCGCCCCTGTGCCCACACACCCCCAGCAGGCAGCGCCCTTTAATCAGCCCTGGAGCTCGGCGTGCGAGTCGAGGGCACCAGGTCAGAAGGCGAGGTTTGAACCCTGGTCCAGCAGGTTCAGCCCAGGCTGGAGGAACCCTCAGCCAGCCTCCCCTGCTTCTTCCCCTTTGGCAGCTTTCCTCCAAAGCCCCTTCCTGTCCCCTTCCTTTGTCGCCCAGGGTGAACCATTCTGAGTCACTCCAGAAGTTTAGGAGGCGTCTAAGAGCTGGGAAGGCACAACACGGTCATTTCGGTCAGTGCCTCTTAAACTTTCCTGCACGTGGGAATCCCGCGGGAGCTTGTCAAGGTGCAGACCTGCAGAGGCAAGAGTTCTCTGACCGCCTGGCATGGAGGGAAGAATTCAATCGCTGGCATCGGGCAGACTGGGCTTTTGAATTCCGACACTGTCCCTTGCTGCTGACCTTGAGCTTTGCCTCTCCAAGTCTGCAAAATGGGCGTGACAATTCCGGGCCCTCAGAGCTCAGTGAGGACCAAATAGTTAAAGGGGGTGGAAGCACATCATTGACCCCTCTGGTTCTGAACAGATGGGGGATTTCTTGTCATTACTGAGGACTGTGTAAAGGTGCTGGAGGAAAACTCTGTTTCTCTGGGGCTCAAAGCAGAGTGGGACCTCAGCTGGGACAGGCACTTCCCCCAGAGGCTTAGAGGGGGAGACTGGAGCTGGCTGGGGGTGGAGTCAGTATCCAGGGCGTTCAGGGAAGGACGCCCCGGGGAGTCAGGGGTGGGGATGGGTGTTATGTGTGACAGGGAGAAGGCAGCCCCCAGGGGGTGGCTCAGGAACTTCTGCCCCGGAGTGTCACATCTCAATTTCAGCCTGGATGCGCACTTTTTGTGTAAGACGCTCAACAGTGTTCTCACGGGACCTTAATCCTCTGGTGCTGCAGGTCAGACCCCCGTCTAGCAGGAGCGTCATCCTCATGCTGAGCTATCATGCTCTCTGCTGGCCCCCAGCAGCCCAGCAGGGTGGAGGGACAGGAGCTGGGGAAGAGATGGGTCTCCCTGTTCAGTGCACTCAAAAAGGCTTCCCAGGGTTTTGTGCCAAAGTGGGGATTGCCCATGCAACTTCACTGCATTCGCCGATCAGATCTGAAAGGATCTGGGCATGGCCACGCTCACTGTGCCCTAGGAAAAGCCTGGCTAATTCCTGAGTCTTTCTAGGCAGTGAAAAGTGTGCAGCGCTATAGCACATATCTATCATAAAAAGAATGAGTGGCTTAATTACTTCAAGGCAGTCGTCTATCCTGGAGATTGCTGAGAGGGGTCTCAGTCCTGCCCCTGAGTCACTTTCTAAAGAAGGGGGCCTGGGGGTCAAGGTGCTGACGAGAGACTGACAAGGTGGAGGCTCCCTAATCTGCGGCTCAATATGTATGTGCCAAACCTCACAACAGCTGCCTCGGACGGGGCCTTCTTTAAAATATAGACTCCTGTCCCCCAGGAGAGAGTCCCTTGGACTGCAAGGTGATCAAACCAGTCCCTTCTAAAAGAAATCAGCCCTGAATACTCATTGGAAGGACTGATGCTGAAGCTGAAGCTCCAATACTTTGACCACCTGATGCAAAGAGCCAACTCATCGCAAAAGACCCTGATGCTGGGAAAGACTGAAGGCGGGAGGAGAAGGGGGAGACAGAGGATGAGATGGTTGGATGGTTTTACCAACTCAATGGACATGACTTTGAGCAAGACTCCAGGAGATGGTGCAGGACAGGGAATCCTGGTGTGCTGCAGTCCATGGGGTCGCAAAGGGTCAGACATGACTGAGAAACTGAACACAACAATGACCGATCAGGGTGGAGCCTGGGAATTTCTATTTTAACAGGCATTCCCGATCATTCTGATGCACAGCTTTGGGAACCACTGAGTCTCCTAACCTTCCGAGAAGCTGCTCTCCAACAGTCTTGTCAAAACCAGATCCTGCCTGTACCCCCAAGATGAGGGTTTGCCTCCCGTCAACTTTGCCCAGCACCCCCCTCCCGCATCACCTGGACCCTGAGGGCTCTCCCTGTCCCAAACAGACCAGACAGCCCTGGGGGCTTAGGGTGGGATTGTGAGGGTTCCCTTCTGCGCTCAGGTTACATAATCTGATCTCTTGTCACCTCCTGGATTTCCACGGTGGACCCCTAGGAGCCAAGGGAGGTGGTGGTCTGTCCAGCGGAGCCTGGAGGCTGAGGAAGGCATGTGCTTGTCCGGTGGGTGCGGGGGCCACCACTCCCCTCGTCTGAGGCATCCCTTCCTCTCTGGGGGCTTCTGGCTTTTGGTTTGCCCACTCGACTATTGCCAAACTAACTGGAAAGCGTCTGAAGGCAGGGGTCCCGGGGACAGGCAAACCCGGATGCATGCCCAGTGTCAGCGCAGCTCCACCCGTGTTTACGGGACCCGCTGTGCGCCAGGCTCTGTGCTGAGGGCAGGCCCCCAGAAAAACCTGGCTCTTGCTTAGGGAGAGAGCAGAATCCAGAAAGTCAGCATCCAGAGGCAAAAGTGCTACCCGGGGAAGGAGGGCAGGAGTGAAGAGGGGTTGGTAAGTGAAGAGGGGGCGGTGGGAATGTTCTAGCAAGTGCATCACCGGCTACTCGGGGACCAAAGGGAAGCAGGGTGGGGGCGAGGAGAAGGAAGAAGGGCCCGTCTGCTAGGCGCGCTCGCTGCCCGGCCCCCGGTCCCCCCACCCCGGACCATCGGCCGCCGCACGCGCAACGGGCCCCACCGGCCGCCGCTGCCCCGCGCCGAGCCCGCGCGTCCTTATCTCGGGGAGACAGTTGTTGGGAATCACTTTGACTGAGTGGTTTTGTCTCCCCGCATTTTCCACTGTCAGGCGGCCTCGGGCCATGGATCAAAGGCGCGGCGGCGGCGGCGGCCGCGCGGATCCGCGTGTCCCCCCTTCCCCGCCCGCGCCCCGCTCCACGCC
>SJYV01005445.1:1629019-1643126 GCA_006410875.1 Neotragus pygmaeus | reverse complement strand
GGAACCCTGGGACTGAGGTTGGGGCAGGTCAGGAGCCTAGACCCAGAGGCAGGGAGGAGCAGGAAACCCCAAAGGTGCCAGGAAGAAGTAGCCTGGGGCCCCACGCCAGCTCCCGGTATGGCCTTGGGAGC
The DNA here is from genome assembly GCA_006410875.1 of Neotragus pygmaeus. NCBI lineage: Eukaryota > Metazoa > Chordata > Mammalia > Artiodactyla > Bovidae > Neotragus > Neotragus pygmaeus. The sequence goes on along the minus strand of SJYV01005445.1, from coordinate 1,642,995 downwards.
CCCCCTCTGCAAATAGCCACGCCACGAGCTACCAGATGCCGACTTGCTGTGCGTCTATCAGCACACTTAATCCTCAGACCAGCTCTGAGATGGGAACTATTTATTAGCTCCACTTTACAGAGGGGGTAAACTGAGGCAGGGAAAAACCTGTTCGGAATCACCCAGGCAGAAAAGTGACAGTGCTAGGGGCGGGGGGGCCCAAGCCCAGGGACCCCAGCTGTCCTGATGGCTCTGCCCTCCTGCCTCTTAGGGCCCTGGGGGAAGCTGAAAGCAAAGGGCTCAAGGACCTCAGAGGTCTCACCAGCCAGTGGAAGACAGACCGCTTCTGTGACGTGTGCTGGCCAGCAGCATGGTCTCTGGGGCCAGGTTCAAGTCTGTTAGCAGCTGGCCTTGGACAAATGAATTCAACTGCTTGGCGCCACTGTCCCCCACCTCGTCTGTGAGACAGAAATAATTCCAGGTCCTCCCCTTACAAAGTAGGTGTTATGACCATTAAATGGGATAATCCGTACAACGGGCTTAGGACAGCATCTGGCCTGTGCTGTAAGTGCCCCCAGATTGAACTATTATTATTATTACTGAATATTTGTCTAGTGACACTTGGCTGACAAGGGTCTGCATAGTCAGTCAAAGCTAAGGCTTTTTCCAGTAGTCATGTATGGATGTGAGAGTTGGACCACAAAGAAGGCTGAGTGCTAAAGGATTGATGCTTTCGAATTGTGGCGCTGGAGAAGACTCTTGAGTCCCTTGGACTGCAAGATCAAACCAGTCAATTCTAAAGGAAATCAGCCCTGAATATTTATTGGAAGGACTGATGCTGGAGCTCCAGTACTTTGGCCACCTGATGTGAAGAGCCAACTCACTGGAAAAGACCCTGTTGCCGGGAAGGATTGAAGGCAAGAGGAGAAAGGGGCAGCAGAGGATGAATGGTTGGATGGCATCACCAACTCAATGGACATGAGTTTGAGCAAACTCTGGGAGATGGTGAAGGACAGNAGCCAACTCACTGGAAAAGACCCTGTTGCCGGGAAGGATTGAAGGCAAGAGGAGAAAGGGGCAGCAGAGGATGAATGGTTGGATGGCATCACCAACTCAATGGACATGAGTTTGAGCAAACTCTGGGAGATGGTGAAGGACAGGGAAGCCTGGCCTGCTGCAGTCCATGGGGGCGCAAAGAGTCGGACACAACAGTGACTGAACAACATTTGTCTAGTAACACAGGTACTTTTAATACCCTGATACAATGTGATAAATGCACAAGGAAAGCACAACTAACCCAGCATGAGGGGGCGAGGGAAGGCTCCTGGAAGCGGCCAAGTCCTAAAAAGTAAGTAGGAGTGGGTCTGAGATGACGACAGGGTTGTGGAGGAGACCCGGGCAGGGGATGTAGCAGGTACAGAGGCTTGGAGGCAGGAGAAGTCTGGCCCTCTGGGGACCTTCAAAGTCTCCCCTGCCTGTCCTGTGTGGGGACTTGCCTGGCTTCCGAGGTATTGTCCTGCCATCTCAGAGTTCTCCTACAGCCAGGGACCCCAGGGATGGACCGGGCCAGTCCTGAGTCTGCCTGCTGTATTCATTGCTAATCTCTGTTATTCTTTTCCCTCTATCGGCTGGGACGGTCTGGTTCCGCACGCTCCCCGTGCTAATCAGAAAGGACAGATTCCCTCTTCCACCATGCCAGGCAGATCTGGTTGGCTGAACCCCTGGCCTGGTGGGAAGCCCACCAGCCTGAGGCTGGGGCCCCAGAAGGTTGGGGAGGGCAGGGAGGAGGCACAGGTTGGAGAGAAGGGCTGGCCCCTACCCGGAGACCAAGACTGGGACTCCTGAGCTCCTTTTACAAAGAACTCCTGGGAATCACGGACTCTGCGCAGGAAGGATGGTTCCTAACTAGTGGGTGGCCCACCTCATTCACTGCACAGATGGGGAAACTGAGGCCCAGAGGGGCGAGGCGTCCACCAAGGTCACACAGTGAGTAAGAAGTAAAGTCCAGAGGGAACTCAGATCGGCCGACTTTCCAGCCAGTGACCAGGCCTGGGCTGGGCTGAGCCAGGCCTCCGGTCCCAGAAAAGAATGGCTAATTCAATTTCTTTTTTTTTTTTTTTTCCTTTTCCATTATGGTTTGTGACCGGATATTGAATACAGTTCCCTGTGCTCTACATGGGACCATGCTGTTTATCCATTCTATATATAATGGTTTGCTAATCCCAAGCTCCCAATCCACCGCCCACCCCACACTCAATTTCTAATCAGGGCAGGGAGGCGCAGAGAGGGACACACTGCCACTTCGTGAGCGCTTCCTCTGCGCCAGGCATGGCACCAGGCATGGCACCAGGCATGCCACATGAACCATCTCATGTATTTCCTGAAATCCTACCGGGTGCCCAGTATTGGCCCCATCTTCCGGATGAGGAGACTGAGGCACAGTGAGCTCATATGCCTCGCCTGTGGTCGCACACCGAGTATGTACTGACAACCTGGGACCCAGAGCCCGGCCTGTATCATCATCTCACTGAGCCCGTGATGTGTCTGAATTAGACACCGTGTCAGCAGTTGCCATATTAGTTGCTGCGCATTGGAAAAGACCCTGATGCTGGGAAAGATTGAGGGCGGGAGGAGATGGGGACGATAGAGGATGAGATGGTTGGACGGCATCACCAACTCAATGGACATGAGTTTGAGTAAACCCCGGGAGTTGGTGATGGACAGGGGGGCCTGGTGTGCTGCAGTCCACAGGGTCACAGAGAGTCGGACACCACTGCGTGACTGAACGGTCCAGTCTGCACCAGCCTCCTACTCCTTCACTGATTTTCCTCGGAGCAAATGCTACAGTTACCCCTTTGAGCAGCTTCCTCCAAGAAACCTTCTTTGACCATGCCCTCCCTTTTTCAAACTCCTCTGCTCTTGCTGTCAGGTCTGACCAGAAATCCCGCTCAACTGTCAGTAACTGATTCTCTGATTGTTCTTTGGTGAGTCTCGCCCAAAATAGACTGGGGAAGAGCAGAAACAGCCATAGCCACGTGTCTCTCTTTTTTGCACCCCCCTATACTTTGTGCGGACTTCCCAGGTGGTGCCATTGGTAAAGAGCCTGCCTGCCAGTGCTAGGCGGTATAAGAGTCATGGGTTCGATCCCTGAGTCAGGAAGATTCCCTGGAGGAGGGCATGGCAACCCGTTCCAGTATTCTTGCCTGGAGAATCCCATGGACAGAGGAGCCTGGCGGGCTACAGTCCACAGGGACGCAAAGAGTCAGACATGATTGAAGCTATCTCACGCACACATGCATACTTTGTGTTAATAACAGGTGGTAAACAAATGGATTAAGGGAATTGCATGTATTGACGTTCAGACTAGCTCACCAGCTACCTCAAAAGCCTCGGGTACAGACCAAGCTGCATGTAGTGTGGCCTGCAGTACGCCGGGGGGCTCCCCAACACTTGTTGGAGGCCCACTGTGGACCAGACACGGGATTCTGTATGTGATCAGGATGACTCATCACAGTGTGAAGACCTTGGTCCCTCCCTCCAGTGGTGCATGGAAACATCTAGATCTCCCCTTCCCTGCTTGATGACACCAGGCCCATGGGGAGGGGCAGAGGTCAGCTCCCACCTATACCTTCTCAAGGAGGGAGGTCTTGATCACTACAGAAGTATGGTGGAGCAAAAAAAAAAAAAAGAAAGAAAGAGAATCAGAGCATCTGTGGAGGGCAGCCCTGAACCCGCGGCTCTCGTCCAGACTCAGGGAGGCAGGTTCAAGATTCTGTCTTCCCAGAATCCCATTCAGTCCTCTAAGAATGGAGAAAAGCCCAGTGTGTGCATGCTGAGTCACTTCAGTCGTGTCCGACTCTTTGCGACCCCATGGACTGTAACCCACCAGGCTCCTCTATCCATGGGATTCTCCAGGCCAGAATACTGGAGTGGGTTGCCATGCCTTTCTCCAGGGGATCTTCCTGACTCAGGGATCAAACCTGTGTCTCCTGTAGCTTCTGCACTGCAGGCAGATTCTTTACCGCTGAGCCACAGGGGAAGTCCAAGAGGTGCCCTCAGTGATAAAAAGACCCCAAAGTCACCCAGAAACCAGACAATAAGCCAGGCCCTCCAGTTCCCAGCAGGACTTGCCCACAGGCATGGCCTGCCCCCATCACTGGTGTTCAGGAAAGTTCCCCAGCCAGGTCTCGCCTGTCTGTCCCCCATCCCCCTCCCCTCCCCTTGACTGTGTATACTCTCCCTTTCCCGAAGTCACAGCATGCTGTCCTCTGCCCCATCTCTGGAGCAGTTTCTCAAAGCTATCTCCGAGGTGCCGTCTCCCGGGCTACAGTGCTTACATTGCCCCCAAGAAAACTCGACTCTTACCTGTGCGTTTATTTTAGTCGACCAAGTCCTGCTGCTCGTCTCTCCTGTTCTCTCCTGAACAAATGCCACCCCTGCCCTCTTCTCCCCTCTTTCTCCACCCTCCAGCACAAGCCACCACCTGCCCTCTATGGGAGACACTCTCTCTGCCTCCACTCCTCACCTGACCTCCCCCAGTCCACTCTGCACACAGCAGCGGAGAGATCTAAACACACACCACATGATGCAAAAGAGGCTGTGCTTTTCCCTGGCTCAAGGCCACCTATAGGCTTCTGGCTGCCCTCAGAATAAAACCCATTCGCCTGCTCTTGGCTGTGATTCTTACGGGGTGTGGTTTCTGTCCTCTCCTGCCCTCACCCTGGGGCAGCTTCCTGCCCATCCTGGCAGTCATCTCTCCAAAGCTGCCCATCCTGGAGGTCAGCCCTCCAGACCAGGAAGATAGCAGACTAATGTCTCCAAATAACCGCTTTATCGGGTCCGGATACCAGGTTGTTTTATAGAACAGACAGAGATGGGGGAAGGCGAGGAAACCAAGTGAAAATGTCATTTGTCTTGTAACTATCCCCCGAAATGGCAAGCCTCAGGCAGGGGAATGTGTTCATTTCTTCCCTCCTGCCATCCACAGGTAGGCTCCTGAACAAAGGCACTTTAACAGTCAGGCAGAGGGGCAGGGTCCTCTGAGGCAAGCCGTTATGTATGATTATAATAACAAAAGCAACAGAAAGCAAGTCCAAGAAGCAGTTCCAACAGGGAAAGTTAGAATCGCCTTTTCCCTGTGATATCCTGACCTCCTTCCCGGCAGCTCTTTCCTCNGGACAAAAGGAAGCTGGGTGTGAGAGCAGGATCTTGGCAGGGTCTGTCCCCCTGGGGGCTGGGAGGGCTGAGGATGCCTGGGACCCCAAGGCTGACTCTCTGAGTGCAGCTCATCCTTGTCCTGCGGTGGGCCTGGCTGGGAGTCAGGCGGAAGGGGCCCTGGGCTGCGGGGAGGCCTGATTAGCTGACTGGACACTCCCCACCGCCCCCAGTTGGTACCCCGATCAGGGCTATGACTAGGGCTGGCAGATCTGTAACTGGTTGGGGGTGGGGGGTCTGGGAGCTGGGCTGTTACTGATTCAGTGAAAGCCAGTTGGAGGGCAGATACTGCAAAAGGGCATTTGGCTTTAGGTCCAGGAAAATCTGGCCACAGACTCTCGGTCATTTCCACAAGCTGACCGCTGATCCTATACCATCACCACTGGTCATCGTGAGAAATAGGTGTGTGAGTGGGTGGCTGGGGTGACTCAGATAGCTTTCCCCTAATCCTGGGAAAAACCAGTGTCCTTCCAACCGGAGTGGATCACTCCTTCCATCCCAGCTCATCCTTCCCTGGGGCCCGAGGGCGGAAGGGGACAGATGGCCTTTCCTGTGCTTTCCACTCCCTGAACCCTGGCGTCCTCTCTTCCCAAGACTGGAAACCAACTCAGGCATTTTCCAGTACCGAGGGGAAGGGGGGAAAAGAGAAAAGATGGAGTGCCAGTACAACAGAGTTGGGAGGTGGGTGGAGAATTCATTAGGCATCTGCCGTAAGGCAGCCCACTCCAGTGTTCTTCCGTGGGAAATCCCATGGACAGAGGAGCCTGGTGGGCTACAGTCCGTGGGGTTGGTTGAAAGAGTCAGACCCAACTTAGCAACTACACCACCACCACCACCACTTGCCAGGCACTGCACTCAGATTCTCCTTTAGTCTTCACAGCACCCCTGGAAAGGTAAGCATCATCACTACAATTTTCAGATGATGAAAGGAGGCCCAGAGAGGTTAAGCCAGTGACCCAGGGACGCACAGCAACTTGGAAAGAGGCAGAACCAGAACTCCAACTTGGCTGCTCCCTGGCAGAGGCCGGGCAGTTTCTCTTGCCCCAGGCTTCCCGGGACAGACCTCCCGGGACAGGGAGAGCCTGGGAGAGACCATGGAGGCGAAGGGAAGGAAGCTGGAGGCAGAGGAGCCGCTGGGAAGCGAGGAGAGGGAAGGGCGGGGCAGGGCCCAGAGGAGCGCTCACTCGGCTGGGGTTAAAGCCCCATGTTCCTACAACCCGCTAAGCCGGAGAAATGAATTCTGATCCCTCCAAAACCCAACCTTGGAAAATGTGTGAGAGAAGGGTCTCCTTTCAGGGGAGCGGGAAATCCTTCACACCTCCTCCCGACGCCCCGGTAATGCCAGGATGTCCCCAATCTGCTTTGAGGAATGGAGAGATTAAGAATAATAAAAAAATTGCAATAAAATATGTGTGAAGGAGGGGGTAATTGTGGACAAACGCAGCATTCAAATTCATTTTTCAGCTCTTTTACACACCATTTCAATCTTATTTTCTGCTTGTTAATGAGATCTTGTTGCCTGGGCTAGGCAAAACCTTCCAATATCAGGACGTAATTGCACATAATTTTCTCTCCTACCAGTGATTTGCATCAGTTTTTTAAAAATTCTGGGCTATTTAACACCCCACGATCCCCCTCCCCGTCATCCTGCCTACAAATCTCCTGCTCCCTCCTCCTTCCCCGTTCCTGGTCCAGCAAGACTCATTTTAAATGCTTATTATAGACGCAGTGTCGCCAATAAAGGGGGAAAAAAAAATACACAGAGAGAGGAAGTGATGGGGAGAAAAAGGCGAAAGGGAGTTTCCAGCGGCCACTGCGTAAGGGGCCCAGGCTCAGGGACAAGATCAGGCTTGATCTTACCTCGCCGAGGGCGAGGGGCAGGTGAGATGCGTGGGTCAGGCGCACCTGCCTGAGACGTGGACAGAGGAGTCCTGAGAGTCCCATCACCACCGCTCTGTGACCTTCAGCAAGTCACTTCACCTCTCTGAGCCTGTGTTCCCAAGTCCCAGGGGGCTGGAGTCACTTCCCAGAAGCACAGGGCTGACAAGGGGCATGGCATCCGTCCACGATCAGCTGATGGATTGTCCTTCCTTCCTGGATCAGGTCCCCTGGAGGCCTCAGCGGATGCCAGAAGGGTCGTGGTGGAGAGGCATTCAGGAGACCCCACCAATAAAGAACTGGAAGGCTCTGAGCTTAGTCTCCGCTGACCTAGGGAGGGGGAAGCTGGGCTTTTAGAAGACGCAGACCGTGAACCTGGCCGTGCCCTTAACTGCCACCGTGGCCTCAAAGCGCACTTTCCCCGGGGGGTCACAGGACCAACCCTCCGAGGCAGACACGAGAGGACAGCAGAGCGGGCTCTGGAGCCAGGCCAGTCGAATCCCGGCTCTGCCACCTTCCCAGAATCCACCAAGGGCCTGGCAGGTGGCAGGGCCCTGATTAACATCTGCTAGACGGGTGGATGGACAGATGAAAGTTAGTCGCTCAGTCGTGTCTGACTCTCTGTGACCCCATGAACTGTAGCCCGCCAGGCTCCTCTGTCCATGGGATTTCCCAGGCCAGAATACTGGAGTGGGTTGCCATGCCCTCCTTCAGGGGGTCTTCCCGACCCAGGGGTGGAACCCGGGTCTCTGCACTGCAGGCAGATTCTTTACTGTCTGAGCCACCAGGACAGTGCTGCGTATCTCCTTTTCCTCATCTGTAGACCGAGGTCACCAAGCCTGGCTGGAGGAGGCTGGCGCAACCTTTAGCTCATCCACGGCTGGCCCACGGTAAGCACTCGCTCCGTGGAAGCCGTCAGCGTATCTCTTCCAGGAGACACGCTGATCGCGACTGCGTGATTAACTTCACACTTAGAGACTACTTTCCGTTTTTCATTAGTTCCGTGGGGGGGCGATCGTAAATATGTAAATCCCTTTACAGGCTCCTCCACGTTAAGCTCCAGAGAGGAGCCAGAGGGGATGGCGCCCAGGGCGGCGTGATGGGGCAGGCGGAGGCGTGGCGGCAGAAACGCCTGCTTCCCAGGAAGGCGCCCACGGCGGGGGCCACGGGCCTGGGGTTCCAGCTCAGCTGCCACCCCGACCCTGGGATCTGGGCGATTTTCTCCCCCTCTGGGCCTCAGTTTCTACTTCTGACTCGGATGAGAAGCTGCCTCTAAGAAAGCCTGGAGGAGAAGGCAGCCCCAGCCGCGGGCTGCTCCCCCAGAACAAGACGGCACAGCCCCGCAGAAGCCCTGGGACAGGCGGCCTGCCCGTGTGACCATGAGGGTTTCAGCCCTCAAGACCCTCGAACCAGCAGATCCTTGCTCCTGATTCTTTGCTCAGAAGCTGTCTGAGCTGTCTGAGGTCAGCACTGATTAGGTGTCCGTGGCCTGTCTCCCCCGTCACTCTGGGAGCTCTCCAAGACAGAGCTGTGGGTGCTTCCCCCATCAGACTGGGGCGTCCACAGACAAGGGCTCCTCTTCCGTCAGACTCTGGGATCTGAGCACAGAGCCCCCGAGTCGCTCCTCAGGGTGGGGGCTGTGTCTCCCTCATCGCGCTGGGGGATCCAAGGACCCGAGTGGCCCTCCTCTCTCCACCCGTCACCCTTGAAAGTGTGCCTCACTCACGACTCCAACACAAGGACTGGTACGAACTGCTCCATCTGCAGGAATCGCATCACCCAAAGGGGTGTCACCGAAGGGTCCTTTCGTCCTAGGTTCTCCTCAGCTGATTTCTAAGAGCTGCTTCCAAGCAAAGCCGGGCCTGTTCACCTGCTGACTCCCTAATGCTGCCAGGCTGGGCTCTGGGGATGGGTGAAGGCCTGGGCCCTGAGGAAACCAAGCCTCAGGGCCATTTACACCTCTCAGGAGGCTGTTGCCCATAGGACTCGGCTCCGTCTATTGGCCCCTAACCTGAGGTCCCAGCCTCAGTGTTCTCATCCACAACATGGGCTGAAGGAGCTTTTCTGTCCGCTGAGCTGGAAGGACCGGCTCCCCAGGATGGTCTCCCCTCACTGCCCATCAGTCTCTCAAAAAGAGAGCAAGGCTGTGCGTTTCTGCAAGGCAGAAGGGCATGTGGGTGGGTCAATCTCAGGCTCCACAAATGAGGGTGGAACCCAGGCTCTGTCCCTGGAGAAGATCAGTATAGAGGGAACGCCAAGAACAGGGCCTCAGAAAGTTTAGCTGTCCCTGTTGACTGTGTTCAGCATGTTGGCCTTAGACACACTGCATGCCGTGCCGCTTGCTGACGCTTCCTGCCTGTCTGTCCACTTGCACTGCCAGCCCGGCAAGAGTAGAGAGGGTCATCCCTTATGCTCACTGAGTTACCCCGCGTGCTGAGGACAGTGCCCGTGGCAGGCACTCTGTGACCGGGTGTTGTACCAGAGCCAGGGGACAGCTGACACGAGTACATGACTTTTGCCATGAGATTCCGCTGGGAAGACTCTCCACGGGGTCTCTGAGGCTTGAGGTACCCACTGCCCTGGCTGGGTCTGAGACCAGCGCCTGGTCCCCGCCCGGGGAGGAAGCAGGTCTTCCCCAGGCGGCTGCAAGCCGGCTGGCATGACGAGCAGGTGCCCAGCAGGGTCCTAGCCTCATCCCTTTGGGCTTTTGTAACAACAGCCGCGGCTCTCCTGGGGGACGGGACCTGTGATCCCGGGTGGGGGGGACACGCACCCACGGCCCAGATGGAGCCCGCCCTCTCCCCATCACCCGGGGGAGCTGCAGAGAAACCCCTCCTGTTGGGAAGACAGGACACCACGATGCGTCTGTCTTGGTGGAGAACCCCCGGGTGCACCCGTCCCAGGACCACACAGATAAGCTGGGAGTGTGAAGACTCTCAGAAGACATGCATGGAGAATCACAGCCCCTCGCATCTTCAGGAAGCATTTGCAGCATGACCCCAGTGGGGTCCACACCCGGAAGCCACCCGGCCTGCCCTGACGTGTATCTGCCCTGCCTGCAGCCCCCGCCCCGCCCTCCAGCAGCTGCTCACCCCCTGGTCCCCTCTGCCCCTGTCAGACGCCCCATCTGTCTTCACGCCTTTGGTGGGAACCTGGGGACGGGTCTCCAAAGTTCCCTCGATCCATCACGCCCCACACGACTGTCCGCCCTGAGGGATGGGGCGGAAGCCGGGGCCTCTCAGAGGAGGGCAGGGACACGGCCGGCTTTGGCCTGGCTGCCCACAGCAGCGGGCCAGGCTCTCCCCTCCCCCTCCCACCCTCTGCCCGACGTTTCTGGGCCCAGACCGCACCTGGGGCCTCCCTCCCCTGCAATCTCAGCGCTGAACCGCGTTCCCCAAGCTAGGGGCCCTTAATCTGCTAGTCTCTCCTCTGCCCTGTGACGAAAGTGCTGCTTTCGGGGCTAAAGCTCAGCCCACAGTGAAACGGGGGCCTGAGGAGGGGAGCCAGGCGCCCTGGACGCAGGTCCAGCCCAGCCGACGTGTCCTGTGCCCCCTCTGTGAAGGGCGCTGGAGGGCCCGCTCAGACTCAGCACCCCTCTTCAGATTTCCTCTGATTTGTTTTGTATCACGAGGCTGAGCCTGGGCCCCATTCTCGGGTACAGACATCCTGGGTCTCTGCAGTTGTATCCCTACCCGGCTGGCTGTGGATCCCGTTGTGTCTAAACCTGGCTCTGGAAGGTCAGCTTGGCCAGTTAGTCCTCGGCACCAATGAGATGGAGGTGGTGCCTTGAACCCCAAAGAGGACAGTTAGGCTCCACTGGAAAACATTCTGGTGGCAGTCTGCATCACCCCGCCAAGTGGGGCCCGAGAGCCTTGGAGCTTCACCCTGGGGAGCTCCGCCAGCAGCTGCTTCCGTTCACTGAGCACTTACAACTCTGCGCTAGACCTGAGCTAGGAGCTTTACCTAGGTCACCTCAGTCAGCCTTCCCAACCCTATGAGGTGCGAGCTGGCGTCACCCCACTTCATGGAGGAGAAACCTGACCTGTAGAGCGGGGAAGGGACTCTGTGTGCATGCTCTCTACATGCCAGCTTTCCTGTCCATGGAACGGGGATGATGCTAGCTCCTACCACACGCAGATGATGGAACTGAAATACAATCAGCCCTCATGCATGCTCAGTCGCTCCCGACCCTATGACTTCATGGCCTGTAGTTCGCCAGGCTCCTCTGTCCATGGGATCATCCCAGCAAGAATACTGGAGTTGCCAGGGGATCTTCCTGACTCGGGGATTGAACCCAGGTCTCCAGTGGCTCTTATACTGGCTGGTGGAATCTTTACCACTGAGTCATCTGGGAGCCCCAATAAGTCCTCAATGACACACAGTAACTGAGGCAAATAGAAAGATCCCCCAAACACGCAGACAATTAAAGGGTGTTAGGCAGGGGAAATGTTTCAGACCGATGGTGGCTCATTTTTTCTATTCGGGCCAGATAATAAATGCTTCAGGCTTTGCCAGGCCATGTGATCTCTTTGGAAACCACTCAGCTCCGTCATCATCATAGCACAAAAGCAGCCATAAATATGTAAATGAATGGACATGGCTGTGTTCCAATAAAACTTTATTTACAAAATTAGGTAGTTGGAAGGAAGTGACTTGCAAGGATGTAGCTGACCTTCTTTTTGGTCCCATTTTTTTCGTTTATGTAACAGATTTCTCATATTACTATATTGTCTTGGCAGTGGTTGTTGGGGGGAGGGAGGGAGAGAACTAATGTTTATTTGGCCCCTGTTTTATGCCAGCTCTATGCTGAGTGCTTTGACCTGTTACATGCTGAAAGCAGAGAAGGTCCTTCTTAGGAGGTTAGCAACTCTTTATTTAATCACTCTTGTTTAATGGGGGATACCCCAAAGCTCAAAGCTGCTCACCAGCCTAACTCCCTGAAGAGTGGGGCTGGGATCCCACCCCCGCTCCAAGCCTCACCCGTTCTTACAGCTGTTCAGATAAGTTTGCATCACACGTATTCTCACCACAGACACGAGAGAGGTGTCTCGGAAAGTGGGAGGCAGGGTAAAATGAGCCTTGGATTTAATTCTTTCCCTGTGGACGTCTGAGAGCCTGTCATAGCAACAAACGTGAACACAACAGTTCTTCCAGTTCGCTCTGATTTCAGGCGTCACTGGGTCCTGCTCCCTGGGCTCACCAATAACCACATCAGCTCCAGCGTGTCTTTCCGGCTTCATCTAAAGATGGTCCCACCACTTCTAACAGCTCCATCAGGCAAGGAGTGACTTAACCAGCAGCCAATCACTTGCGAGGGAACAGAGTTCCAAGACCCAATGGGAGCAGAGCTCCCGGGCTGGAATCATCCCTCCGCCCCACATCCCCGCCCGGTGGATTCTCTCCACCAGTAGGTTGTGGTCTTGCCTTTCACTCGCTGGTCACTCCTGGTGACCAAAGGTGGGAGACGGAGCCCAGGATGGAATCTAAGAAGGAATCCCGCTTCTAGAACAAAGCTGCAACCACAGCTCGCATCCCCTAGGAAATAGCGCAAGGCTTCCATCGGTGCACTGAAAACGCCCGACTGTCATGGTCTGCACAGTCATGAAGCAGGAGATGGGCCATATGAACAAGCTCTGGGTGGTGAGAAGTATGGAAACCTGTGACGGAACCCTTTTCTCTGCAACTGCCCACTGGGCCACCGGACTTGCAGATGACAAATCCGGGGTGAAAGGCTCACAGAATAATGACAAGTGAAGGTGGGAGGAGCCCACCCCCACCCCGCCTCCCATGCAAATCCTCTCGAGTTGACCAACAGCCAGCGGTGTGGTGGAGACCAGGGACTTCTTCCCCAAGAGGGAGCCACCTGTGTCCCCCGAACCCTCGCTGGATGGGCTGGCAAGCCTCTGGCCCCTGGGAACCTGGACAGAGAGGCGGGGCCCCCTACCTGAGGCGACAGGCCGTTGCTGACGGGGTTCATGTGGTTGGAGGCGGCCGCCGGGTTCATGAAGCTGTCGGAGTAGCTGGAGAAGCCGTGGCGGGCTCCGTAGGCAGAGCTGGTGTCCGCGGCTGCGGCCGCTGCAGCCAGGCCCCCCTGGTGCATGGTGGACGGCGGGAGCGGCTGCGGCCGGTGCACGGTGCTGCCCCCGTCTGCAGAGAGAGCCAGCAGAGGGCTGAGCCAGCGGCCTGGCCCCAGAGGGCGAAGCGGGGCAGGCACCTCCCGTCTGGAAGGCAGGTCCCCAGCCCCCTTCTCTGGACCTCCATCCAGCAGACGCAGGGGGAGGGGGCTGCCTTCTCTCACTAGTGGGGATGGGACACCCGGCTTCTGAGCAGGACACCAGGAACTGGCAGGTCTCGACTGATAACCGAGCAACATTCCAGACAATGTCTTGGCACCTACTGCGCACCGGCCCTGTTCTCAGTGATTGGCACATAGTAGGTGCTCAATAAACCTTATCTGGGCTACCACCTCCACGAGATAGAAGTCAGGTAGTGGGTTCCTGCTGTGTGCTGGCGGGCGGAGCGGAGGGAGCAGGGAGAGGGCAGACGGCGGGGCATGGGCCAGGGAGGAGGGGTGTACCCTTCTCTACCTGCAGGGCCCACCACCGTCTCTTCTGAAATCTAGTAAGATCCAAGAGATCCAGGTGACTTTTATAGTTTGAGAAGCTCTGTTAAGCATGCTCATGGAGGCGACCTTGCTTATCTTCACCTGGATGCAGAGGGAAGAGGTTCAAGAGCAGGACACCATCTCTTTTATCTTCAGTGTCCACATCAAAGCAAACAAACATGGTCACTAAAGAGCAAGAAAAATCACCTCTCTCCCCTACTCCCACCAAAGAAAACGCTCTTTATTCCTTCTTTGTTGAGGAGGGAAGGAGTGGGTGAAGGCAGGGGTGGGGAGATAAGAG
>SJYV01005445.1:1601917-1628919 GCA_006410875.1 Neotragus pygmaeus | reverse complement strand
CCCCCAAACACAAGGACTCACTGATAACCCAAGATCTTTGAGTCTCCCCTTCCTCCGATCCCTGTGCTAGCCCTTCCTACATCTGTCCATAGGCAGACCCATGAGGCCCTCCTAGTCCCACTGACGCAGGGGGAAATGGAGGCTCACGGAGGTGGAATCGCTTGCCCAAGCCACATGGCTCGTCTGTAATGGATGTGAGGTTCAAAGTTCAGTCAGTCTGACTTTCTAGAACCCTCTTGTCTGGATTTGCAGCAAGTTCCTTGGGATAGGCCAGAGAAATACGAGAATGAGTGTGCAGAACGGGGCTCCTGAGAGGCGGTGCTTCTCCACCTCTGGACTTTGCACATGCTGTTCCCTCCATCTCACTCGTCCCTGTGCTGGCTGTCGGCCTGCAGGGCTCGCAGAAAAGCCTCCTGCTCCAGTGGGGACCGCCTGCCTCCCACCTCCTCTTCTCAGGAGGCCTCCAGATGTGAGCTCCCTTACCCGAACAGTTATTGTCTTTATGTTTTTCTTGTCTCCCCTCTGGCCCTAAGCCCCACAGGCAGAGGCCGAGCAATCCTACCCCCCTGCTCACACCTCTATAGGAATCTTTATTGAATGGATGGGTGGATGGTGGGAGGCAGAGATGACTCTGGTGAGTCTCTGCTGGTGCTGCCCTCTGCCCTCTGCAAGGCCCAGTGGGGAGTCCTTCCCTTCGGGGGTGAAGGCCTAGGCCTCCCCTGGCACAGATCAAGTCTGCTGCCGACCTGAGGGAGGGGGAGTCTGAACGGGGGTGGAGGCATGTCTGTGTCCCCTCGGATCATTTGTCTTTTCTCCGAGGGGAGAAATGGAATTCGGTTTTCCCAGCTGGATGAACAGAGCTGCTGGCTCTGATCCGTTTAGGGTTCACAAAGGAAGGGGATGTGGTGGCCAAATAAAGATGAAAAAACTGGCTTCCATATAGAATGCAGGTCCTGGCTGCGCCCACCCCTCAGGGCAGGTGAGCCGGCCAGGCTGACTGAGGCCCTCTGAACAGCTCTGTTTATTTTTTTTTTATTTATTTTTTTTTTTTTTAAATTTATTTATTTTTAAATTTAACTTTACAATACTCTATTGGGTTTGCCATACATCGACACGAACAGCTCTGTTTAAAATCAGCGTTTCCCAAAGGCTGGGGCTCCTACACTCCAAGGTGGAGACACCTCCCCAGAGGCGAGTGACATAGACTTAGGTAACCTTGAACCGCTCCCTTCTCTTCCCGGCCTGGGGTGTGTGGAGGAGAAGGTCTCAGCTGGGTGCTCAACGTCCTTCACGCCCTCCCAACACTCATCAGGGCTTCCCTGGTGGCTCAGCTGGTAAAGAATCCGCCTGCAATGCAGGAGACCCCAGTTCAATTCCTGAGTTGAGAAGGTCCCCTGGAGAAGAGAAAGGCTACCCATTCCAGTATTCTGGCCTGGAGAATTCCATGGAGTCGCAAAGAGTCAGGCGTGACTGAGCAACTTTCCCATGCACAACATTCATCAACCTCTCTTTAAAACTCAGAGAGGATGCCCTGCCAGGTGACGCCTTCCTGAGAAACCTCCCCAAGCTGTCTTGTCTTCCCTGTGTGTTTCCAGTTGTCTTCCTCCTATGAGAGGGATGTGTGCGTGCACGCCCAGTTGCTCAGTCCTGTCTGGCTCTTTGCGACCCCATGGACTGTAACCTGCAGGGCTCCTCTGTCCATGGGATTCTCCAAGCAAGAAAACTGGAGTGGGTGGCCGTTCCCTTCTCCAGGGGATCTTCCCGACCCAGGGATCAAACCCATGTCTCCTGCATTGGCAGGTGGATTCTTTACCACTGTGTCGCCTGGGAGGCCCCTGAGAGTGATACACATGTTTATTTTAAAACATACTGATTTTATTTTATTTAAGTAAGTGAAGATATGAATATGCAAAAGTGGCCCAAATCTTGAAGATGGTGGAGAATGATTTATGTTTGGGATACTCCGCTCCGGTTTTGTTTGTTTAGCGAGGGTCATCTGTAGATAAAGAGGACTCAGCTAAGGCAGAAACGTTCTCCTGCCTTCTCTCCTCGGCCGCCTCGCTCCGGCTTTCCTTACTTCCCTCCTTCCCATCTCCAGCGGCTCCTGGGACTCCGCTCTGCATCAAGCAGGACAGGAAGGACAGAGGGTGAACAGGACATGATCCTAGCCCTCAAGCTGCCCTTGGCCTGGCCATATGTCAGACACGTCAAAGGACAACTGCTCTTCAGTACAGTCAGCTTAGACGGGCTGGCGTGCGAGGGGCCATGAGGAGGTCTGAGGAGGGGCTTCCAACTCCTCCCAGAATCCAGGAGGACTTCCTAGAGGAGAGGACATACCTTTTGCTTTCTCTTTCTCTCCTCTTCTTCCTCACTGTCCTATTTCCGCGGGGCTGCCCCCAGTCCAGCAGGCATCTCCATCTTCACAAAGTGTAACATCACACAAGAGTAGGGGCTCTGGAGTCTGATCAGTTGCCTGAATTTGAATCCTGCCTCTGACTCTTAGCTAAGATGGGCAAATTCTGTTATCCCACTGAGCCTCACTTTCTTTGTTGCTAATAGGCTCAGTTTTAAAGAATCCACCTGCCAGTGCAGAAGCCACAGGAGACCCGGGTTTGACCCCTGGGTTGGGAAGATCCCCTGGAGGAGGGCACAGCAACCCACTCCAGTGTTCTCGCCTGGAGAATCCCCATAGACACACGAGACTGGCGGGCTACAGTCCGTGGGGTTGCAGAGAGTCAGACACAGCTGAGCGACCAGGCATACACACAAACGATAGCCCCTATGTTCTCGGTGGTTCTGGACCTCGAGGCAGTTAACACAGGCAACGTGCTTATTTAGAACAGCATCTCCAACACTTATTTTGCTGGAAAGCCTCCGACGTCTGAACTGGAAGGGCTCTTAGCCCGTGCGGACTGCAAGCTTCCTATTTACAGGTGGCGAAATGGAGGCTCCAAGAGGGACGGTGGTGGACCCAGATCCCCACCCAGAATTTTTGATCAGGGTTGAGTCGTTTGAAAACAGAGGCTGAGTTTTATTCCTCATTTTTGGCCGTTCTCTCCACCTCTCGCCCTGGGAGCAGGACACCATAAGAGTCTGATGACTGAGCTGAACGTCTCATCTGGCCTCCTTCCAATGCAGCCCCGAGGAAAGGCGCACACAGACAGACTTGGGCTTGGGTCCCAGGACAGCCGCTTACTACCTGTGTCTTTAGGAAGTTGCTTCTGCTAGTGAAAGGTCAGGCTTCTCATTTGTTAAATGGAGAGACTGGCTGTCCCTGCCTCTTCTTAGGATCACGGTAAGGATGATGAAGATAACGCATGTAGGGAGTTGAGTGGTGTGCCTGGCACACGAGAAAGGCATCATGAATGTCATCCAGCGTAACGAAAAGATTCAGTTTAAGTTATTAATTAGCGAATCCCTCCAGTGCCTCCCAAATGGGATTCGGTTCAGAGCTCTAGCCCGCCTGCCCCCAAGCAAACAGCAGGGCTCCAAACTGGGACCAGATGAGCCGCACGCGGCCCTGGGCCCTGGATGCTGCTCATCTGGAGGAGGGGATGTTCTCCTAGGCCTTGTGGGAGACACCTGGGCTGGTCCTGGGGCCTCTCAGCTCTCAGCCTCTGTTTCTAGAAGAGACATGCAGACTTTGGAATCTCAGAGCTCAGGACGAATCAGATTTGTTTACCTGCAAGGAAGATGTCTGCGAGGTGGGGGTCAGGACCCCAGATGCTTAGAAATGAAGACCCCTCCGGGGAAAGGAGTCATTGGTCGCCAGGCGCCCTGTCCTGCCTTGCGCCCCTTTCCCACCCTTCCCAGTGGTGGGGCTTCCTGCAGACTGAGATGGGCATCTCCGCACTGGGGGTACCGTGTAACCCCACGCAGTGCTCCGCGGGCTCCCGAGGGAGGTGCCTGACCCTCTGCTGGGGGGCAGGGCTGGAGGGGGGGCAGAGGCGGCGACACATGAGTGGCGAGGCCCTGCCCGACCTGCGCCTACCGGCTTCCTTGCTGATTTGGATGCCAGCCCTGTGACAGCGGGGATTTCTGTCTGCCGGATCCCTGGTGCCTGGAACAGCTCCTGGCACACAGGAGGTGCCCAGGATGACTGCTAGATGAATGAGCCTGGAGGTGCGAGGGTGGCCAGAATTGGGTGAACTTTAATAATCACAGCCCCTACTCAGGGCACTTCCTGACTGTGTGTGAGCCTGTTTGCATGTTATCACTTAGTCCTTGGAAGGAAGCGGGCCCTGTTATCATCATCTCCGTTTTGCAGAGAAGGAAACCAAGGGCGAGGGCGTAAATGATGGAGCTGGAATTCGCACCAAGGCATCTGAACCACTCTGGCACCTCCCACTGAAATGCACAGGACTGTCAAATCCCTGAACTACAGGCTCTTAGGATCCGAGGCCAAGACCGCAGAAGTATCCAGCCCTAAAATCTAAGCAGAGCTCAGAGGGCTTCAAGGCCCCCGCCGCCCTGTCCACAGCTGGAACCCTCTCACCAGGGTCTCCCATCCTCCGGACATCCCACTTGAACACTTCTGGTGACGGTGATCTCATCACCTCCCACAGTGGCTCTGACTGCCAGTAAGCCAGGGTGCTAGAACTCTAAGGAGCCTCATGCTCATTTAGTTTGGCCCCTTTATTTATAGATGAGAGATTAAGTCTCAGGAAAGGAAACTGATCTGCTGAGGGTGATACAGCTGATCAGAGGCAGAAAGTAGTGGGAACCCAGCCTGCGGCTCCTGGTCTCGCCCTCCCCAGTCCCCCTCCAGGGCCTCTCAGAGCAACTGCGTCCTCCAAGGCTTCTCTTCTTCGGGCCAAATGCTCTATTATTCCTGTCTTGATTTGGGGGGCGGTCAGTCTTTGTTCATTCTTTAAAACTCAACGTGTATCGATCCCGTCCTTGCTGAGATCAGGCCCAGTTCTCAGGCCATGAGCCGGGGGAGAGCCAGCCCCGCCCGGGGGGCACTGAGGGTCTGCGAGGGGAGCAGCAGGCGGGGCCCGGCTGCCGCGGCCCCGCACCAGGGATGCGCCTGGGTTCGGCTGCTGCCCCCTGTTCTCAGCGCCCCTCACCCTCAGACCTTGAGTGACACCTGTTTCTGAGTCCCCTGGGCCAATAAAAGCACCAGGACATTTTATGAGGAGCGGTCAGGCTTCGGGGTGGTGGGAAGCAGCCATGGCCGCCAGACGCGGGAATGAGAAAGCACCCAGGAATGTGCCCAGAACAGCTGCAGGCGGATCAGAGGCGGAGGAGGGGGCCCGGCCAGCAGCTCGGGTGTCACCCCAAGGGGAGGGGGCCGGGCCGAGCCGAGCTGGCTGCGGCCGCCCACCCACGCCCCCCAGGGTCTCCCTGCGTGGCAGCCCGGGCCCCCTCCAGGAGGGGTGGGGAGGGCACAGGGAGGTATGCTGGTCCCTGGAGCGCTCAAATGCCCGTTTGCTTCTGGCCCCTTACTGCTTTCAAATGCCAGGCTGAGTCCCCTTCTCCTTCCCAGATGGGTAGAGCCTGGCTGGGCACGCACAGGCCTGAGTTCTGCACCGCCCCCCCCTGCCGCCAACGCCGCATCACTTCCCAGTAACTGTGCCTGTGGTGAGTGACCACCCGGTCCTGACAAGGGGCTCTGAGGTTCCCCGGGGTCCCGTGGGAGGAGCCCCCCAGCAGCTGCCACAAGGTAGATGCCCAACAGAAGCTCTCGGATCCCTCTCGGGTAAGACAGAAGAGCCCCCAGCGAACAGCTGGGGGCAGCCCCTCGGCAGACTCAGCTCCCCATTCACGGAGGGGCCAGGCCAAGATGGCTCCCACAGGAGCTGTTCATCAGCTCCCCTTCCTCCTCCGCCCCTCCCCGCCCCGACCCAGCCAGGCCCCCAGACTCTGACTTGGAGAACTACAGACATCGTGCAATCTGAGAACTCAGCTTGCGGAGAGGAGGCGGGTCCTTCCCCCATCCCCACTGCAGGCCTTGAACCCTAGACAGATACGGCTCTTCCTGTGCCCCACCTTCCCCAGGCCCACCGATCGAGCACCAGGCACTTTGAGGGTGTGGATGTCCACAGGGCGTTCAAAGTCTGCTCACCCTTCCCCAGATGCTTCTAACTGGCCAGGAATATGTGCCCAGGCAGCCTGCATGCTTCCCATAACAGGAAACTCATCACCCATCCTAGGAAGCTAGGTCTGTTCTGGAAAGTTTTGTCCTGAATCTTTCCTCCCCTCCTCAGAGATTTGGAAGTGTTTCTATTTCCTGAGCTCCCTCTCTTGTGGCTGAACTAATGTCCTTCTTTCCTCCATCCCTTGCCCTTTCCTCCTCTCCCTTTTTGTCTCTCCCTCCATCCCTCCTTCCTTCATCTTCCTGAAGTTCTTGTCGGCAGGAGGAGGGAGGCAGCCCAAGTCCTCACAGCCCCTCCTGGCTTCCCTGGGGCTGTCCGAGGATTGGTTAGTCAATCTTAGTCAATCGATTAACATTTGCTGCCCATTTACTCTGTACCAAGTGCTGCGGGCATTACTTGTCTACGCAGTCCCTGGACCACTTGCCACAAAATCCCCACTCCTACTCCAGGGGGCCCACTAAACCCCCCTACCCTGGCCACGCCCTCTCTCAATCCCAGTCTCCAGACGACGTGTGTGCTGCGGTGCATGCTGAGTCTCTCAGTCGAGTCTGACGCTTTGTGACCCCATGGACTGTAGCCCGCCAGGCTCCTCTGTCCGTGGGATTCTCCAGGCAAGGATACGGGAGTGGGTTGTCATGCCCACCTCCAGGGATCTTCCCCACCCAGGGATCAAACCCACGCCTCCCGCAGCTCCTGCACTACAGGCGGGATCCTTCCCACAGAGNCCCATGGACTGTAGCCCGCCAGGCTCCTCTGTCCGTGGGATTCTCCAGGCAAGGATACGGGAGTGGGTTGTCATGCCCACCTCCAGGGATCTTCCCCACCCAGGGATCAAACCCACGCCTCCCGCAGCTCCTGCACTACAGGCGGGTTCCTTCCCACAGAGCCACCGGAAAGCCCCTCCAGGTGACGCCCGCAGTGCAAGGCCCCGGTGCCCCTCACCTGCACACGCGCCTCGGTCAGCTTCGTCCTCTGTGCCAGCTCCTCTCGGGTGTAGATGTCTGGGTAGTGGGTCCTCTCGAAGGCCTTCTCCAGCTCCTCCAGCTGCTCGGCCGTGAACGTGGTCCGACTGCGGCGCTGCTTACGCTTCAAAGGGAGGTCGGGTTCTGACTCCACATCTGAGCCCTCATCCAGACGGTTCCCTACGGCCAAGCAAGAGGACAGGAGAGGGCGGGGGCCCATTCAGATGGACGGGAGCTGTGTGCCCACCTTCAGGCCTCCACGGCACTGAGGGTCAGATCCCCCTGAGTACAGGAAGGACATCCCTCACGGCGCTCTTTATCAGAGAGAAGACGATGCAACCTCCCTGCCCACCCTGCTGCTGCTGCTGTTGCTAAGTAGCTTCTGTCGTGTCTGACTCTGTGCGACCCCATACACGGCAGCCCACCAGGCTCCTCCGTCCATGGGATTTTCCAGGCAAAAGTACTGCAATGGGGTACCATTGCTTTCTCCTCCTTGCCCACCCTAGGGAACTGGTTAAATACCTTACGGTCCAGCCATTAAAAAAAAAAAAAAAAGCACCCTGTAGTTGGGCACTTAGGTTATTACCACTGACGTGAAAGGATGTTTATGACATAGGACTTGGGGGATGGTTTCATGATGAAGCACATTTGTCAAAATTCCTAGAACTGAATTCTCCAAAAAGGGGAGAATTTTCCCCATTTATTCACTGTACCTCAATCAACGTGACTTTTAGAAGAAGGCAAGGCACAAACCAGTGTGCAGAGCCGAAACCCACCTTTGGAGAAAGCATGCATAGCACATTATGGAACACCACACTCAGCAGAGGAACAAACGCGAGCCTTCAGGATGACAGGACTTTTGTTTTCTGTTTGAAATCTGCTTACGGTTTAATATTCTTTAAACGACGACCACCTAGACAACGACGCGATCGCATTTTGGGAAAACACTGCAGAAGCTAACTAACAGGGGAGCAGGAAGAAAGGAAAGGACCGAGGAAGCGGGCAGACGCTGTGCCCGGGGCTGGCAGCCAGGGAGCGTGGGTTCCAGGCTTGCTTCTCTCCCAGATGCCCTGAACTCTGACCCTGGGTTTCAGTTCCCCCATTCTTCTCCATGAAAGGTTTAGACTACGTGACTTCCACACCCAGGCCCTTGCTGGGATGTCCCAGGATCACTGAGTGATCTTCCAGGCTGGAGGGGGGGACCTCACCTGGCGATCTTGGCCATGACCGTGACTCCCGCCCCATCATCCCCAGTAATTTCCGCCCTGGAGCCTCGGGGTGGGTGCAGGCCTTTGCTTCCCTTGCAGAGAGCTCGGGGGTCTGGCGCCAGCCCACTTCCTGACGCTGGATCGGCTGTCAGGCCAGGTATCTACTCCTGTTCTACGTCTGGGTGAGGAAGGCTGCAGGAAGGGCTTGATTAAGCTCCTCAACAGTCAGGGCTGAACATACCCTGGGGGCTGAACTGACTCTGCCCACAAAGCTTGGGCCTCTTGCCCATCCCTGATCTGGCAGAAGGAAAGGAATGCTAGCAAGGGGCTTTCTGGGGCTCTGAAACTGCACCCTCAGGAGTCCTGGGGACCTGGAGGGAGCGAGGAGAAGGGGGCTGGTGAGAAGAGGAAACCACGGACGAGAAGCGAGAAAGCAGGCAGGGACGATTCCCCCTCCCCGCCTGCGTCTCCCTCTCCTTGCTTCGCTTTCCTCTCCCTCCTTTTCTATCTCCACCTGCAGTATTCCTGGCAGCATGCTATGTTTTCTCCCTCCCTCTGCGGAGCACTGACGCAGCAGCCGCCGTGTGCCATGCACAGACATGCACGCAGGCCGTCTGGGAGATAGCCCGAGTTGAGCCTCAGAGCCTCAGCGTGCCTGCGCCTGCTCCACAGACGGGAGGAACTGAGTCGCAGAGAAGTAACCGAAGGGCCCACAGCCTCAGTGAGCGTCCAGACCCACACCCAGGCCCCGCTTTCCTGGTTCCTGGCCTGTTCCTACCCAGTGGCTTCAGAGGTTGCTGACCAGAATAGGTCGAGGCTCCTCCCACAAGGGACAGCCTTCTCCCAACCCTGAGAACAACGCAACACCCAGTGCAGCCTCTTAGATGCCACGTGAAGGCAAAGGAACAGGCCTTCCAGGCCGGGGCAAGAGTGTGTGCAGAGGCCTGGTGCGTCAAAGGGCACGGCGGGTGACGCTATCATGGGGCGGCGCCCACGGCTGGCAGGTCTCGGGCAAAGCCCCTTTTCCCCCACATCGCCTATCCTCCATCCTGCTGACACGGCCATCTTCTCAGGTGATGCTAGTGGTAAAGAACCCCCCTGCCGATGCGGGAGCCAAAAGACTTGCGTTCGATCCCTGGGTCAGGAAGATCCCCTGGACGAGGAAATGAAAATCCACTCCAGCATTCTTGCCTGGAGAATCCCATGGACTGAGGAGCTTGGTGGGCTAGAGTCCAGGGAGTCACGAAGAGTCAGACAGGACTGAAGGGACTTAGCTGACATAGCCATTGGGAAGTCATGCCTGCTTTTCACTGGCCACTGATGATGACACCACGCAGCAAGGAGCCAATGGCAAGGGAGACGTGCCTTTATTGCTGCCTGTCTCACCCCTAAAGGCAGGGACCCGGGTGGGCCCAGCCCCTCCCTCTGCTCTCTCCCAGCTGCCCAGCTCCCCATCACTGAGAGGGGGCCTNCTGCCCCTCCCCAGCCTCGCTCCCTGGCAACCTCATCCTGTTGTGCCCCCATCAATCTATGGCAGCCCGGCCCCTCCAGCTGGCCCGGCTGGGCCGTTCCCAGGCAGAGCAGGTCCACAGTGGAAGGTGGTGGAAAAATGTGGACAAATTTCTGATTTGCAACACTCTGGGAAAGAGTTTATTGCCATTGTTTGAGGACGAATGTATAAATAAAGCAAGGCGAAGATGGCAGGGGGAGGCTGATGAAAGGCAGAAAACGAGAGATTTTATGGCCATAAGGAGCGTACCCTAATGGTGATTTTTGAGGCACTAGACCATGGTAGTTACTTAGCCAAATGATCGCTGTGAAGCTGGGCAAGGCGGCTTATTTCTTAATTACTGTTACGTATCATGTCAGGTGGACGCCCCAGCCCGGGAAAACTTGGTCTTGAAGCAGACACCGGCTCGGAGCTGGGTCCCGGGGTTGGGATGCTGCTGGGTCCGCGGGAGGATGTCATTCACCCGCCTCGAGGGCAAGGGGTTTCCCGGGACCCGATGCCCTCTCTCCGTCCAGGCTCCTGCGCCCAGACGGTGAAGCATGCACTCGACACACAAGGGTCGACACGTGTAGGTTCTGAACCAGCTCTGGGTGATACAGTAGAAGATGAATGGACGAGATGTCCAGTTACAGAAGATACCAGCAAAAAGCGACTGGGGCTCATCTGGGGCTCCTCCCGCAAAGTGAGTCAGCAGGCAGGACAGCGGACGGGAGGAGGCAGGCGGAGGGGGGGAGGCAGGCGGTGGGGCCGGGAGGCGTGGAGGGAAGGGCGATGGCTTCAGCTGTGCCGCCTGGGCCAGGGACCTCTGTGAGCCTCTGCCTCTTTCCCTGAGAAAAGAGGGGGCAGGACGAATTTCCCCCCTTTTGGCTCTAACATCACATGGTTCTGAGGTGCGGGGATGCTGGGATTCCATTATTTTTAGAGTTGGTGGGGTGAGCAGCGTTTGTCCTGTGAAACACTCTTGTCTTTTTCTGGTGGTTTGCGTCTGTCACGTGACGCAGTAACAGAAGGAGCAGGGGAGTTACGGGTTATTCCGGGTCTGCTCCCTGCCAAGAAGCCAACACGCGCTGCCTCCTTGCGTGAAATCCTCAGTCCTCTCTTGGGGCCGGGGTTTGGTGGTGAACGCTCAGGAAAGGGCGGAGACCTGCTCAGATACTAAGTGGCAAAGCCTCCCTTCAGCCCAGGTGGGTCCCACACCAAAGGTAACAAATGGATTTTAAGTAAACCAAACGCCCTTGCCAGCAGCTCCTACAAGGGTGGTTCTCAAGCTTTAGGGCATCAGAATCCTCAGGAAAGTGAAACTTGTTCAGTCATGTCCGACTCTTTGCGACCCCACGAACTATGCAGTCCATGGAATTCTCCAGGCCAGAATACTGGAGTGGGTAGCCTTTCCCTTCTCCAGGGGATCTTCCCAACCCAGGAATCAAATGGGGGTCTTGTGCATGGCAGGCAGATTCTTTATCAACTGAGCTATCGGGGACTCAGATATGAAACAGAGATTGCTGGGCCGCCCAGGGGAGTTTCTGATTCAGGCAGGTGGAGCCTAAGAAGCTGCGTTTCCAACAAGCCCCCTGGGGACGCCGCGCCACCTCTGCTGCGGGGGCCGCGCTTTGAGAACCATTGCTCCACAGAAATTCAGAGAAAAATGACAACAGCGGACAAAGACCACACCGCTCCAGGGAAATGGAAGACACAGAGAGGTCTCTACTCTCATCAGAAGGGAAGTAGACAGGNGGACGCCGCGCCACCTCTGCTGCGGGGGCCGCGCTTTGAGAACCATTGCTCCACAGAAATTCAGAGAAAAATGACAACAGCGGACAAAGACCACACCGCTCCAGGGAAATGGAAGACACAGAGAGGTCTCTACTCTCATCAGAAGGGAAGTAGACAGGCTGGAGGAGACTGCAGACTCTCATGGCACCGAAACCCTAGCTCTCTTTCAGAATGATGAGGGAGAAGACGGTCAGCCCGAAGAGGACCAGCCGGGGCTCAGCTCGGCGGGTGAACTTTCTTCTCTGTGGGCCTGCGACCTGCCGTGGTGCCTGGGTCATCAGACCCTGGACAGACCCCTGGCATGCCGGGAGCGCTACACAGGGCCTGCCTGTGCCGGCTCCACCCCAGCCTCTTCCCGCTCCTTCTATCTACACTGTCTCCCTTCCTAAGCTCCCTTCCTTCTCCCACCATCTCTCCCTTCACCATCAGCAATCGGGTGGGCACTATTACCAGCAGAGGAAAGGCCTGCCGCCCACCCAAACAGCGACTTTAAATGGTTTCCAAAGTCA
The DNA here is from genome assembly GCA_006410875.1 of Neotragus pygmaeus. NCBI lineage: Eukaryota > Metazoa > Chordata > Mammalia > Artiodactyla > Bovidae > Neotragus > Neotragus pygmaeus. Next base: position 1,616,859 of record SJYV01005445.1, on the reverse strand, counting down.
GAGGCCCTGCCCCACACCTGCCTCCTCCCTGGCCCGCCTTCCAGCCTCCCAGCTTGAATTCTCTGAAGAGTCGTTATTTATTTCCGCTCCAGAAGAACAAGGATTTTTCTCTGTTTTGTTCACTGCTTTAATTCCCAATGCCCAGAAGAGAGCCTGGCCCATTCAAAAGCTCAACACAGATTTGTTGAATGAATGAATGAGTGAATAAATGCACATTTATGGAACGAATGCACAGCCCTCTCCAATATGTTCAGATCTCTGCTATGACTTGGAATGCTCCAGCAGATGCCAACGAAGGCTTGCTTTTCAGGCCAACGTGCTCGTTGGTGACTAGGTTGGAATCACCCTGCACAATGATCTCATTAGAGATGTATTTATGCATCGTCAGACACCTGGCACCACGCTGAAAGCCCCAGCTAGCCAGCTGAACAGTTCCAAGAGGTCTGGAGGATCGCTGCTCCGTAAACCAACACACAGGTACTCCACTGAATCCCTTCATCCACATCCAGATGTCTGGTCCACTCAGAGGCGGCCCAGATGCTAACGCGCTGTCTGAATGATGCTCGCAAAACAGCCTCTGTGGCTGCCACCGAACCCCTTGGCCACCCTGGACTGCGAGAGTCTCCCTGCAAAGCATCAGACACCTTTGGGAATGGGTGGCTGGAGGAGCCTGTTTTTAAAGGAGTTAAAATCCAATTTGATCCTGCTGCTTACGCCTTTTCTAGTTTGATGTGTTTTTGATAAAAAAAAATTTTTTTTGATCAATAAAAATAAAACCTGTTACTCACACCCTGGGACAATTATTGCTCTGGGCTCAGTTTGCCAAGTCTTGATAGAATAAATAATGTTATTTTCCCCAAACGTGGACAGCCATAGGTTAGGTCCGTTAAACCAGCAGGGAGGGAGTGGAATCTGAAAACACACTGGTTCTCAGAGGGCAAAACCATGCTTCGAGGTGGTGAGGGGTTGGGCTTCCCAGCCTCCCAGCTCTGGGGAGCGAGTGGGGATAAAGCTCCATGAGGGTGAAGCCGCGATAACAGGTCCTCGCGATGCTCTTACCTGGCCAAGTGCTGTGCTAGGCACGCGTAACTGACATCCTCCCACGAGACTCAAAGCGGAACTGATATGGAACTGGTTCTAAGGACAAGACTCAGAGAGGGGCAGTGACTTACCCAAGGTCACACCGCTGGCCAGGGCTTGAACCTGGGCCGCCAGGAGCCTGAGCACACGGTCGGACCCCTGTGCGGCCATCTCCCTTTCACTGGGTGAGGGCAGTGACAAGGCCCGGGAAACTGCGGAACAAGCGCAGGCCGATGCCTCTTTCCCTACACGCTTGCCCTCTCCCCCTCTCCCCGCAGTGCCTTCCTGGGCTCGCTCCAAATCGCCCTGAGACCAGGCTGCTGCCCAGACCGGCGCTCTCCGTCTGGCCTGGGGTGGCGCTGGGGGAGGGGCTGCAGCCGTCGCCATAGAGGGGAACACGTGGGAAGGTCTGGGTCCCGTGCGACCTGAGTCCCACGGAAAGACCCACATCCACTGTCAGCCACGGTCCCGCCGGGTATGAGCACATGTGCTTACAATTCCTGGCACCTTTACTTCCTGACAGATATTTCTGTACAAAAGAATTGATCTTCTACCGAAAGAACCTGACGTATCCTGCAAGAGGTCAGGCGCGGGTGCATTGAAGGAGCGGGGATGGCTTGGCAACCTCAAAGGCTGAACTAGACAGGTAATACCAGGCTCCTAGGGCACCCAGTGGCTACCTTCAGCGGGTCAGTGGTGAAAGAGAGGGAGATGGTCCAGGGATTCTGACAGTGAGGGCTCGATCAAGGTGCCTGGAGAGTCGGAAGGTGTCAGCGACTGTGGTGTGGAGATGGACACTGGTGGCAGATGAAGAAGGACAGCAATATACAATCCCAGGGGGCCCAGCGTGTGTCCAGCTTGCATGCTGTGTGCTAAACTGCTTCAGTCATTTCCAACTCTTTGCAGCCTTATGGACTGTAGCCTGAAAATTCATTGGAAGGACTGATGCTGATGCTGAAACTCTAATGCTTTGGCCACCTGATGTGAAGAACTGACTCATTTGAAAAGACCCTGATGCTGGGAAAGACTGAGGGCAGGAGGAGAACGGGACGACAGAGGATGAGATGGTTGGATGGCATCACTGATTCAACAGACATGAGTTTGAGTGAACTCTGGGAGTTGATGATGGACAGGGAGGCCTGGCGTGCTGCGGTCCACGGGGTCGCAAAGAGTTGGACACGACTGAGTGACTGAACTGAACTGGATTGTAGCCCACCAGGCTACTCTGTCCATGGGATTTCCCAGGCAAGAACAGTGGAGTGGGTTGCCAGGCCCTCCCCCATGGGACGTTCCTGACCCAGGGATAGAACTCACGTTTCTTACACCTCCTGTGTTTCAGGCATGTTCTTTACCACTAGCGCCGCCTGGGAAGCCCTTGGGGGATCTTTCCCATCCAGGGACCGAACCTGAGTCTCCGGCACGGCAGGCAGATTCTTTACCCTCTGAACCACCAGGGAGGCCCCGTGTCCAGCTTGGGTGGTATTAAATACATTGCCTTCTCTCATCCTGACAACTTGAGCAGAAAGGAACTGTATCATTCCCATTCTGAAATGAGGAGACATGATCCCACGAAGGCTCTAACTCAGAGACAAGGCAGAGCCCGGATGCAGGATTCGAATCCAAGCCGGCCGAACCCCGGTGACGCTGAGAAGGGGAGGCCTCCCCCAGAGTCTGACTGTTACCCTCACAGCCCTCCTCGCACACGGCCACGGGGCGCCCCCCGCGCCCCCCCAGGCCGGGCCTCCTGCCCTCTAATTAGATTCCCCTGGAAATAAGAGTGCATTGTGCCGTTCTGCTGAAGGCAAACGGATTTTACAATTTCTTTTCTTTCCTCCTCTTTAATAACTCGCAATGTCTCAAGGAGGTTTTACTTAGGGCCTGCACACTGGAAAATTATTCTGTCTCTCATGCACTCGATTTTCTCTTGAGGAAAATTGAAAACTGGATTTCTCCTCCACCGCCGGCCCCTGCTCCTGGCCGATCATGAGCCCAGAATATGCGAGTCCGTTCCTCAAACCCTCCTTTGAACCCTCTCGACCTCGAGAGCTGGGCCCCCCCTGCCTTCCTGCCCCACAGCGTGGAAAGCCTGGCAGCCCCGCTCATCTCGGGAACAGCGAGCAGCCTTTCAAAGCTGAGCGAGCGGGCTGGGGGCCGGGTGGGGGGTGCGCAGAGGTCTGCTCCACTTTGAGATGCTTTTTGCCTCCGGAGAACTGGACCAGCTCCAGCCACTTTTGAGGTGGGAGCTGGGTGAGGCAGGACTTTTATTGGTCCCATCGGGTTCCCGTTAAGTGTCAGGGAATAAATCACAAACAAATGGGTCCCATTTCCATTTCTGAAAGCATCCCAGCCTTGCCTTGGCCCTCCGCATTGAAGGGTACATCCCTTTAAGTGGTGCCTGATGGCAGGAGCCAGGTGGATGGTGTCACCTCATGGCCGGCGGGCACCCAGTCTTCAGCTAGACCCGCGGCTGCGTGTGGCGGACAGTCAGACGGACAGACAGACGGGTGCCCCTAGGGGACAGCGGGTCTGGGCTCCGAGTGGACAGGTTTCATAAATTAGCGTTTGAGAGCTCTTGCCCAAGGGAGGCGGGAGGGTGGAGGGGAGGCTGAGTGCAGAACACAGCCAGGGCTGGGCTGGGCGAGGGTGTGGCTGGTGCAACCATGGCTGGGGGCTGAGTGGGTGGAGACGGGCAGGGCAGGGGCTTGGGGCCGGGTGTTCAGGACTCGGGACAGAACGGCTCTGGCATCATAAGCATGGTGACACCCCTTACCCCCCAACCTCCCGGCTCCTACTGCCCCGCTCCCACAGTAGGGGGTGGAGATGGGAAAGCGACTCAGCTACACCCGTGCACATAACTCACCTGACAATAACGGGGACCACTTGCCAGGCACCCGGGTCCAGGCACTTACAGTGGTCTCATTTAGTCCTGGCAGTATTCCCACCAGGTAGGCACCGTTACCCCCACTGTACAGAGGAGGGCTCTGGAAAGCGGAAACACCATTCTCAGAGGTTATTACCGCCCCCAGGAAGCACTTCCTATGCGCCTGGCACTGTTTAAATGTGAATAAGTGAACTCCCCTAACCACGGCAACATGTTGCAACGACTATCATTCCATTTATAGAAGATGACCCCAAGGCTCAGAGAGGCAAAGCGTGAGCGGATCTGACCTTTCTGTCTGGGGAGGGGAGGCTTTCCCAGGTGAACTCTGTCTCTGATGTTTGAAATCCTTTTGTCAAGAGAGTCTGTTGGTTCAAGCCAGGAGACCTGAGAGTCCCAACTCACTAGGATTCAACTTATAGTTCCAAAAAACTGAGACCAGAGAGGGGGTGTGACTTGCCTGAGGTCACACAGCAAGTCAGTGGGAGAGCTGGACTGGCCCTCCTCTAGAGACCCGGGGACACTCTCAGGGGCGTGAGCAATGGGGGGAAGGGTAGCCAACAGCAGGCCTCCCAGACAGGGCTCTGCAAAGGGTGCTGCCAGTACAGCCGCTGTGTAGGTAAGACCTGGGGTCATGGACGCAGGACCCACGCTCTGAGCTCTGAGGATGCCCTGGTTCCTCCCAGCCCTCCCCTGCAAACCTGGAAGCAATGCTACTGTCTGCCACCCCTCGGCTGAAGACGTTGCAGACCTGGGAGTTGGGAAGGAGAAAAAACCAGAGAGAGGGAGGCCAAGTGCCAGGAACTGAGTGGCGTCAGCCAGGCTGGGGGCTGGAGCGCCCTTCTCATGCTCCCCATGTGGAACTAGAGGTGGCCGGCAGGACGCAGCTCCGGAGACCAGCGAGCCGGGAGTCCGCATCCTGGGCGAGCTCACACTGGCCCCGGGGCCTCTCTGAGCTCCGGCACCTGGGAGGCAGGCAGGTGTCCAAGTGAACCAAGTGTCTGCGGACAGGAAGGCAAGGGAGACACCTGTCCCTCACCCCCAAGGAAAACGGACACAAGTCCTGGCTGCCTCCTCGTGGGCCCCGACACGCTGCAGGAAGAAACTTGAGGAAGACAGGCCTGGCTGGGGAAGGGACTCCACGGTGGCTGAGTCACTGTTTGCTGACGGTTACCCAAGATGTGTCCAAACAAGAACCGGGCAGGGTCCTCCTCCAGCGCCGCCAGACACACCTGCCCGTTCCAAAACCAGGACAAAGGCAACCCTCCTTATGGAAAAAGATGTGCCAACCCGGCACCAAGCACGTGCTCCATGGCGGGAGCGGCGATTATTTTCAGGAGCACTTAACGAGCACCTACTCGGCCCCAGGCACCTTCTCGTGCGCTCTCCCTCCTAAGCTGCCATTCGGGCTAAGAGCGTTCTCATGGCTCCCGGTTTTGCAGGCGAAGAGGCTGAAGCTGGGAGCGTGTGGCTCAGGCATCCGTGTGATGGAATACCCACAGCTCTGATTCTGGGCTCTCAACCTGGGCCACTCACTAGAATTCTCTGGGGAGCCTTTTAAATAAATACTGCTCCCTTCTGATGTAATGGTGTGGAGGGGCAACTTGGGCAGTGAGGTGTTTTAAAGCTTTCCCGTGTGACTCTTCCATGCAGCCAGGGCTGAGATGCGCTGCTCTAGGGCTCCTGGGCCTTGCTCCCGAATTTCCCATCTCCTAGTTAGCTCTGGGAGAAGGCAATGGCACCCCACTCCAGTACTCTTGCCTGGAAAATCCCATGAACGGAGGAGCCCGGAAGGCTGCAGTCCCTGGCGTCGCTGAGGGTTGGACACGACTAAGCGACTTCACTTTCACTTTTCACTTTCATGAATTAGAGAAGGAAATCGCAACCCACTCCAGTGTTCTTGCCCGGAGGATCCAAGGGACGGGGGAGCCTGGTGGGCTGCTGTCTATGGGGTCGCACAGAGTCGGGCACGACTGAAGTGACTTAGCAGCAGTTAGCTCTGGAGTTGAAGAGACGGATGGTTACGAGAGCTCAGGGGACTGGCATGAGCAGGGGGAGCACGTTTGCCAGTGACCTTGAATGGAGGAAGAGCGAAGTTTGGACTCTCCCTAACTAACCCCTGGTGCTGGCTGGGTTGGCTCAGGGGCCCCAGCCGAAGGTAACAGGTGGGCCGGAGCTCCTGGGACTGGACTGGGGAGGTCATTCACACCATCCTCCTGCCTCCACCACATTTGTGGAGTAAATCCCACCCTGGCCCCTAGCTAATCTTCCTCTCCGCCACCCCCACCCAGGACCTCATGACTTGTAGAGACTCGTGGGTGGGCCTTTCCTTAAGTTGACCTCAGTCCTTCCAGCTGCACCATCCAGAATCCATCTCCTGGAACCTGTCCTCCCTGGGCCCCACTGTTGTGGGGGGATCTAGCTACCTTTCTTGGGAAAAGGGTTTCCCTTTATGGGGCTGCTGGAAAGTGAGGGATGTATTTAGTCCAAAGAAACTTTCCTTCCCTTGCAAGTCTCTAACAGAGGACAGAAATGAAGACCAGTCACAGAACAACCTTCTTTCAGCCCTTCCCTTTCTCTAAGATTTAACACTTCACCATCTGAGAGTGGGTGTTGTTGCTGCCCCCATTCTCCAACGGGGAGCAGGCACAGGGAAGTCCAGCGGTTTGCCCCTTCACACTTGGCTAGCTGTGGCAGGGTCAGGACCTGAACTCAGCTCCTCCTCAGCTGAGCCACTGAGTCAAGGGCAAGCAGTCAAGGACCTGTCATCTTTGGATCTGCAGCAGGAGGGAAGAGAGTCAGACCACAACAAGGACTGCCCAGCCTTAGACGTCCCAAGTCCTAGAACCAGCTGCTAAGGGGGAGCGGTAGGATGTCTCAGGGGGCTCTTCTGAATGAGCCCCGAAACATGCCTGCCCCCGAAGCCTACCACTGGAACCAGGCTCCCAGATGCCCCCTCCCCACCACCAAGTGGCCTGAATCTCCCCCAGGTGAGCCCGAGAGGAAATTCAATCCTGTTTCCTTTTCTCTGAACTTGCCAAGAGCTTGTTTGCTCTGAGAGGCCCGTGAGGCCTTGGCTTCCCCGGTTTCAAATAATTGACTTTCACAGCCTGTCTTCAGGTGGAACGCTGCCACGCACCACCTGGGCGAAAGGTTGAACCCCGAGGACTTTGCCAGGGAATGAATGGGGAGGTGTCCTAGCTCCGAGATTGGGTGGGTGCCTCCCAGAGTCAGCTCGGGGCCTCATTGCGCCCTCCCCGACCCAAAGCCTTGCCACAGTCACTGGCTGCCACGGAGTTGGCTCCGCCTGGGGGCCTGAGACGGGCAGAGCAGGCTGAAGGCCCCTCGCACCCCGGAGGTCCTAGCGGGCAGCTCCTCGAGGGAGCGTGTCACTTGCAGCTGTGCCCCCTGCGCCGTTCTCCCTGCTGGGGCTGGAGGCAGAGAGCACACTTCCCCGCACCCAGCAACTCATTCTCTGAAGGGCCTGTGGTCCCCACAGGCCAGAGTGCTCAGGTCCCCCTGGACTGAAACCAGGGCACTGTGTGCGATGGGATGGGGCGGGGGACAGGCCTGAGGTTCGGAGTGGCAAAGCTGGGGGCTCTTCTCCTCCAGATCAAATCATCACTTCGAAACAGAATCATTAGTCTCAATTGGCAGAAAATAGGTGCAAATTTTCTGCACCTATTGGGGCTTCCCTGATAGCTCAGCTGATAAAGAATCCGCCTACAATGGGGGAGACCTCAGTTCGATTCCTGGGTCGGGAAGATGCCCTGGAGAAGGGATAGACTACCCACTCCAGTATTCTTGGGCTTCCCTCATGGCTCAGCTGATAAAGAGTCCGCCTGCAATGGGGAGACCTGGGTTCGATACCTGCATTGGGAAGATCCCCTGGAGAAGGGAATGGCTACCCACTCCAGTATTCTGGCCTGGAGAATTCCATGGACTGCATAGTTCATGGGGTCACAAAGAGTCGGACATGACTGAGTGACTTTCACTTCGGGTGCAAATAACCACTCCTCGCTTTCTCCTGCAGGAAACTCCACCATTTCTGCAGCTGAAACGCCCCGCTCCCCAAGCGTGCCCATGCCCACGTCTGTCTAGCTCCAGACACAAGACACCTGGTCCCTCAGCCTTCCGTGTTGGCTGGAGTCCTGGGAAGGACGCGTGCCATAGGTGTGCTATCAAGACTACCGGCGCCGAGAGCTCCGATTCCACCCCCTCTCAGTCTGCCCCGGAAATAAACCAATCAGCGGCCACATTTGTCGGGAGGTGCGTCCAGGCTCCCTGCTGCGTGCGTGCCATCCAGCTTGCTCAGCCACTGTCTGTGACGGAACCGCATCACACGAAGGCGTGAGCGGACACGAGGGAACGAGGTCACTAATCCAAGGACACACTGCAGAGTTCGGATTGGAATTCAGGTCCAGCTGGCTCTGGAGCCTGGGAGCTCAGCTACCACCCTACACTGCTGTGTTAGAATCCCTGGAAGCAAGAGGTGGTCTCTCAGGCTGGGCATGTTCAAGAGCCTGGCGTGGTCCCTGGGGAAGGCAATACATTGTCCTGTTTCCCTCGGGATTTGGGGTTCACCTGTCATATGTTCAGGGGAACAATATGTGTCCAGGGGAGCAGATCCCAGAATAGGAGCTCCTGGCCTGCCCTCCTCTGGGCCTTACACTTTCATTCTGTGTAATGGGGGCAGAGAGCTAGCTGACCCCAAAGCTCCCCACCCAGCCCCGGTCTGACACTCTACCACTTATTCTGATGTCGTCCTTCAGGCCTCAGTTTCCCCTTATGTAAAACAGAATGACAACCACAGAGGGTAGTGAGGGTCACAGCCTTGGAAGAGCTTTGTAAACTGTAAAGTGAAAAAGTCGCTCAGTCATGTCCGACTCTGCGACCCCGTGGACTCTACAGTCCATGGAATTCTCCAAGTCAGAATACTGCAGTGGGTAGCTTTTCCCTTCTCTAGAGGATCTTCCCACCCAGGGAGCGAACCCAGGTCTCCCACACTGCAGGCGGATCCTTTACCAGCTGAGCCACAAGGGAAGCCCAAGCCTACTGGAGCGGGTAGCCTCTCCCTTCTCCAGGGGAACTTCCCGATCAGGAATTGCACCGGGGCCTGCTGCACTGCAGGCGGGTTCTTTACCAGCTGAGCCGCAGGGGAAGTGCTGGCCGTAAGTGGGCTCCAGGCACGGCTGGCTCACCCTCAGCCCGGGAGCACCGCCTCCCGCCTCCCCCCACGCTCTGTCGTCCCTTTTCCAGGTCACTAGCTCCCCGTTGGTCATGCCTTCTGCTCTCCTCGGGGTTTGGAGGACTCTCAACAGTTGGGAAGGGGAAACCCAGATGTGGCTGCAGGCCGTCAGGCGGGCCAGGAGAGGGGTCACCACCGCCTCAGAGGAATGAGATCATCTTTCCAGCAAGATGGAGTCGGTCCCGGCCCTGCCACTAATTAGCTGTGTGGCCTTGGGCCAGTCACTTAACCTTTCTGGGGCCTTTGCCCCTCCATCTGTGAAAGTGAGAGGGTCAGACTAGGTGCCTCCCGAGCTGACACATGAGACAGATCCGATGCTGGGGAGGCTCCTTTCTGCTCCAAATCACAATCCTAGTGCAACGACCTGGGGGAGCTGGGAATTTCCCGATCCTGGATGGGAAAGGGAATCACAGCCCCAGGACCTCACATTCTTCCTGATGGGTGAGGGGTGGGTGGACATCTCTCTTTCTCTGCGCTCTCTCTTTAGTGGGAGGGAGAAGGGAAGGCCGTGGTACTGTGTACGAGCCACTGAGGATGGGCTGGCAGCAGCCGGCCCCAACGTCAAAGCCACGTTAAAGTCTTGCAGCGGTTCCTGGCCTGTCGGGAGAACATCGGTGCTGCTTATCTTTCCCACGGGGCCAGGCAATTCTTATCTGGAGTCTGTCCTCTGAACTCAGCAGTTGTATTTTAGGATGGGGCCAATTCCTCCGCACACCCCAGAATATTCCAGCGGACTTAGAAAATTCAAATCCCAGCTCAGCTCCTTTCTATCAGGAGGCCTGATGGAGCCCTCTATTTCCCTGCTCCGCAGTCTTGCCATCTGTAAAGGAGGGGCAGCAGTGGCTCCTGGAGTTAACAGGCGAGAGTCACAGGCCCAGAGCCGGGCACATCAGCCCTCACCTGTCAGACCAACAGGGACAGAGCAGCTGACAAGCCCGCAGCTCGTGAGGCACCGAGAAGGAAGCGGCTTCTGGTACCAGCCTCCAGAAAATGATGCCCTTGACACACGAACTGCTTGAGCCTAGAACAGGGCATGCCGCCCATTTAGTCAAAATAAATACATGCATGGATGTGCACATTTCCCTGCAGAGAAATACCTAAAAGATCAGACTCCCAAATAATTCACAATATTTAACTCTGGGGGATAGAAAGAAGGAGATAACTTTCTACATCCTTCCTATGTTCGACTTCTGTTTTCACATGAAGCAGGTAGTTTTTTATAACGCAGAACTAACAGGTGCCTCCCTGGCGGCCCAGAGGTTGTGAATTCACCCGCCAGTGCAGGAGACACAGGCTTGGCTCCCGCTCCAGGAAGATCCCGCGCTCCGTGGAGCGACCCGCGCGCCACCACTCCTGAAGCTGGCGGGCCCCGGAGCCCAGGCTCTGCGACAAGGGAAGCCGCTGCAGTGAGCCCCCCGCACCCACAGCGGAGAGCAGCCCTGCTCTTGCAGCTGAGCAAAGTCCCAGGGCCGCAGCGAAGANCATGCGCCGTGGAGCGACCCGCGCACCACCACTCCTGAAGCTGGCGGGCCCCGGAGCCCAGGCTCTGTGACAAGGGAAGCCGCTGCAGTGAGCCCCCCGCACCCACAGCGGAGAGCAGCCCTGCTCTTGCAGTTGAGCAAAGTCCCAGGGCCGCAGCGAAGACCTAGCGCCGTCAAAAACAACACAAATAAATCTTTGTTTAAAAAGAGAAAGGACTGATAGGAGGTTAGAAACCAGCTTTCTTCTTCTCATTCCAAGCAGGAGTCTGACCTGCAACCATCACCTCTCTTACAGGGCGAGAGACCACGCGGACCAAAGCAAGAAGAAGTGACTGCAGACTCCACAGCTTGACGACGGCTGCCTGATTCTTTCACATCATCACGGAGCATCACTTAGGGCGTCCTACAAGGCTGCTGGGACGCGGCCATCATCTTCGGGTCTGTTTTGAGGACAAGGTTGCCAAAGAGAGAGCGAGAGGCTTGGCCAGGGCCCCATGCTTCAGAGGACTCACTTCAGGCTCTGGGAGGTCAGCCCCGCCCCCAGCCCCCAACTCAGGGAGCTCATGGAAGAAAGGCCACGTCTCTGGCCCTTGAGTGCCCACCCTGTCCCTGGCAAAGCACCCATCCCTGTCATCCAGTCCCAGGGCAGCCTCTGAGGACATCAGTGCTCGACGAGACCAGGCTGTGCTCGACCAGGGACCAAAAATAAAGAAGCCACCCTCCGGGCTCTGGGAGGCTGGCTTCCACCCCCTCCCTGGAAACGCTCCTTGACTTCAAAACAGGCTGGAGTGTAAAACCAACAACGTGTCCTGTGCCCGTAAACAAACAGGCAGCCGCTTAGCGCCCTCCTCCCAGCGCCCTCTGCTCACCCCCTGCCACTCGAAGGCGCGGGCAGAGGGCAGGGCTGCGCGCCATTGTCCCGGGTAATTAATTGCAGTAATAAGGAGCTGCCCTCCGCTTCAAAGACCAGCCAGCCGAGAGCCCAGCGCTGGCTCCTGTGTGTGGCCAGAAGGCAGCGTGGGCCCCGGGCAGGCCTCTGTGCCTGCACCCTGAGGACCCACTGTGTGCTGGCTCCGCACCAGGCCATTGGCTCTTTCTAAACTGCCCACTGGGTCATTCATCCTATCTCACAGGTGAGAAGACTGAGGGTTAGATTCTGGAAAGAAGCACAGGAAGTGTGAGCTTGAAGAAAAGAAAGACAAACTCATCTGCCTCCCCTCGCAGCCTGCATGCCCCACCTCAGGCACTGCTCACACCACGGGAGGGGCATATCCTGTCTGTCTGTCTGTCCCCCACACCAAACAAGGGGCCCCAGAGGGCAGGGATGTCCCAGGTCACTCTCTGCTTCAGCCCAGCACCTGGCATCTAGTCAGAGCTCAGCAACGACCAGCTGATGGACGGGCAACAGGGCATCAGCGATTTCAAACCCCCAAGAGAACAGAATTCTTAGCTCCATTTTACAGGTGAGAAAACCGAGGGTCAGAGAGAAGAAACACCTTCTTCTCTGGGGGGAGCTGGCTGACCACTGCTTCTCCCCTAATTCTTTCTACCTCCCGATTGCCCTCCCACCCCTCCACCCTCATCCAGCCCCTCTTTGGCCGGCGTGCTTCCAGCCTGGGTCTGCCCCACCTCTGAGAGCCCTTCTGTTTTTTCGCTCAGGATTCCTAAGTCCAAGGAGTCGGGCTTGTTTATAGCCATGCCTGCCCTGTTGCCCTGGTCCCAGCTCAGGTCAGCTCTCTGGGGCTAGGAGGGACTTTTGAACGTGCTAAATACAGGTTACAGGGGTCAGAAGGTCACAGCCCTTCCTTGGGGGACGTTTGACTTGAACCATCCATGAAATATCGACTGTTATCTCGGGGGGCGGGCTGTGGGAAGGAGAGGCAGATTTCTTAAATTATGATGATGCTTCGACCACCTCCCCATCTCGCCCCCCCAAGGCAGGCCTCACTCACTCCCACCCCACTTTGGTCTCTCTGGGTAGATTCAGCATCTGGATTTCCCGTTTGCTTCCCTCCAGTGCTGCCCTTCAGCCAGAAAGGAATACAGGGTCTGGGGTAGCAGCAGAGCAGAAGTGAAGGGAGGAGGGGATATTTGCTGGAGGCCTGCTTTGCTCTGGGCAGAGTGGGGTTTGAAGGGGTTTCAACTGCCTCTCACAGACCGAGTGACTCGGTGGGAATCACTGGCTGGCGAGAGGCAGAGCCGGGACCGGAGCTCGGTCTGAAGCTAAGTGCTGGGGCCCCCAGGGTGGGCCACCGGGTCAACACTCCGCGCTGCAGGGTAACGGCTTCCATTGCTGGTCGGGGACCTGAGGCCCCACGAGCCCCGCAGTGTGACCAGATGAACTCAGGACCGAGCCACCAAGTCAGAATCGGGCCCACCCTGGCGACCCCTCCACTGGTGGAGACTCCCCGGCCCCGAGGCCCTAGCCCCAAGCTCCACTTCCGGGAGCAGAACCCTCCTCAGCCACCCAGCACAAGCACGCAGGCCCAAGAGGCCTCCCCAGACGGTGCCTCGAAACACAGGGCCCTCCATGCTTTTCCAGAGGGGAGAAGCCCCTCTTCCCTTCCCACCCCGCCCTTTCACAAAGCCGGGACGAGGCTGAGATGACCCCACTCGATGCTGACATAGCTGAGCCTCAAAGAGACTTGTCCCCCGAGTCTGCCCAGGACTGAAGCTTCCCTGGGAAAGTGAGAGCCCCAGTGCTGACCCAGGGCAGCTCCATGCACATCAGGGCAGCCTGGGCCCCCCCAGAGAGGGGAGGCCCGATGCAGAGGCTCCGACGCAGCAGCATTTTCCTCCCACCCGTCCCAGCCTCTGTCTCTTCCCCTGTCCATCCCTTTCTCCAGGGAGCCACCACCAGGGAGGAGCACTGCCAACACCCNTCAAGTGGGCAGACCCTGCGGACCGCCTCTCTGGACAGGACTGTGGTGCCTCTCTGCTGATTTCTTCACTTCCTAGGTCTTGCCATTGTTCAGGGCTGTAGCCAGCTGCGGGTGTTAATCTTTGGTGTATTTGCAATCCCAAGAAAGAAAGGCCCCGCATGCAACAGGGCTGGGCCAGGGGCCCAGGGAGTGGGCAGAGGCTGAGACACCAGGGTGAGGAGGGGGACAGGCATGTGACTGCACACACGTCCACCCGCCAGGCCCCGGACAGAGGCTGCCGCCGTGCATGCTGGCTTGTGAACCTTTTGTTGTCCCTTAAACCCTTCCTGGGACCGGAGGAGAGAGGCTGGAACTCAGGGCAGCCCTGGTTTTCCTTCTCGGCTCAGCCACTAACTAGCTAGGTGGCTTCCGGCAGCTCAAGTCTCTGAGGCTCAGCTGCTGTCTGTAAGAGGGGGGCAAGTGGGCTCAGACCCCAGAGAAACGCACTGACCTCTCCCATGCACAGCGGAAATGACATAACCCCGAGAGTACACATACACCCAGGGCCGTCCCCGTGACATCACCAACAGATGCACACCCATATCTACACACCCACACACCCACCCCTGAACACACTCACACCCATATCTACACACCCACACACCCACCCCTGAACACACTCACACCCATATCTACACACCCACACACCCACCCCTGAACACACTCACACCCATATCTACACACCCACACACCCACCCCTGAACACACTCACACCCATATCTACACACCCACACACCCACCCCTGAACACACTCACACCCATATCTACACACCCACACACCCACCCCTGAACACACTCACACCCATATCTACACACCCACACACCCACCCCTGAACACACTCACACCCATATCTACACACCCACACACCCACCCCTGAACACACTCACACCCATATCTACACACCCACACACCCACCCCTGAACACACTCACACCCATATCTACACACCCACACACCCACCCCTGAACACACTCACACCCATATCTACACACCCACACACCCACCCCTGAACACACTCACACCCATATCTACACACCCACACACCCACCCCTGAACACACTCACACCCATATCTACACACCCACACACCCACCCCTGAACACACTCACACCCATATCTACACACCCACACACCCACCCCTGAACACACTCACACCCATATCTACACACCCACACACCCACCCCTGAACACACTCACACCCATATCTACACACCCACACACCCACCCCTGAACACACTCACACCCATATCTACACACCCACACACCCACCCCTGAACACACTCACACCCATATCTACACACCCACACACCCACCCCTGAACACACTCACACCCAT
>SJYV01005445.1:1561365-1577659 GCA_006410875.1 Neotragus pygmaeus | reverse complement strand
GTGTGCGTGTGTGCATGTGTGTGCGTGTCCCCATGAGTGTGCTATAGAAAATGCTGCTTAGTTTCGGAAAGGCAACAACGGCAATAATAATAATGATGGCTTATGATGAACCAGACACCTGCTAGGCACGTCATAAGCATGATACTTTTGAAAGCTCCTACTTTCTCTTGAAGGAGGGATCGATATCTTCATATTACAGAAGAGGAGATGAAAGTCCAGAAATGTGAAATAAACTGCCCAGGGTCACACTGCTCGGAGGTGGCAGGGTTTTAAATTTTTTTTTAATTATTAAATATTTCACGCAGATACAATAGAGTGGGCGCCTATAGACAACTTCCTCATGCTCTCCTCTACCGAATTATTCCCTTTCTTCTCCTTTAGAAGAAACGCAGTCATGAATTTGCTGTTATTTCTGTACACGCTGATGAAGGCTGAGTAATAGCCCCAAAGATTGCTGTTGTTCAGTTGCTCAGTCGTGTCTGACTCTTTGCAACCCCATGGACTGCAGCACACTAGGCTTCCCTGTCTTTCACTCTGTCCTGGAGTTCGCTCAAACTCACGTCCACTGAGTCAGTGATGCCATCCAACCATCTCATCCTCTGTCATCCCCTTCTCCTCCTGCCTTCAATCTTTCCCAGCATCAGGGTCTTTTCCAATGAATCTGCTCTTCACATCAGGTGGCCAAAGTAATGGAGCTCCGGCTTCAGCATCAGTCCTTCGAATAAATATTCAGGGTTGGTTTTCTTTAGGATGGACTGGTTTGATCTCCTTGCAGTACAGGGGATATCAGGTCCTAATTCCTGGAACCTGTAAATGTTACCTTAAAAGCAAAAAGGATCTTTGCTGATGAGACTAAGCTAAGGATCTTGAGGCAGGGAGATTATGCTTGATTTTCTAGGAGGGTCCTAAATGCCATACCATGTGTCCTTCGAAGAGAGGGGAAGAAAGAGATTTGACGCAGACAGAGGGGCATGGGTTGCTGTGACTGTGCAGACAGACTGGAGCGATAAGGCCTTAAACCAAGGAACGCTGGCAGCCACCGGAGGCTGAAGGAAGTGAGGGATGGATTCTCCCACAAAGCTTCCAGGGAGAACGTACTTTATGACACCTCGGCTTCGGCCCGGTGACCGCGTGATCCCCAGAACCGTGAGAGAATAAATTCCTGTTGTCTTAAGCCACCAAGCCTGTAGAAATCTGTTGCCACAATCACAGGAAAGTGAAATATATCCTTTTATAATCTTACAACCTTTTACATTGAAATATGTAGTCTTTACAGCTTATATAATGCTATAAAAGTTTATATAATGCTATAAGTCGGTTTCATCCGGAAACTTACTTTTGTTTCCCAACATAATGGTTTTGAAATTCATCCTGGTTGACATAAGTAGTTGTCAGTTTTTTTGTTTTGGGGGGGTGTGCTGGCCCCTCGTTGCCTTTGCCTTGCGGGCTTCTCTCTAGCTGTGGTGAGTGGGGCTGCTCTTCCCTGCACTGTGTGGGCGTTTTGCGCGGTGGTTTCTTTTGTTGAAGAGCACAGGTTCTAGGACCCGAGGGCTCTGGGATGCGTGGCTTGGCCGCTCCGAGGCACGTGGAATCTTCCCAGACCAGGGATCAAACCCGTGTTTCCTACATTGGCAGGTGGATTCTTATCCCCTGCAACACCAAAGAAGTTCCAAATAGTGTTAGTTCAAAGACAGAGAAGTATCTCATATGCTGGGCAAATACACTTGGATCTGGAGTGGCCAGATTTTCACCTCTGTGAAATGTTCTGCTGGGTAGAAGCTGAGATGTCTCTGGCTGCCGTGTTCTGTAAGGGCAGGCCCACACTTGCCCTCCCTGTACCTCTAGGTAGGAGACCTGGATGAACACAGATTTGCCATATGTTGGGAAGGGTGGGATCATTGCAGCAGGCAGAAGCTATGGGAACCTGATTTCAAGTGAACTTAAGGATTCCCTGCCTCTGAGACCTCAGAAGAGGCAATGTTCCCAGACATGAAGAACAAGACACTCAACAGGAACACTCAAGTGGAGACAAGAACGTGTGTGCACGTGTGCATGGTGTGTGTATGAGTACGCGTGCACGTGTGTGTGTGTGTGTGTGAGCTCCTTGAGGTCACAGATACAGTCCGCCTCCCCCACCACCCCGACCAGGACCGAGGAAACAGTGATTATTTGCTGAGTGAATGAATGCGTGTGACTGTGAGGGTAGGAACCAGCGGGAGATCTGTCCTGTATGTTTATAGAACGTATGACGAATTCAAGTTGATACACATTGGTGTAAATTCTAAGGGTGTGAGTAAGTGCTTCTGTGAAGTTCATCTAGGATTTGCACCTCATTTGCACACTTTTACAATTTATGGAGTTTTCATGACCATGTTTTAAAAACTTGATTCTCTGCTGAGAACCACTGCCAGCGGGTGAACTGAAGAGGATGAAGCAGCTTCCTGCCCGTCCCAGGCTTCTCAGGAGCTTGAGATCCAAGCCAGACAGCCTCAAATAAGAAAACCAAGAGGTTGGTTCAAGATGGCAGAGTAGAAGGACATGTGCTCATCTTCTCTGGCCAGAGTACCAACATCACAACTAGCTGTTGAACAACCATCGACGGGAAGACACTGGAACCCACCAAAAAAAGAAGAAAACTTGATTCTCTCCTAATGCGGCATGACATAGAGGCAGGCTGTTACTCTCCCGAGATGAAGGAGAGCTGAGATGAAGGCAGGAAGCAACTTTCCTGGTGTCACAGAGCAAGCAGGTGGCAAAGTGAAAGTGAAGTGAAAGTGAAAGGCATTCAGTCACGTCCAACTCTTTGCAACCCCACGGACTATACAGTCCGTGGATTCTCCAGGCCAGAATACTGGAGTGCGTAGCCTTTCCCTTCTCCAGCAGATCTTCCTGACCCAGGAATCAGCCCAGGGTCTCCTGCATCGCATGCAGATTCTTTATCAACGGAGCTATGAGGGAAGCCAGTTTGCAGAGTCCAGGTAGGTCCAGTGAGTGGGATTCTGCAAGAGGACATAGGCTTCATATCTTGATGAGCTCCATTTTCATTTAGGTTTTGGTCCTCAGGAGCTGTGTGTCCTGGGGCAAGTGACGTAACCTTTCTGAACTTTGGTTTTTTCATTTAAAAAATGAGCACAGAAACACTTAACTTGTGGGGATTGCTGGGGAGAGAAGGTACTCAGCAGGGCTCAGTAAGGGCAGCTCTCCTTGCTTTTCTCAACTGAATGGTGTTTTCCCTCTTTCAGTCCTGGGTAATAACCTACATTCCACCAAAAATTATCAGGGAAATTTAGAGACACAAGCCGCCAAACCAGTTGGCTAGCATCAACTGCTATCACCAAGGGGCCTGAGTTATCCCTTTTTTGGGGGTCACTGGGGCGTGATGACCTGTGACCTATGCAGCCAGCAGGGGTGGGAGCCCAGGAGATTTGGGGTCATCTAGGACTTCTGGAAAGATCTGAGAGACCACTTTCCAATCTGGGCTTTTTCATTATGTAGGGGGCAGTAAATCAAAGGGACTGCCCCAGGCTGCAGACTTAAAAGGGCCCTAGGCTGACGGGACTGGGCGGGGAGATGTGGATGGGGAGGAAGCTATAGCCCCCCTGGCTTGTCACCAAATGGATCCGAGGAGAACAAAGTAACACACAAGGTGGGAAAACCCACCGAAAGTCCAGCTGAGAAGTAAATGACAAGCTGCAGAAAATACTTTCAACATCTCTGCTGTTCGCGTCTTTGCTATACAAAGAGCTCCTGCAAATCAATAAGGATGACGAACAACCCCCCGGTCAGTGGACACGGGCAGGCGATTTATTAAAGACATACATGCCCAGTTGTGTCTGACTCTGTGCAACCCCATGGACTGTACTGTCCGTGGAATTCTCCAGACAGGAAATAATGGAGTGGATAGCCATTTCCTTCTCTAGGGATCTTCTGATCCAGGGATCAAACCTGGGTCTCCCACTTTGCAGGCAGATTCTTTCCTGTCTGAGCCATCAGTTGCCAGTCTTACCAGATACCCAGTCTGTTCAGTTCAGTTGCTCAGTCGTGTCCGACTCTTTGAGATCCCATGGACTACCAGATACCCAAGAAACGAAATTAACAAGTTACCATGCTCACCCATCACAGTGGCAGCTATGAGGGGGAAAATGATACTGTCTAGGATTACTGAGGGTTCTGGAAGCTGGGACTCTCATATCCTGTTTGTGGCAGACTGTACTGGTATCAGTTTCTGAAGGGCAACTTGGAAAGCACGTTTCTAAAGCTTTAAGAATGTTTAGAACCGTCCTGTGGCTATCGCTTTATACTTTTAGGAATTTATCATGCATATGGGCAAAGATGTAACTGTGTTCATCAAACTTTTTTTCCACAATAGGAAAACCAGCAAAAGAAACTTCTAGCAAGAGGATATGTCCAGTATGTTACGAGACGTCCGTATAGTGGCATACTCTGGAACCATCAGAGAGACACACAGTCAAGAGAGTGACACTCACATGATGTTTCTTTCACTCTGTGCTAGCAACCACTCTAAATGCTCGGCTCATTTAATACCTACAACTGTTCGAGACAGCTGCTCACACTGCCATCCCCGCTGGGGAAGGACACGAAGCACAGTGACATTACCTTTTCCTGGTCTCTTACCTAGTCAGTGGCAGACCTCAGGCTGAACTCAGGTCACCCAGGTGCAAGGTCTGTCTTAACTGAACGATGCTGCCTCTCAGAATTTTTAATAACTTGGCGAAACGTTTATGAAATATTGAGTGAAAAAAGTCACTTCCAAAAAGGCTTGATACTACATTTTAAAAAAAACAGCAGCAAAACGTATGCCTAGAGAAGTAGCCCCAGAGGAACGGTGGCCCCAGTAAT
Organism: Neotragus pygmaeus; assembly: GCA_006410875.1. Taxonomy (NCBI): domain Eukaryota; kingdom Metazoa; phylum Chordata; class Mammalia; order Artiodactyla; family Bovidae; genus Neotragus; species Neotragus pygmaeus. Next base: position 1,572,799 of record SJYV01005445.1, on the reverse strand, counting down.
GAGTAAGAGCTGCTCAAGGGTAAGACAGTTTTTTTCCTTTTGCCTCCATGCACTTTCTGAATCCTCTATCGTGAGGATTTTAACTTTGAAAAAGAAAGATATCCACTTGCAAATTATTATAAATGGAAAGAAACAGACTTTGAGCCCACCTTGCTGTCTTAGCACCTAACTACCCCCCAACCCAATATCAAGGCAAAGAAGTGAGACTTGGGTCACTCTTTGTTTTTTAATAATTTTGTTTATGTATCTATGGCCGGGCGGGGTCTTTGTCGCTGCGTGAGTGTTGTCTCGCTGCGGCAGGCAAGGGCTCCTCTTCCTAGCGGTACAGGGGCGTCTCACTGTGACGGCGTCTCTTGCTGCAGAGCGTGGGCAGGCAGGCGCTCAGGCTTCAGTAGCTGTGGCTCGTTGGCTCAGGGGTTGCGACTCCTGGGCTTAGCTGCTCTGCGGCTTGTGGGATCTTCCCAGATCAGGGATTGAACCCGTGTCTCCTGCATTGGCAGGTGGATTCTGCTGAGCCTCCAGGGAAGCCCCTCAGGCCACTCTTGGTATTCTCCTAGATGATGCTTCCCTAGACCCTTGTTCTGTGACTCCCTTCCTTTCCACGTAGGGAAACACTNGATTGAACCCGTGTCTCCTGCATTGGCAGGTGGATTCTGCTGAGCCTCCAGGGAAGCCCCTCAGGCCACTCTTGGTATTCTCCTAGATGATGCTTCCCTAGACCCTTGTTCTGTGACTCCCTTCCTTTCCACGTAGGGAAACACTTGCTTGATTTGTCTCCACCCAGCAACCAGGCAGCACCCCAACGCCTCTTTCCCCGACAGCCATGATATGCTGGCCCCAGACAGCAGGGAGCGGCGCTCCTGCAATTAGGGATGTCGGGTGCCAGAGCCTCTGTTTGACTTGGAGTCTTGGGCCTGACCGCTGTGTTGTTCGGCTCCCAGATAAATAACATACTTCCCCGCCCCCACTCTTTTGTCTGGACTGTCCCAGCAGCTTCAGAAGCAGAGAACACCGGCTCTCCAAGCATGGTTCCCTGGACCCAGCAGCATTAGATTGCCGGGGAGCTTGTTAGCAATGTAGCTTCTCAGGCTCCACACCAGACCTGCTCCATCAGAAGCTCTGGGGGGGGTGAGTTGGTGTCTGATGGGGGCGGCAAGGATCTGTGTTTTAATAGCCTTCCAGATGATTCATGTAAAGGGTGAGGGTTGCTAAGTCAGGATCCTGGTGCTGGGTTAGAGTGTTTGGGGGCGTGAGGGGGGCCATGGTGCCAGTATTGGAGGGCATGTATTTGGGGGCATGAGAGGCATTTCTCATCTTTTTCAGATGCCCCCAAAGTGACTGGCTCTGCTAAACTCGTTTTTGAAATCCTGAAGACAGGCTCTGGGAAATGAGTTAGTCTCCCCTCCCCTCCTCCTCCGTCCCTCAGAACGCTGCTGACAGCTGATTAATGGGGAATGACTCTCCAAAGATTTCTTTACATATATTAGGTTAGCAAAGGCTTTGAAAACTTTTTGTGGCAATTGTGCCTGCGAAGATTCCCTCCATTGGCTCTCCTCGGGGATGGGGAAGTGTATTCGTCTCCTAGCGATTTAGACAATGACCTTGGTTCTTGAACCTCTCTGGCAGTGCTGGACTGGGAGACAGGGGCCTGGGGCCCACTTGGGCTCCAGCACAAATTCGCTGGATGACCTTGGCCAAGTCACTTCCCCTCTGGGCCTCAGTGGACTCCTCGGTTTAATTGCAGGGTCTGAGGGTCCCTAGAAGATTGTATCCAGGATTTGGGACCTGAAAATTATTTTCTGCTCTGAATGTCCAGAGCTGGGTCTGGTTGAGAAGATTCACAGAGCTGTGTTCCTAGATTGATTAATTCCAGGGAAGAAACGTGGGATTGTGAGAATGTGTGTGTGTGGACTTGTGTGTTTGTTGTGCAGTAGCTAGGTTGTGTCTGACTCTGTGGCCTGATGGACTACAGCACGCTGGGCTTCCCTGTCTTTCCCTGTCTCCCGGTGTTTGTTCAAACTTCTGTCCGCTGAGTCAGTGTTGCCATCCAACCATCGCGTCCTCTGTCGTCTCCTTCTCCTGCCCTCAGTCTTTCCCAGCATCAGGGTCTTTTCCAATCAGTTGGCTCTTTGCATCAGGTGGCCANCCCGGTGTTTGTTCAAACTTCTGTCCGCTGAGTCAGTGTTGCCATCCAACCATCGCGTCCTCTGTCGTCTCCTTCTCCTGCCCTCAGTCTTTCCCAGCATCAGGGTCTTTTCCAATCAGTTGGCTCTTTGCATCAGGTGGCCAAAGTATTGGAGCTTCAACTTAAAAAGCATCAGCCCTTCCAATGTATATTCAGAGTTGATTTCCTTTAGGATGGACTGGTTGGACCTCCTTGCTGTCCAAGGGACTCTCAAGAGTCTTCTCCAGCACCACAGTTCAGAAGCATCAATTCTTCGGCGCTCCGTCTTCTTTATGGTCCAACTCTCACATCCATACATGACTGCTCGAAAAACCTTTGTTGGCAAAGTGATGTCTCTGCTTTTTTAAGTGCTGTCTAGGTTTGTCATAGCTTTTCTTCTGAGGAGCAAGCTTCTTTTAATTTCACGGCCGCAGTGAACGTCTGTGCCCTAAAGACTGCTGTGGGCTGGAACTCGTCGAAGATGTAGACAAATACAGATAAAAGGAGCAGACCTCAGTTGTCTTTATTCCCTGGAAGATACATTAACCAAAAAGTGTTGACCGATCCTGGGTCGGTTGCTGTGAACTGCAAAACGTGAGCCATTCAAATGTGCTCACTGGAAAGAAACATTTCTTCAAATGCGCACGGACACCAAAGTTTTTGCAGGAAAGCTGGGAGTTGGCATGAAAGCAGAGCTTCCTTGGAAAGAGCTGGGAGTCCTTTAAAAACCCTCCAGAGGCAAATTCTTTATTTTCCCTTCAAGTGCAAAGCAAACCCTAGCGGGCAGGAATGGGAGAGAGCAGTGGAGAGAGCTTCCTGAGCACAAAGCCTCCCACTTTGTGTACCAAGATCTGGATCCCCAAACTTGGGGTGCGAATGGGGTGGCTGTCAGCTGCCTCCGGCTGCAAGCCCGGTTCATCCCAGGTATTAGCAGTCTCTGCGCGTGCATGATGTGTGAGAGGTTGGGAAGTGAACGCCTGCACTTCGTCAGTGGGGCACGTGCTTAGGCTGCAAAGGAAAGAGCATCGTAGCTTGTCTTTTTCAACCCGGTGATGCCTGCTGACCTACAGCCGGGTCCCAGCGTCCACCGGGCCACAGCTAGTGCTCCCTGCTGCCAGTCTCTGCTGAGCAACGGGAGACCCAAGGTACCAGCAGTGTGAGACCCAGGGCACTGCTGCCCAGCTCTAAGCCAGAACCTGGGGCCAAGGTTTCCAATGACCTTACTGTCGGAACCTACCCAGGGCAGCCAGGATAGAACCCATTACCCCTGGTCCTGTTGATTAATAGAGGGTGTGTGTGTGTGTGTGTGCGCGCACATGCGGGCACTCAGTCGTGCTCAACTCTGGGTGACCCCATGGACTGTAGCCTGCCAGGCTCCTCTGTCCATAGGATCTCCCAGGTAAGAATGCTGGAGGAGATAACCATTTCCTTCTTCAGGGGATCTTCCCTACCCAGGGACTGAACCCGAGTCTCTTGCGTCTCCTGTATCGGCAGGCGGGTTCTTAATCACTGAGCCAGCTATACAGATCCCAGCTGTAAATCCCAAGCCACAGAGCTCGTAAACTTCCGCACAGCCAGCCCTCTGGGGTTCAGACACCCTGGCTCACCAAGCTGTGTGACCCTGGGTACCTCTGTTTCTTCATCTCTTTGTCTGTAAAGCGGGGCTGGTACCTAACTGATGAAATGTTAGCTGAGGTGGTGCGCGAGAGGCACTTGGCGCTGCCGCTGACATTTAGTAGTTGCATAATCAACGTTTATTATTATTAAAGATTCGTCACACACGTTTACTGAACCAGATGACATTTATTACCAAGCCACACTGTAGCCAGAGGGACAGCGTGGACCCCAAAGCGGGGAACAGTTCAAAAGTGGCTTTGGTCCTGAGCCGGGTTCAAACCCCGACTCTGCCGTTTTCCAGTGGTGTGGCTCTCCTCGCTGGGAGAGGCCCGTCTGCCCCGGGGAGCCGTCCAGATAGGTGACCGAGTAGGCCGGAGTGGCCTGAATGCGGGGTTACAGTCACAGGCAGGACTGGAGCGCTGAGGACTCGCTCATTTGAATCTCACTGAAACAGCCTCGTTTGTCTCTCTTCAGCATACTTGGGGCATTGGTTCCAGCAGCCCTCGTGGGCACCAAAATTGCGGACGCTCGAGTCCCTTATATGGAATGGTACGGCGCAGCACGATACAGCTCACCCTCTGGATCCGTGGGGTCAGCATCCACGGCGACAGAGTGGGTTTCTGTTTTGCTGATTGACTTGGCTGCACGGGGTCTTGGTTGCTGTGCTGGGATCTCTGGGTGTGGTCCACGGGCTCTCCAGTTTTGTGCCCTGCATTTAGAGTGTATGGGCTCACTTGGTTGTCCTGTGGCCCGTGGGATCTTCGTTCCCCGGCCAGGAATCAAACCCGAGTCCCCCGCATCGCAAGGACCACGGGGCCGCCAGGGAAGCCCCTGTATTTCCCTTCAGTAGTGGCGATTCAGATGGCTCGCTCAAGGACACACGGCCAGTTACGTGGTCGAAGTCGGGGTGGAGAGCACGCGCGGGAGAAGACAGGATGGGAGGCGGAAGGGGAGAGCCACCGACGCTCAGGCCGAAGAGGATGGTGCTGATTCTGAGAAAGAAGTCCATCATGGGCGGAGCCAGGGAATGGAGAGGACCGAGTTCTCCTGGAGAGGGGCTGTGTGTCCCNATGACCACAGGAAAAACCATAGCCTTGACTAGACTGACCTTAGTTGGCAAAGTAATGTCTCTGCTTTTGAATATACTAACTAGATTGGTCATAACTTTTCTTCCAAGGAGTAAGCGTCTTCTAATTTCATGGCTGCAGTCACCATCTGCAATGATTTTGGAGCCCCCCATAATAAAGTCTGATACTGTTTCCACTGTTTCCCATCTATTTCCCATGAAGTGATGGGACTGGATACCATGATCTTCGTTTTTAGGGAACTAGTAAATAGCATAGGGAACTGTGCAGTGTCTTATAGTAACCTATAATGGAAAAGAACAGAGAAAAGACTGTATATATAAGTATTAAACTAAATCACTTTTCTGTATACCTGGAACTGACACAGTATTGTAAATCAACTACACTTCAATTAAAAAATTAAACAGAGCAAACACACCCCAAGGGAATCGAAGATTTAATGTGAAAATGAAATCATAAGACTTTTAGAAGAAAACATAGAAGAATTCCTCCATAATTTTAAAGTGCAAGGACTTTCTTTTGTATTATGTTCTTTTCCTGTTTTACACTTTAATTTTTCTTCTTGTGCTGAGAACGTTGAAGACCTACTCCCTTAGCAACTTTTAAATATGTAATACACTATAAGAATTGATGGTTTTGAACTGTGGTGTTGGAGAACTCTTGAGAGTCCCTTGGACTGCAAGGAGATCCAACCAGTCCATTCTGAAGGAGATCAGCCCTGGGATTTCCTTGGAAGGAATGTTGCTAAAGCTGAAACTCCAGTACTTTGGCCACCTCATGTGAAGAGTTGACTCATTGGAAAAGACTCTGATGCTGGGAGGGATTGGGGGCAGGAAGAGAAGGGGACGACTGAGGATGAGATGACTGGATGGCATCACGGACTCGATGGACGTGAGTCTGAGTGAACTCCGGGAGATGGTGATGAACAGGGAGGCCCGGCGTGCTGTGATTCATGGGGTCGCAAAGGGTCGGACACGACTGAGCGACTGAACTGAACTGAACTGATAATTAACTATAGTCATCATGCTGTATATTACATTCTCATGATTTATTTATAACTGGAAATTTGTACCTTTTGACATCTTCATTCATTTTGTCTACTCCCTATCAATCTGTTCTCTTTGTGAGCTCGGGGTTGTTTAAAATTCTACATATAAAAAATTCTTTTTATTATACTTTATGAAAGCATTGGTTCATGACAGATAAAAAGTCTTTCAGCACAAATAATTTGAAATATGCGCATGCTCAGTGTGTCTCTTTGTGACCCCCATAGACTGTAGCCCACCAGGCTAAAAAAAAAAAAAAAAATTCTACATATAAGTGAGATCGTATGGTACTTGTCGTTCTCTGTCTGATTTATTTCACTTAGCATAACATCCTCAAGGTCCATCCACGTTGCTTCAAATAGCAAGATTCCCTTCTTTTTTATGGCTGCGTACCAGTCCATCGCGCTTCCCAGGTGGCTCAGGGGTTAAAGAATCCACCTGCAATATGAGAGAAGAAGGAGCTGTGGGCTTGATCCCTGGTGGGGGGGAAGATCCCCTAGAGAAAGGCATGGCAACCCACTCCAGTATTTCTGCCTAGAGAATCCATGGTCAGAGGAGCCTGGTGGGCTACAGCCCATGCGATCACGAAGAGGCAGGCGTGACTGAAGCGGCGGAACATGCAGGCACGCACTATTCCACTGATGTGTATGCACACGTTCTTTCTTCATCCACCCATCAGTGGGCGCTCGGGTTGCTCCCTTGTCTTGAGCATTGTAAATAATGCTGCAAGGAACAGCGCTGGAGGAGGGGTGCACAGGGACTTTCTGTTTATGATTCAAAAATTTAGGAGCCATTAAAAAAAGACTGGTGAATCTACTTGTGGGCTTCCCAGCTGGTGCTGGTGGTGAAGAAGCTGCCTGCCAATGCAGGAGACATAAGAGACGCAGGTTCGATCCCTGGGTCGGGAAGATTCTCTGGAGGAGGAAATGGCCACCCGTCCCAGTATTCCTGCCTGGAGAATCCCATGGACAGAGGAACCTGGTGAGATATCGTTCGTGGAGTCACAAAGAGTCAGACAATGTGAAGTGAATGAGTATACACACGCAATCTACTTATATAAAAAAATATTCTGCACTCTGAAAAAATCTTATCATGAGCAAAGTCAAATGACAATCTGGGAAAAATGTAATTCATATCAGAGGCAAAGAAAGGGCTAATCTCTCTCCAGAAGAACTTACAGAAATTGATTAGAGAAAGTCAAACAACACAACATAAGGCAGATAATCTTATGAACAGACAGTTCAGAAAGGAAAGGAAGGGCAGAAAAGGGCGTCCTGAATTGCCTGAACGAGCACAGAGTTGAGCCTGCTTGTAGCAGGATCCGCGTCCTAGGGTGACATCCACAGGTTGTTTTCCCTCCTCAACTGGCAAGACTCTGAAGGTAAGACGACCCCTTCTATCTGTGCGTCTGTGGGAGAAATGGACCCTCTCCACCTCTGCTGGTGGCCCAGTGTCTAGGCTCTGTGGCAGCTTAGCAATATCCATCAACATTTCAAATGCACGCTCTCTCACCCAGAAACTCCCCCTTTGGGGAAGTCATCTTACAGAAATACTTGCAGGCGTGAGATGGCAACTGCTTACAAAGTTGCTCCTGCCACATTGTTCATAGTAGCAAATAATTGGGAACAGTCCACACCCACCAATCAGAGGCTGGTTAAGGAAATTATGGTCTATCCATACAATGGAAAACCATGGTCAAGGGGAAAAATTAAGTGGAGAGACAGCATGTTCGACAGTTTGTCTTGTGTCAAAAAAGTCAAGACTGAGAATGGACATTCTTATTTGCCTGGGCATGCAGAAGGAATGTTGGAAAGATACCTAAGGAAGCGTGAGCAGTGGTTACCTGGGGGAGGGGCTGCGGGTCGACAGATGCAGGCAGAGGTGGGAGACAGGGTACTGTGTACTTTGTCGTGTCTTTTGGTTTTTGAAGCAAGTTAATGAGACTGCTGTTCGAAAATTAAAATGAAATGAAATTTAAAATAAAACTGCCCAAGGACGCACATTACGTTTCATACACTCGTCTCTGTTCTCAGATGCACCCTCTCAGACTGAAGAAGAAAAACCTGGAGAGTGGTTTCTGTCTGGCTCAGCCATCCTCCTCCCATGAACTGGAAATACCCATTTATTCCAGAGAACCTTCCCGGGTTAGCCAGATACCTGGCTGTGGCCGGTTACGGCTGCTGCTTCTGCTTGCCCTCCACCCCTCGCTTTCCCGCTTCTCAGGGCCCCCAGCCCCCTGTCTCCCTCCCTTGCCCTCCATTCCTAGAACCCTGCCCCCTGGTCCCAGCAGACAGGGGTACTTGAGACTGGCACCTGCCCAGTTAGCAGTGATCCCCTGTCAGGGAATGCGAACGCCTTCCCCCTTGGGCTGGAGCAAAGATGCCTTCTTGTTCCTGCAGGGCATGAACGAGGACACCTACAGGTGCTGGCCTATTGCTGGCCACTCTTTGGGGCCACGTGGTGGCCAGCTTGCGGGGAAATCCTCACTGCAAGAGGCAGAGACCAAACTGGAGAGAAACCAGTGTGGTGGTCGTGTCTCTAAGCCGCTGCTGGATCAGACCTCATCTGGTCAGACAACGCTGGGCAGCGGTTATGTGAGCCAATGGGTTCCCTTCATGGTTGAAGGCAGTGAGAAGTGGGTTTCCTGAAAGCCTCCTCAGAAAGCCATCCCACGTTCTTACCCCCTTTTGCACGTGAAGAACTGAAGCTCAGGGTGGCCGGTGCACAGCGGTCACTGAAGAGCCCTGGGCGAGCCCCCATGCCCAGGGCCGGCATGCGCTGTTCTACTGCCAGCGCTAAAGGCGGGGCCTCCTAGGATGCACCATCATGCTGAACCTGGAGACAGCTGTGGTGTAACGGACAGGGCTCGGTGCCCCTTCTGTAACACAAGGGGTGGGGCTATCTTCAGGCTCCTCCTGAAACCCCAGGCTTTGCGGGTTGGGGTTGTGTGGGTCACCAGGGTCTGTAGGTACCTTCCTCAGATCACCTTGGTCCAGGGGGCATCTTTCTGTTCTCTGGGCTGCTTAACACCACACTATTTACTTAAAGAGCTTTACTGAGATACAGTGGACTTACCACGAACTGCACGGAGCTTTTAACGTTAATCTTTATTGGAGTATAGTTGCTTTGCGGGCCCCAGGTGGCGCTAGTGGTCAAGAACCCACTTGCCAAGGCAGGAGACATAAGAGATGTGAGTTCGCTCCCTGGGTCAGGAAGATCCCCTGAAGGAGGGAATGGCTACCCACTCCAGCATTCTTAACTAGAGAATCCTGTGGACAGGGGGGCCTGGTGGGCTATGGTCCGTGGGGTCCCAGAAGAGTCGGACATGACTCTTGAGGACTTGGCGTTTTACAACGTTGTGTCAGCTTCTGCTGTGCAGCAAGATGAAGCAACTATACACGTACACACATCCCCGCTTTTCTGGACTTCCTTCCTGCTGAGGTCACTACGGTGCAAAGTCGAGTTCCCCGAGCTATATGGTAGTTTATGCGACAGCTATATGGTAGTTATCCTCTGGAGAAGGAAATGGCAACCTACTCCAGTATTCTTGCCGGGAAAATCTCATGGATGAAGCCTGGTAGACTACCGTCCACGGGGTTGCAAAGAGTCAGACACGCCTGAGCGACTTCCCTTCACTTCATACATTGTTGAAACCATCGCCAGCCTCACGATGATGAACACGCAGTGAAGTGAGTGTCACTCAGGCGTGGCCGACTCTTTGAGGCCCCCTGGACTACACAGTCCCTGGGATTCTCCAGGCCAGGATACAGGAGCAGGGAGCCTTTCCCTCCTCCAGGGGCTCTCCCCAACCCAGGGATTGAACCCAGGTCTCCCGCATTGCAGGCGGAATCTTTACCAGCTGAGCCACAGGGGAAGCCCAAGAATGCTGCAGTGGGTAGCCTATTCCTTCTCCAGGGGATCTTCCTGACCCAGGAATCGAACCAGGGTCTCCTGCATTGCAGGCGGATTCCTTACCAGCTGAGCTACAAGGGAAGCCTGATGAACACACATCAGCTCTGAAAGTTTCCCCGTGCCCCAGCCATTCTCCCCCGCTCCCACAGGCAACCACTGGTCTGCTCTGTCGTTTTGATCAGTTCCCATTCCTTAGAATTTTATACAGATGGAATCATACAGGATTTTCTCTAGCTTATTTCTGTAGCATAATTATTTTGCAATTCACCCATGCCATCGTGTACATTAACAGTGTACCTTTATGTTGCCGAGTCTTCCATTCTACGGATGCATCACGGTTCATCTGTTACCTGCTGGTGGATCTCTGGTTGTCTCCAGTTTGGGGCCAGTTGTATAAAGCTTCAGTGAACATTTGCTTGCGTTTCTCATAGGTAAACAGCAAAGACGAAATGACCGGATCACACGGTAGGTGATTTACCTTTTAGGCAACTGCCAGATGTTTCCAACGTGACTGTGCCATTCTGCCCTCCTCCCAGCTGTGTCTGCAGGTCCCATCTCCCCTCCAGCACTCGGGGTGGTTGGACTTTTGATTCGTAGCTATTCTAATAGATGTACAGTGGCATCTCACTGTGGTTTTAATCGCTGTTTCCTTAATGCCTAATGAGGTTGAGCATCTTTTCATTTGCTTATCTCTTGTCTACATACCTTCTTAGGTGAAATGTCATATAAATTTTTTGCTGTTTTAAGAAGTTAGTGTGAGAGACGCTTCCCTGGTGTTCCGGGAGTAAAGTATCCACCTTCCAACTGAGGGGACATGGGCTCAGCCCCACCTGGCACAGCACAGTTAAGCCTGCATGCCGCGCCTAGAGAAGCCTGTGCCCCATAACGAAGACTCAGAACAGCAGTGCCCCCCGCAAAAAAAATTCAAAAAAGTAACTTAATATGAAATGATGGTAAACTTCTGGCAGATAGCTGCTGCAGGTCTAAGACTTCCTCAGCAAGGCTGCCTTTTCCCTCCCTGCAGTTCCTCCTCATCTCTCGTGCCAGCCTACCCCACCTCCACACCCTCCTGGGTCACCTGGGCCAGAGAAGACTGACCTTCCTGTGTTCATGTCCCTTCCCTGTCTTGTGGTCAGGAAGCCAGAACTTCAGCACCCATTCTGGCCCTGGCCCCAGTGAGCAACTTCCTGCCCATCTCTGGGACGTAGGGGTCATTTGTAACAGAGGTTAAATGGGGTCATTCCTTAGAACCTTCCTCGCGTCACCAGTTACTGCCTGTGTGGCTTCAGGCAAGTTACTTAGCCTCTCTGTGCTGCAGCGACCTCATCCTAGCCTGAGGATGACAACGTGTTAGCGCCTGGCGCACGGGGTTGCTGTGAGGTCCAGATGAAATGATAACCGTGGAGCCCCTAGAAGCAGCCAGCACACAGATCAGTGCTCTGTAAAGCCCGGCTCTTCTCTGATAGTCTGAGACCTGCCCTCAGCGTCTCCGCCACCCGCCTCTGCATGGTCTATACCAGTCCCAGGCTTCGAGCTTTCTCACGGGGCTGTTCCTTCCTCCAGACGTTCGCCCTCATGCTCTCGGCCAGTTGTTACTTTCCTCTGCTCAC
>SJYV01005445.1:1540258-1558913 GCA_006410875.1 Neotragus pygmaeus | reverse complement strand
CTCTCGTGCCAGCCTACCCCACCTCCACACCCTCCTGGGTCACCTGGGCCAGAGAAGACTGACCTTCCTGTGTTCATGTCCCTTCCCTGTCTTGTGGTCAGGAAGCCAGAACTTCAGCACCCATTCTGGCCCTGGCCCCAGTGAGCAACTTCCTGCCCATCTCTGGGACGTAGGGGTCATTTGTAACAGAGGTTAAATGGGGTCATTCCTTAGAACCTTCCTCGCGTCACCAGTTACTGCCTGTGTGGCTTCAGGCAAGTTACTTAGCCTCTCTGTGCTGCAGCGACCTCATCCTAGCCTGAGGATGACAACGTGTTAGCGCCTGGCGCACGGGGTTGCTGTGAGGTCCAGATGAAATGATAACCGTGGAGCCCCTAGAAGCAGCCAGCACACAGATCAGTGCTCTGTAAAGCCCGGCTCTTCTCTGATAGTCTGAGACCTGCCCTCAGCGTCTCCGCCACCCGCCTCTGCATGGTCTATACCAGTCCCAGGCTTCGAGCTTTCTCACGGGGCTATTCCTTCCTCCAGACGTTCGCCCTCATGCTCTCGGCCAGTTGTTACTTTCCTCTGCTCACTTGCTGTGATGGCCTCCCCCACGGAGCCGGCTGTGACTGATTCCAAACCCTCGTCAAACTCTCAACTCACACGGCCCAGCTTCCATTTCCAGGGCATCTGTTTGCCTTTGTCTATCTGTAGCTTTTTAAAATGCTGTTTTCATCTTGCGGTCCTGCCTCCTTGCGGCTGAAGCTGCCAAAGGCGGAAGCTAGGTCTGCCCCAGCTGCCTGGGGGCTCTGGTGGGGAAGGAGCCAGGCCGTCACCTTTCATAAGGGCCTGGCCGACTCCTCTGCCCGCTGAAGGGTTCGCATGCCCGATTCCCGATGGCTTCGTTAGAGCTTGTACTGGGTCAGGCCCCAGGGGCCCCCGGGAGGCCCGGGCGGAACCGCACTCACACCCTGGCTCTGCCCCTTTCTGCCGGGCAGCCTGGCCCTGGGCTAAAGAAAGCCAGCCTGGGTGCCTCAGAGCTCCCAAAGGAGGCGGGCTGCCCCTGGCGGGGAGGGCGGCTTGGACAGAGCACTATGGAGCTGGCAATTAAATGTTTTCCAATCCAGGAACAAACCCATGTATTGACTGGAGGTCAGAAGAATGAGATGCCCCAGAAAGAGCAAAGGCTTGCCCCAGGCTCTCTCAACGGGCCCATCCATCTCTGCGATGGGGGCCGTGTGGGCGGCCTGGAAGGCAGTGACGGGCTTTGCCAGAGCCCCGTGGGCCTGGCAAGGAGAGGCAGGCGGCCTCTTTGGAGACAGAAGTCTCAGGCTCACAGACAGCGGGAGGGGACTCAATGGGCCTGAAGCACGGTGCTGGGGCCAGAGGCCGGTTGACGTTCCAGGGACAAGCTGAGCTTCTGTAGCGAAGTCGGGCTGAGAACGTTATTACCCGAAAAGGCCTTGGAGATGACTCCATGCTGCTCTGTTACTGACCAGCTGTGTGACTTTGGACAAGTCACTAAACCTCTCTGAGTTCATTTCCTCACCCGTAATATGGGAATGAGACTAGTGCTTGCTGTAAAGGGTTTACGTGAGGAACAGTGGGGGTTAGCTGTGATTATCGTGCACTCTCACCATTTTACTGGTGAGGGGACCGAGGTTCAGAGAGGCGCGGTGACTTGCTCAGATTTGCTCAGCAGGTTCGTGCTAAGTCAAACATGACTTCCGGGTCTCCTGATTCGAAGTCCACAAGAATAAGTGTTGGGGCGCTATTGAGAGGCAGTCTGATGGAGTACGAGGCCACAGACACCAGGTTTGTGTGCCAGTCCTGGTTCTGAACAGCCGTGCGACTGTGGGGAAGTAACTCGGCATCTCTGAAACTCAGTTTCCTTGACTTGGAAATGGGCATCCTGGGAGCAAAACTGCATGGCTTAGAGGATGAAAGGGGCGTAGACCCAAAGCACGTGGCAGTGCTAAGGATGTGGGTGAGTGAGTTAGGCTGGAGCTGAGGGCCAGGGACGGAAGGAAGAAGGCTACATCTGCAGAATTCCCCCTGTGGGCAGGGGGCCAAGCTTCAAGGCGAAGACTAAGAACTCAGGGGAAAGGCTCCCTTCCTGCCTCGGGGATCTTGCAAACACTGGTCCTTCTGCCAAGAACACTCTTTCTTTCCCTCTTGACTCAGTTTTTTCTGTTCTTCCCTCAGGTCTCAAGTCCCACCTTCTCTGGGAAGCCCTCCTTAACTTCCCCAATCAGATCAAATCTCTTAAATGCGGACTAACCCAGTGTTTCCCATTTCCACACAGCAAACAGATTTTATGATGCAGTAACATTAAGGCAATGGCACCCCACTCCAGTGCTCTTGCCTGGAAAATCCCATGGATGGAGGAGCCTGGTGGGCTGCAGTCCATGGGGTCGCTAAGAGTCAGATACGACTGAGCGACTTCACTTTCCCTTTTCATTTTCATGCATTGGAGAAGGAAATGGCAACCCACTCCAGTGTTCTTGCCTGGAGAATCCCAGGGACGGGGGAGCCTGGTGGGCTGCCGTCTATGTGGTTGCACAGAGTCCGACACGACTGAAGCGACTTAGCAGCAGCAGCAGCAGCAGCAACATTAAGTCACAACTTTACCTTTGCGAGTCATTGGTTAACGTCTGGCTCTGCTTCTGAACTGCAGGTTGGGGGAGGTCTGGGACCGTCCCTGGGCGTTGGGGAGGCGCTCCACCCTCTGGGACGGAACCAGCGCCATTGGCGGTCAGCTCTGGAGTCGGGGTGTTGTCCAACGTGCGAGGCGAGAGACGATTTTAAGAGGCACACGGTTTTTGAAATTGTGGATTTAATATTTACAACGTTCTTGGAAAAAAAGGCAACTAACGAGACTTGGAGTCTGATGGATGAGGTTAAACGAAACACGTGGGTTGCTTTAAAGAAGAACGTTCGCAATGCAGCATAGTTCCGAGGATATGCATAGTTCGGAGGGTATGCGGATGGGCAGAAACCGGAGCAGGCACCGGGGTTCCAAGCCCGGCCGGGCGGCGGCTGAGCGGCCAGGTGCGGGGCCGCGGAGAGCACGAGGGGGCGCTCGGGCCACGCCTGTCGCAGTTGCGAGGCGAACCGCGCCTCCTGGGCCCGGATGCCCGCGCCCCTCGGGGACGCCCCTCCTGGTGCCCTGAGGGGCGCTCCTGAGCGGCGGCGCCTCCGTTGGGGTCACCCGGGGGTGGGAGCAGAGCCAAACCCGTCCCTGGGGGTGGGGTGGGCGCCGCCCCAGCCAGCGCTGTACCGGCCTCGCCCAGGAGCCAGTGGGGAGGCTCTGGGGAGGAGCGGCCTAGACCCGGGAGAGGGGCGCTGCGGGGTCAGGATGGAAAGGCGGGAGTTCAAAGCCTGGTCTGCCATCAGCCGGTGCCGCGGGGGTGGGGGGGGGCAGCAAGCTGCTCAACCTTCACGTGCCTGTTCCTACACCTCTAACCAAATTGCTGGGCGGGTTAAATGAATGAACAGGGGCTTGGCATTGTGCCTGGCAGGAGAGAAAGCACTGAATGTTGGCAGAGTACACCATCAGTGCTCGTTGAGTGAGTGGGTGGGGAGCAGATACCCCAGTAGAAGCTGAAAAAGCAGTCCCAGCTGGACTCCGGTGCCGACTGCAGTGGGCCTCTGCAACCAGGGTGTCAGAGTCCCGCCGGGGGCAGGGTGACGTCTGGGTGGCGCTCACTGGGCCGAATCACGCTGTTTACACACCGCCCCCCCCCCGCCCCGCCTCCCGGGCACCAAGGGCTGGGGAACACGCGTGGATCAGAGGGCAGGGTGAGGGGCACCAACTCTGGAGCTGTGGGCGCGTCGCTTCAGTGGTCTGAGCTTTAGCTTGTCCATCAGTCCCACGAGGGCTGACGCTGCCCTTCCCTGAAGCTGTGATGCCCACAGGTAGTGCCTGGCACCTAGAAGGTGTAAATTGCCAGACGTGAATTTCCTTCCTTTATCCTCTCCCCCGTCCTCACCAGGGGGGTTTCTTGGAGAGTGAGGGAGGAGAAATAGAGCCAGGAGGCAGGAACAGGACATGGAGCGTGGCCACGGGCGGACCCCTGGGCCAGGGCTGGAGGGGAAGGAAGAAGGGACGTGGTCCTGCCCCCACTCAGAGACACCCCAGAGGCTCGCTGCCTCTTTCCCTGGGAAAGCCCATTCATTCTCAGCTAAAGGAGGCAGGGATGTGTGGCCATGAACTCGGCGTTTTTATGAGTTTATAAACTGCTGAGGACATGGCTGCTCTGAGCGCTGGGCCATTAATGGCCCATCAATTCATGCTCCAGCTGGCTTTATGGGGTGCTGGGCAGGCAGGTGCCGGCCCCCTTCACCGCCCTCTGCCCGAGGCCCCAGCTCATCTCTGGGGCTTCTGGACACAGGAAGCACCACTTACTGCAGAGCCATACGGGGCTGCCCCTCCCTGAGTGAACTTCGGCCTCAGTCAACTCAGCCCTAAAATGGGAGTAGCCACGCCCATTCGCAGGGGGGATGGAAAGCTGAAATCAGACCATATTGGATCTGTCGTGGGGCCCTGGTCAGCGCGCCATCGTCAGAGCACATCCGGCCGCCGCTGCTTTTCCCGCCCTACTGGGACCACTCTATCCTGGCCAGCAGCATCTCACCCTGTGCTGCTGGGCAGCCTCCTCACAGTGCTCTCTGCTTCCACCTTCCAAGCATGCCCTCCACGGAGCAGTCAGAGGGAACTGTTTAAGAACGAGCCAGATCTCGGTACAGCTCTGCTCAACACCCAGCAGTGGCCCCCGTGTGCAGCCAAAACCCCTCCAAGCTTCTGCCACCTGCTGAGTCCCCTGCTCCGGGCGCTCCGGCCTGTGTTCTGGACCTTGTCTGTGTCTTCCTGCCAGTGTCCCATGGACACACGGCTTCTTGTTGATGGTGACAGTGATGCCGATGCTGATGAGACGATGGTGGAGATGATGAGCAGGAGGCAGTGTGGTGATGGGGACGATGAGGAGGAGGATGGTGGTGGTGATGCTGGCGATGACGGTGATGGGGGTGATGGCAGAGAAGGTGGCGAATGTGCCTGTGGTGCTGGGGATGCTGATGACAGCTGGTTTCTGTTTTGTGCTTACTGTGTGGATTCGAATCCTGGCTCTTTTTTTTCTTTTTAACCAGCTAAAGCTTGGGGCAAGTTACTTATCCCCTCCATACCTTGGCTTCCTCACTGTGAATTGCCTGGGCAATCTGCCTCCTCAACAGTAAATCTGAGGACTTCCGAGGGTTGCCGTGAGGTTTAGCAAGATGCTGTTCACGGGACGCCGAGCAGTGCCCGGCCCCAGGCGTGCGCTCAGCACTTTGCTTACCAGTGGGTCCCGGGTACTCAGTGCACCCACACAGCGCCTCGTTTAACCCCACAACTACACGGGGCCTTGTTACCCTATGCAGAGACTGAGGCTCAGGCTAAGTGACAAGGCCAAGGACACACAGCTGCCAAGGGGAGGGGGCGGCTTTGCTCTGTGTCCATCTCTGCATAACAAGCCACCCCAAACCTAGTGGCTTAAAAAGCGCCGCCACTGCTATCTGTCGTGCCGTGGGCTAACCGGGCTCTGGCGCCGCCCCTGGCGTCAGCCAGCCCTGCCCTCGCGTGGAGGCAGCGCTGGTGCATCCGCAACGGCTGCACCCGTGGCTGGACACTGGCTGGTCGAGGGCTCAGCTGGGGCTGGCGGTGGAGCGCCTTTGTCTTCCTTCATGTGGCCTCCTCGCCGGGTAACACGGCCACCAGGTTCCTAGGAGCATCCTAGAGACGAAGGAGAGAGCTACGCCCAGCCTTGGGGCTTGCATGGTATCACTTCTGCTGTACTCTACCGGCCAGAGCTGTCCAGAGGTGGCCAGAGTCCAGGGAGGGACATGGACTCCACCCCCGGGGTGGCAGACGCAGCGAGGATTGGCTGCCATTTGTGATTCACCATGCGCACCCCTGCCCCCAACTGGCCAGCTTCTGCTCTTCCCACGGGAGCGCTTTCCGTGCGCATGCGTGTGTAACTGTAGCAGGAGGAGGCAAACCTCCATCTCCACCCGTGATTCCCTCTTCTTCACTCCTGGTCCCTCTTTCCCCATATTCTTGTTCCTGCGGGCTGTCCCTGGACCAGCCGACAGCTGAGTCAGAGATCTGGAGCTGGAGACTGAAGCCAGCAACCGCCAGGGGGCAGCAGAGCCAAAGGCTTGGGCGCAGCCCCGTCCCAGGGCCACAGTCGCGGCTGGGCGGGGAGAGGGGCAGCTGGAAGGGCAGAGGCTGGAAGGGCAGAGGTTGGACCTCGTGCTTGCCAGGCTGCACGCCCAGCCGTTCATTTGGAGTGGAGTGCCGCACCCTCTATTTTTGGGTGTCCTGAGGGGTCAGGAGCCTTGAGTGCCAGTCCTGTCTCTGCGTGACCTTGGACATCACCTCCACCCCCAGGCCTCCGGGGCTCGGTGTCCCTTCTGGGCAGGAAGTGGTGGATTGGTGAGTTTCTGAACTGCGCTCGTCTCTGAAGGGAGGCAGGGTTGTGCGGCTCCCCCCTCCATCTAGGGCTGGGCCCCCACACCCTCTGTTATTATTATTGCTGTTGCTGTTTTCGTCGCTCAGTCGTGTCCAGCTCTTTGCGACCCCATGGACTGTAGCCCGCCAGCCTCCTCTGTCCATGGGGTTTCTCAGGCAAGAATACTAGGGCAGGTTGCCATTTCCTTCTCCAAGGGATCTTCCCGACCCAGGGATCGAACCCAGGGCCTCTTGGCAGGGAGAGCCTTTACCGCTGAGCCACTTACATGGGATGTTAAAACGAGGAACTCTCAGAACAAGCTCCCTCAGGCCCTGTGCAGCCTGATGGAGGGAAGCCCTCCCCAGCCAGGCCCGGGAGGTCCCACGAGCCAGGGGCAGGACGAAGCCATTGCCCATCTCTCTTCCCTTTGTCCAGGAGACCCCCTTCACTCTCCGAGGGGACCCTGGGCTTCTGCAGAGAGGGGAGGGCGACCTCCGGGCCCCTGGGGCCCCTGGGTGGGGTGGGGCTGAGCCACAGTTAGCTCTCGGGAGAGTCGAGGGGAGCTCGGGGTGCGGGTGGGGGTGACAGGCTTGGGCCTGGTCCCAGGGTGGGTTTGAGGTCCTCACCTGTGTCCACCGTGACGCGCGCCACACTCCTCGGGGTTCTCCCGTGTCCTGCTGTGGGTCCAGGACTGTCCCGCGGGGAGTATCCAGATCCACTCTCTATGCCCAGGGCCCAGCTGGCACCTCGTGGGGTGCTGGTGAGAGTGGGCTGCGCTCCATGGGCCAGGGACTGCGGCGCTGCTCACTGGGTTAACTCCCCCCAGGCAGCCCCTCCACTCTGCAGGAGGTACCATTGTGTTCCTGTTCGCTGGTGGGGGAACCGAGGCCCAGAGAACAAAGCCAACTCTTGAGAATCGTGCTCNACCCCCTTCACTCTCCGAGGGGACCCTGGGCTTCTGCAGAGAGGGGAGGGCGACCTCCGGGCCCCTGGGGCCCCTGGGTGGGGTGGGGCTGAGCCACAGTTAGCTCTCGGGAGAGTCGAGGGGAGCTCGGGGTGCGGGTGGGGGTGACAGGCTTGGGCCTGGTCCCAGGGTGGGTTTGAGGTCCTCACCTGTGTCCACCGTGACGCGCGCCACACTCCTCGGGGTTCTCCCGTGTCCTGCTGTGGGTCCAGGACTGTCCCGCGGGGAGTATCCAGATCCACTCTCTATGCCCAGGGCCCAGCTGGCACCTCGTGGGGTGCTGGTGAGAGTGGGCTGCGCTCCATGGGCCAGGGACTGCGGCGCTGCTCACTGGGTTAACTCCCCCCAGGCAGCCCCTCCACTCTGCAGGAGGTACCATTGTGTTCCTGTTCGCTGGTGGGGGAACCGAGGCCCAGAGAACAAAGCCAACTCTTGAGAATCGTGCTCCCTGTGGGTAGCAGAGGCAGGATTTGAACCCAGGTCCACAGGGCTAATCATTTCACCGCCTTCCTGTGAGCAGACGTTGAATGAATGCATGGGTCCCCGGCCTGGTGCCTTAGTGTCTGGCAAAGGCTGGATACGCAGGGTAGAGATGGTCAAGATGTCTGGCTCCCTGGAGCCCGAGGCACTGTGAACCTTGTCCCCTGCAGTTTAACTTCTCTCTTCTCTCGGAGGCAAACTCAGGGGAACAGGGCGAGTGTCTTCTGACTGACTATTGGACCGGCTGGGTGATACCCATTAGCGCTCTGGGATACTGGCTTTGAGTCTTCACGTGGCTCTGGAATGGCACCTCTTCAAAAAACACAGAACCTTCCTGTGATTAATTGTTCACTTGCTTGGTTGATTTATTCAGTGAATATTTACTGAGTGCCTGCTCTGTGCCAGAAAAAGGCGGTGTGGCTCGTGCTTTAGGGAAACGAGATGGGGATGTCCCTGGTGGTCCAGTGCAGGGGACTTGGGTTCTGGTCCGGGAAGAGCCCGCATGCTGAGGAGCAGCTAAGCCCGTTGCCACAGCTACAGAGACAGCACCACCCTGGAGCCTGCAAGCTACAGCTGCTGAGCCTGCGTGCTACAGGTACTGACGCCTTCGCACCTGAAGTCAGGGCTCCACAGGAGAAGCCACCGCAGTGAGAAGCCTGCAGACTGCAGCTGGAGCGCAGCCCCGACTCGCTGCAACCGCAGGAAGCTTGTGAGCAGCAACGAAGACCCAACGCAACCAAGGAGATAGATAAATAAAATTTAAAGGGAAAAAGGAATCAGCTCAAAATAAAAAAGAGAGGAAATGAAACAAATAAGAAGCAAGGAAACAGATCTCTGGGGGCTGGGGGACATAACTGTCACCCCAGGCACAGGACCCCAGTTGGATAGCCACCGAGAGAGGCACTGGACTTCAGGCAGACGGACCAGAAGGTGCAAAGGCCCTGGGGCAGAAACGGAGGGATGGACTGGAAACGTAGAAAGGAGGCCTGTGTGGCAGAGGTGGTGGGAGCTGTCCCAGTGGGAGGCGATGATGGCTTGCACCAGGGCAAGGGCCGAAGAAACAGGGAGGCGTGGCTGGGGCAAGATAGGGAGGAAGTGGAGTCACAGCTTTGTGGGCACAGCCTCCCTTCTCTGCAGAACTCCCCAAGGAGGGAGATGGAAGGAGCGTCCCTGGAGTACGAGGGCTTCCACCAGGCTGGAGGATGGTGAGGCCTCCGAAGGAGGGCTAAGAGAGAGCACTGTCAGGAACCACAGGGGCACGTGTGGCTGAGGAGGGCAGGGGATGAAGGGGTGAACGGGCAGTGTGGCATTGTGCAGGGGTTCAGGTGGGCTGCTTCAACAGCAGGCACATCTGGCCCAGTGGCTTGCTAGCTCTGTAGCCTCAGGGAAGTTATTTAAACTTGCTAGGCCTCAGTTTTCTCATTTGTAAAGTGGGTACACAATTACCTCTTGCTCAAGGTTGTGGGGACTGAGTAGGATCATGGGTGTAAAGCCTGGTGCAGAGATGAGGACTCCAAAGGGTCCTCACTCCAGCACTTGGGTTTCTCTGCAGATGGGGAAGCCTGGGACCTGAGTTCACAGGACTGTCCACGCCACCCCAAAGACCTCGGACCACAGGGGCCAACTGGGGTCAGGGCCAGTATCCTAACCCTGCCCCTGGCCCACCCTGCCTTCTCTGGGGGCTTTCCCACCCCCACTCAGCTGCCACCCGGAGGGACCCAAGTTACAGCAGAGCTTCTCACAGATAGCCAGTACTCAGAGAGGTATCCCAGAGACTGGGGTGTCACAGAAGCAGCCCTGTGATATTTGCGTTGTCATTT
The DNA here is from genome assembly GCA_006410875.1 of Neotragus pygmaeus. Lineage (NCBI taxonomy): Eukaryota > Metazoa > Chordata > Mammalia > Artiodactyla > Bovidae > Neotragus > Neotragus pygmaeus. The sequence continues at coordinate 1,549,179 of SJYV01005445.1, read as the reverse complement.
GCATTTTATTTGCAAGAGCCAGTTTATACCTTACCCTCCCTTCTCAAGCAAGGACCCTGAGAGAGGCCTCAGTCCTGGCATCCAAGAGGGGAACAGGCACGGCTTGTGACTCCCAAGTCCCGGGTTCAAATGCTCTTCCCTGGAACCCCAGGTCCCGTTTGCAATGGGAAGACCCCTCACCTCCTCCGCTGAGGCAGTCTCTCATTCAGCGAATGTTGATTGTGCTTCTACCGCCAGGCAGCTGCCGATCCATGCCCTGGGGACCCTGTGTGCCAAGGTAGGCCCCGGGCCAGCTCTCATGGAAACCACCTGCTGTGCGGAAACAGTTACTGCGACCCCGAGGACTGTAGCCCGCCAGGCTCCTCTGTCCGTGGGACTCTCCATGCAAGGATGCTGGAGTGGGCTGCCATTCCCTTCTCCAGGGTTAGCAAGTCAGCCAGTCTATAAATGAGATAACTAAGGATCACAGGACGTGATAGGAAGGGAAGAAACAGGATGGCGTGGGCAAGCCTGGCCCTCAGCAGTGCCCGTTTGCCATCCTCACTGCTGGACCAGGTTGCAGGAGGTGGGTGAGCCCATAGACCTGTCCACCCCCAGGGCTGCATCGAGATGGTAGCAGTGGCCGCCCTGTCACCGAGGCCTTGAGCTCTGGGCCAGGGGTAGGGAATGGATGGTCAGAGCAGCAGGGGAGGGCCCTGGCTGGTCTGGAGGTGGGCGAATGTGGGGACGAGAGTGAGCGTGGAGGGCCCTGCCACCCTGCCGCCTGGGGCTGCCCTGCACGCTCCCCAGGGAATCGAGTCGAGCTAGTGAGGAGTAGGGGCCCAGGCCAGCGCACCCCTGAGGGCTCGGCTTTGGCAGCACGGGATGCTCGGCTCAGATCTGGACTGTGCCCCTTCTGGGCAGGGACCTTGGCAGTGGAGGTACACAGCCCCGGGGCACTGACACCCGTCTCCTCCCCAGGGACACCCACGGTGATGGTGAACCTGAAGGCCCTCAGGACACTCCGTGCCTGGCATCCAGTAGGCGCCTAATAAATAACGGAGCGCTCCCGCCATCATCCCTCAGGCCACCCTTCTGGACCATGGGGTGGGACTGAGGCAGGGTGAAGCTGATAAAAATTTAAGGAGACACTCGCTCTCACAGTTGGTTAGTAAGGGCCTCCTTAAAATTTATACCCCAGGGGATTCACTTGGTCAGCCTAGTCCCAGGGTAATATATATATATATATTTTGCACGATCACGGTGACCCCCACCTACTGATACCTAGCACGTGCGAGATGCCTGGTGGCAAGAGTGCCCGCCTCTCTCCAGTGGTGTCCAGGAATAGCCCCATTGGACAGATAAGGAGACTGAGGCCCGGGGGAGGAAGGATATGTCCGGGTCACATGGCTGGAGAATGGACCCTGGGGTTTGGCTCCGGCCTGGCCTCATTTCAAATGTGGGCAGTCTGCCCCTGACACAGTGGGGATCCTGGTGGGCTGCAGGATCAGGGAGTGAAAGCGCTGAGACCCTTCAAGGACCCTCAGAAGCAGTTTCATCTCAGAGCATCAGCTTAGACAGTGGAGCAAATGTTACCTGCTGGTTCCTGCCTCCTCCCCGCACCTCCGTGACCAGGAGGGCCTGGGGTGACCCCGCCTGTCCCATGGATGTGGGAACGCGGACTGTGGGTGGGGTGCTAGGGCCACATGGCCAGGCCACGACAGGAGGGCCCCCACGTGTGGCCTGGGACCCTCCCGTCCCCTCAGCCACCCCTGCACCCCCGGCAGGCCTTCTCCCCCTCCAAGGGGCTGAAGCCCAGGCCTGGCTGTTTGCTCTCCAGCCCCAGTCGGGCTCCGGGTCTGGAATTCCTGGTGTGGATGCCGATAAAGCCACTTGAGACACTTCAAGTGGGAGCGGCCTGCTGGAACCCTTGTCTCTCAGGGTTCAGAGAGAAATAAACGTAGATGGGGGGAAGGGGAAGCTCCCGTCTCCACCCTGGTGTCGAGCGCCTGGTCTGTCGTGCTGCCACCTGGCTCCACGGGGCTGCTGGCTGCAGGGCGTCTGTCCAGGGCCGTGCGCAGGCTGCGGAAGTGATGGAAGGGCTGGCTCCCCCCTCGACTGGAAGTGGTCTTGGGGGGCCTTTCGGGGGCTTCCATTTGCAGAGGTGGAGAAAATGCTCAGCACTGGCCTCTGAAGCGTCTATTGGCAACTTTCCACCTGCGTGTCAAGGGCACCTCAGAGGCACAGGAGCTTGCCTATTCTCACTCACTCACTCATTCACTCATTTACTCATTTAGTCATTCGCTCACTCATTCATTCAGTCACTCACTCATTTATTCATTCACTGACTCTCCAATTCATTTACTCACTCTTTACCACCACATCTATTAAATAGGGATAACTGGTCTACCCTCTCCACTTGACTGTAAGCTTTACCAAGATCATAGAGTTGTGGAGAAAGTAAAATATGCAAGTGAGTTGATACACCTACGTCCCTTACAACCATGTCTGGGTACTTCAGGAAGATTTTTTTTTTTTTTTTTTTACAAATCTTATCCCTCCCAGATGATCTCGCTGTAATTCAGTTAGGTCCATCTTTATTTGATATACATTCTTGCAAAAAGTGCATTGCTGTTTCCTGTGTGGGTAAGTTTTTATTTTTCACTTTATTTATCTTAATTTAAGTTTAGTTTCGTTTTGGGCACACTGTGCAGCTTGTGGGATCTTAGTTCCCTGACCAGGGATTGAACCCGGGCCCTTGGCAGTGAAAGCACAGAGGCCTAACCACTGGACCACCAGGGAATTAATTTCAGTAAATATTCGGAGGAGTAACATACCCGTGGAAGAACGCACACGAGGACTTTTCTGGAAGTGGACTCCCCCGTGCAAGAGCCTTAGATCAGGAAGCTGACCGTGAGGCGCAGCCCCACAGCCCCACCAGGCCTCTCCTGAACGTGCGTGTGGTTTTGGCCTCCCAGTGGTGGCTGAGTTACAGCTCTCCTCCGCCTCTTACCCGGCCCTGCGGCATCTGTGTTGCTCTTCTGACAGCGCCCTCAGCCTCAGAGTCTCCTGCTGTGCGTGTCTGCTGAGTGCCAGTGCACCCCCAAAGCCCCGGGCAGGGCTTGGCTCAGCCGAGGGGCTCAGGAAATACTTGCTAGGTGGAGAACCATGCTCAGCAAGCCGCTGTCCACACCATCGCTAACCCCTCTATCTGTATGTCTTTTTCTGCATCCGGCTTGCGCGCTCCCAGGGGCTGAGCCAGGCCTGTCTCCAGCTCTGCTCAGTTGGTCCCTGGATCAGTGGACCTGCCTAACAGGTGTTTTGCTAACCTTATTTTGAACCAGACACACTGGAGAGAAATGCATTTTAAAACCACGTGCACTTTAAAGAGAATTCAATCTGTATGTCTGGGATTCATTAACACGTAGATCATCAAATTAGGGTTTGCTCACAGCTGTTTGACATTCGAAAGGCCTTCTGAGTATCTTTAATAAGGGCCTTGAAATATTATTTTTTCGCATAATCTCAGGGCTGGGCTTTGAGCCTGTCGTTCTTTGAATGGAAACGTGGCACAGGAGATTGGGGGACGGCAAGACCTGGTCCTGCAAGAGTGCTGCTGGCCGGTGAGGAGGTTGGCGCGGAGCCGCCCACTCTCTCCTGGCCCTGGAGGTCTCTGACCCAGGTCAGTACGTCCCCTTGTGTCTGTGATGGGCTCTCTGGCCATACCACTCCTCTGGGAATTGCACTCTGATGCCCATCCCCTCCGTCCCCAGGGGTGCGCATGGGAGTCGGGCTTGATCGATTAAAGATCGGCCTTCCTTGGCCACTGTAACCAGCCTGGGTGTGGCTCTGTGGCCAGATTCGAGGAACTGAGATGGGAGGAGCCGCATGCTGGGGGTGTCGGGAGCTCTCTCTTCTGCGGGTACTTCAGACCTTGAGCTACAGGCCTGGAGCATCTTCTCATCACACAGGGTCTGAGAGCGACTCAAACACAGAAAAGCAAGGTGATGGAGACCATGCCCATGGCTGGATTAACCCTGGTGTGGGTTAGGTCGCCCACCACCCCTAAGTTCATGCACTGAAGTCCTGACCTCCAGAGCCTCAGAATTTGACCTGATCTGGAAATGGGTTAGGTCGCCCCCCACCCCCAAGTTCATGCACTGAAGTCCTGACCTCCAGAGCCTCGGAATTTGGCCTGATCTGGAAAGAGGGTTGTTGCAGAGATAACTTTGCTCAGTTGCTAAGTCGTGTCCAACTCTTTTGCAATCCCATGGAGTGTAGCTCGCCCAGCTCCCCTGTCTATGGAATTTTCTAGGCAAGACTACGTGAGTGAGCTGTCATGCCCTCCTCCAGGGGATCCTCCCGACCCACAGGTAACCAGCTGAGGTCATACTGGAGGAGTGAGGACTCTTAGTCAACCCAGCAGGACGAGTATCCCTATAAAAGGGGGTGTGTGAACATGGAGACGGGAATAGAGGGAAGGTGACCTGATGACGCAGAGACGCCAGCCACCTACAGGCCAAGGAGAAAGCTCTAGCCCAGACCCTCCCTTGAAGCCCGGGGTGGAACTGGTCCTGCCAACACCTTGATCTTGGACTTCAAGCCTCCCGACTCTGAGACGATAGATTTCAGTTGTCTAAGCTCCTGATCCGTGACACTTTGTTATGGCAACCTGAGCAAACTAATACAACCGCCCCTTTGAACTTTTCAGTCTGAGGACAAGTATATCTTTCTTCTTCTTCTTCTTTTTTTTAAACTGAGGAATCTTTTAAAAATACTTATTTTATTATTGTTTTTTTCTTTTTCGGCCGTGCCACATGGCATACAGGATCTAGTTCCCTGACCAGGGATCAAACCCACGCTTCTTGCAGTGAAACACGAAGTTTTAACCACTGGACACCAGGGAAATCCCTCTTTTTTCCCCTTAAGCCAATCTGTGTTGAGTCTTTCATTGTTGTTCTTGTTCAGTTTCTAGAAAAGAAAGAAAGTGAAGTCGCTCAGTCGTGTCCGACTCTTTGCGACCCCATGGACTGTAGTCTTTCAGCCTCCCCAATCCATGGGATTCTCCAGGCAGGAATACTGGAGTGGGTTGCCATTTCCTTCTCCAGGAGATCTTCCCGACCCAGGGATTGAACCTGGGTCTCCTGCACTGTAGGCAGATGCTGAGCCACCAGGGAAGCCCCAGCTCTCTGTGACCCCATGGACTGCACCGTGCAAGGCTTCCCTGTCCTTCACCATCTCCTGGAATTTGCTCAAATTCACGTCCACTGAGTCGGTGATGCCATCCAACCATCTCATCCTCAGTCACCCCTTCTCCTCCCACCTTCACTCTTTCCTGGGTCAGGATCTTTTCCAGTGAGTCAGTTCTTCGAATCAGGTGGCCAAAGTATTGGAGCTTCAGCTTCAACATCCGTCCTTCCAATGAATATTGAGGGTTAATTTCCTTTAGGACTGACTTTCATTGTATAAAATGGTTAAAGACTTACTTGAACTTCACTGTTCTGCTAAAACCCTTTTTATGGACCACATTTCAAGTATCTGGTGCCGTATAACAAACCACTCTGGATTTAGTGGCTTGAAACAAAAGCACTTGCTAGAGTCGCTCTCAAGATGCACTTAGGCAGGACGTGGTGGGGATGGCTTGTCTCTGCTCAATAAGGCATCGTGGGGAACTCAACTGGGTCAGAAGACCCTAGTTTCAAGATGGACCACTCACATGGCTGGTGGGTTGTTGCCGGCTGTTGCCTGGGAGCTCCGCCAGGGCTCGGATTCCTCTCATATGAGCTTTCTCCACAGGCTGCTCGAGCTTCCTCCCAGCATGGTGGCTGGGTTCTAAGAGCGAGTGACCCAGGAGAGCATGTGCGTGGGGTTTTCCTGATCTACTCAGGGGTCACACAGAATCTTTCCCACCATACGCTTTGAGTCGAGGTTGCCGCAGAGTCCATCCCAAATCCAGCAGAGGGGCTCAGCCCGCACTGCTCGACGGGGGAGAGTCACACGGTGAGAAGTGGAACGGGGACACGCCATCTGCTGCAGCTCACATCCTCCATGACCCTCTTTATATGAAAGTCAAGAGAAGGAAGAACTGACTGATGGTGACAGAAGGCAGAATAGTGATGTCTTGGCTGGAATGGGGGCATACAGAGTGCTTTCGGGGTGTGGGAAATGAGCTATGCCTTGAGAGATGGTGGAAATTACATGGATGCAGATGTGTAGAAGGTCACTGAGCTGTTCACTTGAGTTCCACAGCTGCCCTTATGCATTCTATATCTCAATTAAAATTTTTTTTAAAGAACAGAACAAAGAAAATTCAACTGCAATTACACAGGGCGCAAACATCCTTGACTGGGTCCCGATCACCTGAGCAGCTGGGTGGGCACACGAGGCCCATCCAGACTCAGCCCTCTAGTCTTCTCTGGATCAAGTTCCTGACCTCCTTGCATTGACCACTGCACTGCAGATTCATGAAAGTCTCCAGCTGGAGGGAAGATGGTGCAAGAGTGTTCCAGGAGGAGGGAGTAGCACGTGTAAAGACCCTGTGCACAGGAACTTCCCTGGTGGTCCAGTGGTTAACGGTCTGCCTCCCTCCGCAGGGGTCGTGGGTTCGATCCCTGTTTGGGGAACTAAGGCCCCACATGCCATGGGGCAGTTAAGCCCGTGCAACGCAGCTAGAGAGCCCGTGCGCTCTGGAGCCCCTACTCCACGAGAGACGCCTGTGCGCCGCAGTGAAGACCCAACACAGCCCAGCCAAAATAGAAATAAAGGAAAGAGCCTGTGTGCAGATAGGCCGATGGGCCGGCCTGAGGATGGGGGAAAGGGGCCACGAGGTGGGAGAAATGGGGGGGCCCAGGGAAAGGCTCCATGTAGGGCTGTGACACCGCCAGGCTTCCCATTGTGAAAGCTCAGAATCTCGGAGCTGCCCATCTGGCTGGGTGGCCTTGGGCAAGCCTCTGTTTCCTCATCTGTGAAATGGGTTCCACGAGGCCTGGCCTCTCGGGATTGCCAAGAGGAATTGGGGACGTGCAGCCGGCGAGACCTCCGGCCCTGGCCATCGGGCCCTCTCTCGGTCAGGGGTGCTCAGCCTCCCTCCCAGCCCGGCAGGACCCTGAGCCCTGGCAGGAAAGGCCTCCTGTGTCTGAGCCATCGTCTGAGCTCTCGCTGGGCCCCGGGTCCCTTCTGGACCATGTGCACCAACCCCCCCCCGACCCCCCGGCCCCATCAGACCTCTGGAGCCACTTGTGTGGAAGACGGATGGCGCTCGTAATTGGGGCAGTCTAAAGGTTAATTCAAAGGGCAGCCAGGACGGTGACCTCCACTCGGCTCCAGCTCGCAGACTGAAGCAGGTGAGGGTGCAGCCAGAGCCTCTTCATCCACGCAGCCACGCAGCCTCCCCTGCGGTGGCGGTTCGACCCCTTCCGTCCCTGGCCTGGTCTCCCGCCTCTCCCTTCCTGCCCTGTGTCACGGCTCACCTCATGGCCACGTGCAGGCTCCTCCCGTCGTTGAGCCTCTATTTTCCCATCTGTGTATCGGGACTGTGGTGCCCAGTGATCCTTAGGAGGCCTTCTGACTGAAACGCCCGGGGGCTGCGTCTCTGCACTCAGCCTCCAGGTTTGCCTGCCTCCCACTCAGCCCCTTGCTCCGCTCTGCCTCTGGGGCTCTGCACCCCCCGTGCGCCCCACCGGGGACTCTTCCCTCTGCCCACCCACACGTCCTCCATCCTGGGGCTCTCCGGTGCCCGTGGCCTTAGGGTCTGTGGGATTCCCCTGCATGTTTTTGTGCATTGCTTTGCAAGGAAAGGTTGAGAGCAGGAGGAGAAGGGGGCAACAGAGGACGAGATGGCTGGATGGCATCACCGACTCAATGGACATGGATTTGAGCCAACTCCGGGAGATGGCAAAGGACAGGAGCCTGGAGTGCTGCAGCCTGTGGGGTCACAAAGAGTCAGATTCGACTTGTTGACTGAACAGTAACAAAAACTGGAAGGCTCTGGAACTTTGTCTCTTCCTGCTTCTCCCTTCAGAACCAGGGGGTTCCCCAGGACAGAGCTATGTCTCCACCACCAGACTGATGGGTCCCCTAGGGCGAGGGGTTGAGTCTTCTTTGAAAACGTTCTTCTTCACGACCCATTGGACCTCAGAGGCCTGACTGACTCCAGCTTGCAGAATGTTCTGTTTGCCTCATCTAATATTTTTTTGAAATAACATTGAATTAGTTACCAACACTTAGTGATCAGGCAGTTCACATGAAAGTTTAGATTTTCATCTCTGAGAACTATGAGAACCGGCTGCCCCGAGTGTGCCTTCCCTCCGGCGACGATTGACAGATAGGAGCTGCCCTGCGGCGCGGAGGGTCTGACCCAGTCCTCACCTGGCCCGCTCACTCCCAGCGCCTGCCCAGCCCTGGAGGTTTCTCCGCTTGCCGGCCCAGCTTTGGGGCCTGAGGAGCTTTCTGGCTGTGGTAGCCGTCAGCCCCGCCGTGGCTGCGGGGGGTCAAGTCCAGAGCGGGGCGCAGGGACCGAGCCTTCTCTCGTCTCTGCCTCATTAAGCCTCCAACAGTCTGGATCGATGTTTTTTAAAAATCTGCTGCACATCTTGCATGAGGAACAATCCGTGCCCACATAGAACTCTTCTCTAATCAAAAGCTTGCCTTTGGGAGAATTACTTGAAGGGAATGGAGGGAGAGGCGCCTTCCTTCAGTAATTATTTATGGGGGCTGACTGTGTGCCAGGCCTTGAGCTGGGAGCCACGCGTACAGCCGTGAAAAGAAGCCCAGTTACCTTGTACCGCTTAGGGTCGTGTCTGCACTGCTTCTCGGATCAGGTAGCAGAGGCCCAGAGACAGCAAGCAGGGTCCTCAGTGTCACACAGCGGAGGTGGGAGGGAAACCCGCACGGCTCCTCATGTCTCCTGCTTGGTCCTTCTCCAGCCGCACGGGTCCCTCCCA